>JARGCV010000856.1:0-72480 GCA_034064705.1 Bothrops alternatus
GGAAAGGAAGGAGATGGAGAAGGAAGGAGATTGAAGGAGAAAGGAAGGAAGGAAGATTGAAGGGGAAAGGAAGGAGATGCACAAGGAAGTTGATTGAAGGAGGAAGGAAGGAAGGAAGGCAGGCAGGAAGGAGAAAGATTGAAGGGGAAGGGATGGAGAAGGAGAAGGAAGGAGATTGAAGGGGAAGGAAGGAAGGAAGGAAGGAAGGAAGATTGAAGGGGAAAGGAAGGAGATGGAGAAGAAAGGAAGATTGAAGGGGAAAGGAAGGAGATGGAGAAGGAAGGAGATTGAAGGGGAAGGGAAGAAAGGAAGGAGAGAGAGAGATTGAAGGGGAAGTGATGGAGATGGAAGGAAGGGAGATTGAAGGGGAAAGGAAGGATGGAAGGAAGGAAGGAGAAAGAAATTGAAGGGGAAGGGATAGAGATGGAGATGGAAGGAGATTCAAGTGGAAAGGAAGGAGATGGAGAAGGTTGGAGATTGAAGGGGAAAGGAAGGAAGGAAGATTGAAGGGGAAAGGAAGGAGATGGAGAAGGAAGGAGATTGAAGGGGAAAGGAAGGAAGGAAGGAACTTTGAAGGGGAAACGAAGGAGATGGAGAAGGAAGGAGATTGAAGCGGAAAGGAAGGAAGGAAGATTGAAGTGGATGGAGATATTGAAAGGGAAGGGATGGAGATGGAGATGGAAGGAAGGAAGGAAGGACGGAAGGAAAGTAGATTGAATGGGAAAGGAAGGAGATGGAGAAGGAAAGAGATTGAAGGGGAAAGGAAGGAAGGAAGGAAGATTGAAGGGGGAACGAAGGAGATGGAGAAGGAAGGAGATTGAAGGAGAAGGAAGGAAGGAGAAAGATTGAAGGGGAAGGGATGGAGATGGAAGGAAGAAAGAAAGATTGAAGGGGAAAGGAAGGAGATGGAGAAAGAAGTAGATTGAAGGGGAAGGAAGGAAGGAAGGAAGGAAGGAAGGAAGGAAGGAAGGAAGGAAGGAAGGAAGGAAGGAAGGAAGGAGAAAGATTGAAGGGGAAGGGATGGAGATGGAGATGGAAGGAAGGAAGGAAAGAAGATTGAAGGGGAAAGGAAGGAGATGGAGAAGGAAGGAGATTGAAGGGGAAAGGAAGGAAGGAAGGAAGATTGAATGGGGAACGAAGGAGATGGAGAAGGAAGGAGATTGAAGGGGGAAGGAAGGAAGATAGGAAGGAAGGCAGGAAGGAGAGAGATTGAAGGGGAAGGGATGGAGATGGAGATGGAAGGAAGGAAGGAAGGAAGAATGAAGGGGAAAGGAAGGAGATGGAGAAGGAAGGAGATTTAAGGGGAAGGAAGGAAGGAGAGAGATTGAAAGGGAAGGGATGGCAATGGAGATGGAAGGAAGGAAGGAAGGAGAAAGATTAAAGGGGAAGGGATGGATATGGAAGTAAGGAAGGAAGATTGAAGGGGAAAGGAAGGAGATGGAGAAAGAAGGAGATTGAAGGGGAAAGGAAGAATATGGAGAAGGAAGGAGATTGACAGGGTAGGAAGGAAGGAAGGAAGGAGAAAGATTGAAGGGGAAGGGATGGAGATGGAGATGGAAGGACGGAAGGAAAGAAGATTGAAGGGGAAAGGAAGGAGATGGAGAAGGAAGGAGATTGAAGGGGAAAGGAAGGAAGGAAGGAAGGAAGATTGAAGGGGGAACGAAGGAGATGGAGAAGGAAGGAGATTGAAGGAGAAGGAAGGAAGGAGAAAGATTGAAGGGGAAGGGATGGAGATGGAAGGAAGAAAGAAAGATTGAACGGGAAAGGAAGGAGATGGAGAAGGAAGGAGATTGAAGGGGAAAGGAAGGAGATAGAGAAGGAAGTAGATTGAAGGGGAAGGAAGGAAGGAAGGAAGGAAGGAAGGAAGGAGAGAGAGATTGAAGGGGAAGGGATGGAGATGGAGATGGAAGGAAGGAAGGAAGGAAGGAAGGAAGATTGAAGGGGAAAGGAAGGAGATGGAGAAGGAAGGAGATTAAAGGGGAAGGAAGGAAGGACAAAGATTGAAGGGGAAGGGGTGGAGATGGAAGGAAGGAAAGAAGATTGAAGGGGAAAAGAAGGAGAGGGAGAAAAATGGAGATTGAAGTGGAAAGGAAGGAGATGGAGAAGGAAGGAGATTGAAGGGGAAGGAAGGAAGGAAGGAAGGAAGGAAGGAAGGAAGGAAGGAAGGAAGGAAGGAGAAAGATTGAAGGGGAAGGGATGGTGATGGAGAAGAAAGGAAGATTGAAGGGGAAAGGAAGGAGATGGACAAGGAAGGAGATTGAAGGACGAAGGAAGGAAGGAAGGAAGGAAGGAAGGAAGGAAGGAAGGAGAGATTGAAGGGGAAGGGATGGAAATGGAGATGGAAGGAAGGAAGGAAGATTGAAGGGGAAAGGAAGTAGATGGAGAAGGAAGGAGATTGAAGGGGAAGGAAGGAAGGAAGGAAGGAAGGAAGGAGAGAGAGAGATTGAAGGGGAAGGGATGGGGATGGAGAAGGAAGGAAGGAAGATTGAAGGGGAAAGGAAGGAGATTGACAAGGAAGGAGATTGAAGGACGAAGGAAGGAAGGAAGGAAGGAAGGAAGGAAGGAAGGAAGGAAGGAAGGAAGGAAGGAAGGAAGGAAGGAAGGAAGGAGAGATTGAAGGGGAAGGGATGGAAATGGAGATGGAAGGAAGGAAGGAAGATTGAAGGGGAAAGGAAGGAGATGGAGAAGGAAGGAGATTGAAGGGGAAAGGAAGGAGATGGAGAAGGAAGGAGATTGAAGGGGAGGGAAGGAAGGAAGGAGAGAGATTGAAAGGGAAGGGATGGAGATGGAGATGAAGGAAGGAAGGAAGATTGAAGGGGAAAGGAAGGAGATGGAGAAGGAAGGAGACTGAAGGGGAAGGAAGGAAGGCAAGAAGGAAGGAAGGAAGGAAGGCAGGAAGGAGAAAGATTGAAGGGGAAGGGATGGAGATGGAGATGGAAGGAAGGAAGGAAGGAAGGAAGATTGAAGGGGAAAGGAAGGAAGATTGAAGGGGAAAGGAAGGAGATGGAGAAGAAAGGAGATTGAAGGGGGAGGGAAGAAATGAAGGAGAGAGAGATTGAAGGGGAAGTGATGGAGATGGAAGGAAGGAAGATTGAAGGGGAAAGGAAGGATGGAAGGAAGGAAGGAGAAAGAAATTGAAGGGGAATGGATAGAGATGGAGATGGAAGGAGATTGAAGGGGAGGGAAGGAAGGAAGGAAGGAGAGAGATTGAAAGGGAAGGGATGGAGATGGAGATGGAGATGGAGATGGAGATGAAGGAAGGAAGGAAGGAAGGAAGGAAGGAAGGAAGGAAGGAAGGAAGGAAGGAAGGAAGGAAGGAAGATTGAAGGGGAAAGGAATGAGATGGAGAAGGAAGGAGACTGAAGGGGAAGGAAGGAAGGCAAGAAGGAAGGAAGGAAGGAAGGCAGGAAGGAGAAAGATTGAAGGGTAAGGGATGGAGATGGAGATGGAAGGAAGGAAGGAAGGAAGATTGAAGGGGAAAGGAAGGAGATGGAGAAGGAAGGAAGATTGAAGGGGAAAGGAAGGAGATGGAGAAGGAAGGAGATTGAAGGGGATGGGAAGAAAGGAAGGAGAGAGAGAGATTGAAGGGGAAGTGATGGAGATGGAAGGAAGGAAGATTGAAGGGGAAAGGAAGGATGGAAGGAAGGAAGGGGAAAGAAATTGAAGGGGAAGGGATAGAGATGGAGATGGAAGGAGATTCAAGTGGAAAGGAAGGAGATGGAGAAGGTAGGAGATTGAAGGGGAAAGGAAGGAAGGAAGATTGAAGGGGAAAGGAAGGCGATGGAGAAGGAAGGAGATTGAAGGGGAAAGGAAGGAAGGAAGGAAGATTGAAGGGGAAACGAAGGAGATGGAGAAGGAAGGAGATTGAAGGGGAAAGGAAGGAAGGAAGATTGAAGGGGATGGAGATATTGAAAGGGAAGGGATGGAGATGGAGATGGAAGGAAGGAAGGAAGGACGGAAGGAAAGAAGATTGAAGGGGGAACGAAGGAGCTGGAGAAGGAAGGAGATTGAAGGGGAAGGAAGGAAGGAGAAAGATTGAAGGGGAAGGGATGGAGATGGAAGGAAGGAAGAAAGATTGAAGGGGAAAGGAAGGAGATGGAGAAGGAAGGAGATTGAAGGGGAAGGAAGGAAGGAGAGAGATTGAAGGGGAAGGGATGGAGATGGAGATGGAAGGAAGGAAGGAAGAATGAAGGGGAAAGGAAGGAGATGGAGAAGGAAGGAGATTGAAGGGGAAAGGAAGAATATGGAGAAGGAAGGAGATTGACGGGGAAGGAAGGAAGGAAGGAGAGATTGAAGGGGAAGGAATGGAGATGGAGAGAAAAGGAAGGAAGGAAGGAAGATTGAAGGGGAAAGGAAGGAGATGGAGAAGGAAGGAGATTTAAGGGGAAGGAAGGAAGGAGAGAGATTGAAAGGGAAGGGATGGCAATGGAGATGGAAGGAAGGAAGGAAGGAGAAAGATTAAAGGGGAAGGGATGGATATGGAAGTAAGGAAGGAAGATTGAAGGGGAAAGGAAGGAGATTGAGAAAGAAGGAGATTGAAGCGGAAAGGAAGGAGGTGGAGAAGGAAGGAGATTGAAGGAGAAAGGAAGGAAGGAAGGAAGGAAGATTGAAGGGGGAACGAAGGAGATGGAGAAGGAAGGAGATTGAAGGGGAAGGGAGGAAGGAGAAAGATTGAAGGGGAAGGGATGGAGATGGAAGGAAGAAAGAAAGATTGAAGGGGAAAGGAAGGAGATGGAGAAGGAAGGAGATTGAAGGGGAAAGGAAGGAGATGGAGAAGGAAGTAGATTGAAGGGGAAGGAAGGAAGGAAGGAAGGAAGGAAGGAAGGAAGGAAGGAAGGAAAGAGAGAGAGATTGAAGGGGAAGGGATGGAGATGGAGATGGAAGGAAGGAAGGAAGGAAGATTGAAGTGGAAAGGAAGGAGATGGAGAAGGAAGGAGATTGAAGGGGAAAGGAAGGAAGGAAGGAAGGAAGATTGAAGGGGGAACGAAGGAGATGGAGAAGGAAGGAGATTGAAGGAGAAGGAAGGAAGGAGAAAGATTGAAGGGGAAGGGATGGAGATGGAAGGAAGAAAGAAAGATTGAAGGGGAAAGGAAGGAGATGGAGAAGGAAGTAGATTGAAGGGGAAGGAAGGAAGGAAGGAAGGAAGGAAGGAGAGAGAGATTGAAGGGGAAGGGATGGAGATGGAGATGGAAGGAAGGAAGGAAGGAAGGAAGATTGAAGGGGAAAGGAAGGAGATGGAGAAGGAAGGAGATTGAAGGGGAAAGGAAGGAGATGGAGAAGGAAGTAGATTGAAGGGGAAGGAAGGAAGGAAGGAAGGAAGGAAGGAGAGAGAGATTGAAGGGGAAGGGATGGAGATGGAGATGGAAGGAAGGAAGGAAGGAAGGAAGGAAGGAAGGAAGGAAGGAAGGAAGGAAGATTGAAGGGGAAAAGAAGGAGATGGAGAAGAATGGAGATTGAAGGGGAAAGGAAGGAGATGGAGAAGGAAGGAGATTGAAGGGGAAGGAAGGAAGGAAGGAAGGAGAGAGAGATTGAAGGGGAAGGGATGGGGATGGAGAAGGAAGGAAGATTGAAGGGGAAAGGAAGGAGATGGACAAGGAAGGAGATTGAAGGACGAAGGAAGGAAGGAAGGAAGGAAGGAAGGAAGGAGAGATTGAAGGGGAAGGGATGGAAATGGAGATGGAAGGAAGGAAGGAAGATTGAACGGGAAAGGAAGGATATGGAGAAGGAAGGAGATTGAAGGGGAGGGAAGGAAGGAAGGAAGGAGAGAGATTGAAAGGGATGGAGATGGAGATGGAGATGGAGATGAAGTAAGGAAGGAAGGAAGGAAGGAAGGCAGGAAGGAGAAAGATTGAAGGGTAAGGGATGGAGATGGAGATGGAAGGAAGGAAGGAAGGAAGATTGAAGGGAAAAGGAAGGAGATGGAAGGAAGGAAGATTGAAGGGGAAAGGAAGGAAGGAAGGAAGGAAGGAGAAAGAAATTGAAGGGGAAGGGATAGAGATGGAGATGGAAGGAGATTGAAGTGGAAAGGAAGGAGATGGAGAAGGTAGGAGATTGAAGGGGAAAGGAAGGAAGGAAGATTGAAGGGGAAAGGAAGGAGATGGAGAAGGAAGGAGATTGAAGGGGAAAGTAAGGAAGATTGAAGGGGATGGAGATATTGAAAGGGAAGGGATGGAGATGGAGATGGAAGGAAGGAAGGAAGGACGGAAGGAAAGAAGATTGAAGGGGGAACGAAGGAGCTGGAGAAGGAAGGAGATTGAAGGGGAAGGAAGGAAGGAAGGAGAAAGATTGAAGGGGAAGGGATGGAGATGGAAGGAAGGAAGAAAGATTGAAGGGGAATGGAAGGAGATGGAGAAGGAAGGAGATTGAAGGGGAAGGAAGGAAGGAGAGAGATTGAAGGGGAAGGGATGGAGATGGAGATGGAAGGAAGGAAGGAAGAATGAAGGGGAAAGGAAGGAGATGGAGAAGGAAGGAGATTGAAGGGGAAGGAAGGAAGGGAGGAAGGAGAAAGATTGAAGGGGAAGGGATGGAGATGGAGATGGAAGGACGGAAGGAAAGAAGATTGAAAAGGAAAGGAAGGAGATGGAGAAGGAAGGAGATTGAAGGGGAAAGGAAGAATATGGAGAAGGAAGGAGATTGACGGGGAAGGAAGGAGAGATTGAAGGGGAAGGAATGGAGATGGAGAGGGAAGGAAGGAAGGAAGGAAGATTGAAGGGGAAAGGAAGGAGATGGAGAAGGAAGGAGATTTAAGGGGAAGGAAGGAAGGAGAGAGATTGAAAGGGAAGGGATGGCAATGGAGATGGAAGGAAGGAAGGAAGGAGAAAGATTAAAGGGGAAGGGATGGATATGGAAGTAAGGAAGGAAGATTGAAGGGGAAAGGAAGGAGATGGAGAAAGAAGGAGATTGAAGCAGAAAGGAAGGAGGTGGAGAAGGAAGGAGATTGAAGGGGAAGGAAGGAAGGAAGGAAGGAAGGAGAAAGATTGAAGGGGAAGGGATGGAGATGGAGATGGAAGGACGGAAGGAAAGAAGATTGAAGGGGAAAGGAAGGAGATGGAGAAGGAAGGAGATTGAAGGAGAAAGGAAGGAAGGAAGGAAGGAAGAATGAAGGGGAAAGGAAGGAGATGAAGAAGGAAGGAGATTGAAGGGGAAAGGAAGAATATGGAGAAGGAAGGAGATTGACGGGGAAGGAAGGAGAGATTGAAGGGGAAGGAATGGAGATGGAGAGGGAAGGAAGGAAGGAAGGAAGATTGAAGGGGAAAGGAAGGAGATGGAGAAGGAAGGAGATTTAAGGGGAAGGAAGGAAGGAGAGAGATTGAAAGGGAAGGGATGGCAATGGAGATGGAAGGAAGGAAGGAAGGAGAAAGATTAAAGGGGAAGGGATGGATATGGAAGTAAGGAAGGAAGATTGAAGGGGAAAGGAAGGAGATGGAGAAAGAAGGAGATTGAAGCGGAAAGGAAGGATGTGGAGAGGGAAGGAGATTGAAGGGGAAGGAAGGAAGGAAGGAAGGAGAAAGATTGAAGGGGAAGGGATGGAGATGGAGATGGAAGGACGGAAGGAAAGAAGATTGAAGGGGAAAGGAAGGAGATGGAGAAGGAAGGAGATTGAAGGGGAAAGGAAGGAAGGAAGGAAGGAAGATTGAAGGGGGAACGAAGGAGATGGAGAAGGAAGGAGATTGAAGGGGAAGGAAGGAAGGAGAAAGATTGAAGGGGAAAGGAAGGAGATGGAGAAGGAAGGTGATTGAAGGGGAAAGGAAGGAGATGAAGAAAGAAGGAGATTGAAGGGGAGGGAAGGAAGGAAGGAAGGAAGAAAGATTGAAGGGGAAAAGAAGGAGATGGAGAAGAATGGAGATTGAAGGGGAAAGGAAGGAGATGGAGAAGGAAGGAGATTGAAGGGGAGGGAAGGAAGGAAGGAGAGAGATTGAAAGGGAAGGGATGGAGATGGAGATGAAGGAATGAAGGAAGATTGAAGGTGAAAGGAAGGAGATGGAGAAGGAAGGAGACTGAAGGGGAAGGAAGGAAGGCAAGAGGGAAGGAAGGAAGGAAGGCAGGAAGGAGAAAGATTGAAGGGGAAGGGATGGAGATGGAGATGGAGATGGAAGGAAGGAAGGAAGGAAGGAAGGAAGGAAGATTGAAGGGGAAAGGAAGGAGATGGAGAAGGAAGGAGATTGAAGGGGAAAGGAAGGAGATGGAGAAGGAAGGAGATTGAAGGGGAAAGGAAGAATATGGAGAAGGAAGGAGATTGATGGGGAAGGAAGGAAGGAAGGAAGGAGAGATTGAAGGGGAAGGAATGGAGATGGAGAGGGAAGGAAGGAAGGAAGATTGAAGGGGAAAGGAAGGAGATGGAGAAGGAAGGAGATTTAAGGGGAAGGAAGGAAGGAAGGAAGGAAGGAAGGAAGGAAGGAAGGAAGGAAGGAAGGAAGGAGAGAGAATTGAAGGGGAATGGATAGAGATGGAGATGGAAGGAGATTGAAGTGGGAAGGAAGGAGATGGAGAAGGTAGGAGATTGAAGGGGAAAGGAAGGAAGGAAGATTGAAGGGGAAACGAAGGAGATGGAGAAGGAAGTAGATTGAAGGGGAAAGGAAGGAAGGAAGATTGAAGGGGATGGAGAGATTGAAAGGGAAGGGATGGAGATGGAGATGGAAGGAAGGAAGGAAGGACGGAAGGAAAGAAGATTGAAGGGGGAACGAAGGAGCTGGAGAAAGAAGGAGATTGAAGGGGAAGGAAGGAAGGAGAAAGATTGAAGGGGAAGGGATGGAGATGGAAGGAAGGAAGAAAGATTGAAGGGGAAAGGAAGGAGATGGAGAAGGAAGGAGATTGAAGGGGAAGGAAGGAAAGAGAAAGATTGAAGGGGAAGGGATGGAGATGGAAGGAAGAAAGATTGAAGGGGAAAGGAAGGAGATGGAGAAGGACGGAGATTGAAGGGGAAAGGAAGGAGATGGAGAAGGAGGGAGATTGAAGGGGAAAGGAAGGAAGGAAGATTGAAGGGGAAAGGAAGGAGATGGAAAAGGAAGGAGATTGAAGGGGAGGGAAGGAAGGAAGGAAGGAGAAAGATTGAAGGGGAAGGGATGGAGATGGAGATGGAGATGGAGATGGAAGGAAGGAAGGAAGGAAGGAAGGAAGGAAGGAAGGAAGGAAGGAAGGAAGGAAGGAAGGAAGATTGAAGGGGAAAGGAAGGAGATGGAGAAGGAAGGAGATTGGAGGGGAAGGGAAGAAAGGAAGGAGAGAGAGAGATTGAAGGGGAAGTGATGGAGATGGAAGGAAGGAAGATTGAAGGGGAAAGGAAGGATGGAAGGAAGGAAGGAAGGAGAAAGAAATTGAAGGGGAAGGGATAGAGATGAAGAAGGAAGGAGATTGAAGGGGAAAGGAAGGAAGGAAGATTGAAGGGGAAAGGAAGGAGATGGAGAAGGAAGGAGATTGAAGGGGAAAGGAAGGAAGGAAGATTGAAGAGGAAACAAAGGAGATGGAGATGGAAGGAGATTGAAGGGGAGAGGAAGGAGATGGAGAAGGAAGGAGATTGAAGGGGGAAGGAAGGAAGGAAGGAAGGAGAGAGTGATTGAAAAGGAAGGGATGGAGATGGAAGGAAGGAAGGAAGATTGAAAGGGAAAGGAAGGAGATGGAGAAGGAAGGAGATTGAATGGAAAGGAAGGAGATGGACGAGGAAGGAGATTGAAGGGGAAGGAAGAAAGGAAGGAGAGAGAGATTGAAGGGGAAGTGATGGAGGTGGAAGGAAGGAAGATTGAAGGGGAAAGGAAGGATGGAAGGAAGGAAGGAAGGATGATTGAAGGGGAAAGGAAGGAGATGGAGAAGGAAGGAGATTGGAGGGGAAGGGAAGAAAGGAAGGAGAGAGAGAGATTGAAGGGGAAGTGATGGAGATGGAAGGAAGGAAGATTGAAGGGGAAAGGAAGGATGGAAGGAAGGAAGGAAGGAGAAAGAAATTGAAGGGGAAGGGATAGAGATGAAGAAGGAAGGAGATTGAAGGGGAAAGGAAGGAAGGAAGATTGAAGGGGAAAGGAAGGAGATGGAGAAGGAAGGAGATTGAAGGGGAAAGGAAGGAAGGAATATTGAAGAGGAAACAAAGGAGATGGAGATGGAAGGAGATTGAAGGGGAGAGGAAGGAGATGGAGAAGGAAGGAGATTGAAGGGGGAAGGAAGGAAGGAAGGAAGGAGAGAGTGATTGAAAAGGAAGGGATGGAGATGGAAGGAAGGAAGGAAGATTGAAGGGGAAAGGAAGGAGATGGAGAAGGAAGGAGATTGAAGGGGAAAGGAAGGAAGGAATATTGAAGAGGAAACAAAGGAGATGGAGATGGAAGGAGATTGAAGGGGAGAGGAAGGAGATGGAGAAGGAAGGAGATTGAAGGGGGAAGGAAGAAAGGAAGGAGAGAGAGAGATTGAAGGGGAAGTGATGGAGGTGGAAGGAAGGAAGATTGAAGGGGAAAGGAAGGATGGAAGGAAGGAAGGAAGGAAGGAAGGAAGGAAGGAAGGAGGTTGGGGTAGGGGTTGGTTGGGTTGTGGAGTGGGTTGTGGAAGGGATGGTGTTGGAGGGTTGGTTGGGGAAAGAAATTGAAGGTTGAAGGGATAGAGATGGAGATGGAAGGAGGAAGGAAGGAAGGAAGGTTGAAGGAGAAAGGAAGGAGATGGAGAAGGAAGGAGATTGAAGGGGGAAGGAAGGAGGAAGGAAGGAGAGAGATTGAAGGCGAAGGGATGGAGATGGAGAAGGAAGGAAGGAAGATTGAAGGGGAAAGGAAGGAGATGGACAAGGAAGGAGATTGAAGGAGGAAGGAAGGAAGGAAGGAAGGAAGGAAGGAAGGAGAGATTGAAGGGGAAGGAATGGAGATGTAGATGGAAGGAAGGAAGGAATATTGAAGGGGAAAGGAAGGAGATAGAGAAGGAAGGAGATTGAAGGGGAATTGAAAGAGATGGACAAGGAAGGAGATTGAAGGGGAAGGAAGGAAGGAAGGAAGATTGAAGGGGAAAGGAAGGAGATGGAGAAGGAAGGAGATTGAAGGGGAGAGAAAGGAGATGGAGAAGGAAGGAGATTGAAGGAGGAAGGAAGGAAGGAAGGAAGGAAGGAAGGAAGGAAGGAAGGAAGGAAGGAGAGAGTGATTGAAAAGGAAGGGATGGAGATGGAAGGAAGGAAGGAAGATTTAATGGGAAAGGAAGGACATGGAGAAGGACGGAGATTGAATGGAAAGGAAGGAGATGGACGAGGAAGGAGATTGAAGGGGAAGGAAGAAAGGAAGTAGAGAGAGAGATTGCAGGGGAAGTGATGGAGACGGAAGGAAGGAAGATTGAAGGGGAAAGGAAGGATGGAAGAAAGGAAGGAAAGAAGGAGAAAGAAATTGAAGGGGAAGGGATGTAGATGGAAGGAAGGAAGGAAGATTGAAGGGGAAAGGAAGGAGATGGAGATGGAAGGAGATTGAAGGGGAAAGGAAGGAGATGGAGAAGAATGGAGATTGAAGTGGAAAGGAAGGAGATGGAGAAGGAAGGAGATTGAAGGGGAAGGAAGGAAGGAAGGAAGGAGAGAGAGAGATTGAAGGGGAAGGGATGGGGATGGAGAAGGAAGGAAGATTGAAGGGGAAAGGAAGGAGATGGACAAGGAAGGAGATTGAAGGACGAAGGAAGGAAGGAAGGAAGGAAGGAAGGAAGGAAGGAAGGAAGGAAGGAAGGAAGGAGAAAGATTGAAGGGGAAGGGATGGTGATGGAGAAGGAAGGAAGATTGAAGGGGAAAGGAAGGAGATGGACAAGGAAGGAGATTGAAGGACGAAGGAAGGAAGGAAGGAAGGAAGGAAGGAAGGAAGGAAGGAAGGAAGGAAGGAAGGAAGGAAGGAGAGATTGAAGGGGAAGGGATGGAAATGGAGATGGAAGGAAGGAAGGAAGATTGAAGGGGAAAGGAAGGAGATGGAGAAGGAAGGAAGATTGAAGGGGAAAGGAAGGAGATGGAGAAGGAAGGAGATTGAAGGGGAAAGGAAGAAAGGAAGGAGAAAGATTGAAGGGGAAGGGATGGAGATGGAATGAAGGTAGGAAGATTGAAGGGGAAAGGAAGGAGATGGAGAAAGAAGGAGATTGAAGGGGAAAGGAAGGAGGTGGAGAAGGAAGGAGATTGAAGGGGAAGGAAGGAAGGAAGGAGAAAGATTGAAGGGGAAGGGATGGAGATGGAATGAAGGTAGGAAGATTGAAGGGGAAAGGAAGGAGATGGAGAAAGAAGGAGATTGAAGGGGAAAGGAAGGAGGTGGAGAAGGAAGGAGATTGACGGGGAAGGAAGGAAGGAAGGGGAAAGATTGAAGGGGAAGGGATGGAGATGGAGATGGAAGGAAGGAAGACTGAAGGGGAAAGGAAGGAGATGGAGAAGAAAGGAGATTGAAGGGGAAGGAAGGAATTAGAGAGATTGAAGGGGAAGGGATGGAGATGGAGGGAAGGAAGGAAGGAAGGAATATTGAAGGGGGAAGGAAGGAGATGGAGAAGAAAGGAGATTGAAGGGGAAGGAAGGAATTAGAGAGATTGAAGGAGATGGAAGGAAGGAAGGTTGAAGGGGAAAGGAAGGAGATGGAGAAGGAAGGAGATTGAAGGGGGAAAGAAGGAAGGAAGGAAGGAAGGAAGGAAGGAAGGAGAGAGATTGAAGGGGAAGGGATGGAGATGGAAGGAAGGAAGGAATATTGAAGGGGAATTGAAGGAGATGGACAAGGAAGGAGATTGAAGGGGAAGGAAGGAAGGAAGGAAGGAAGGAAGGAAGGAGAGATTGAAAAGGAAGAGATGGAGATGGAGATGGATGGAAGGAAGGAAGATTGAAGGGGAAATAAAGTAGATGGACAAGGAAGGAGATTGAAGGGGAAGGAAGGAAGAATGGAAGATTGAAGTGGAAAGGAAGGATGGAAGTAAGGAAGGAAGGAGAAAGAAATTGAAGGGGAATGGATGGAGAAGGAGAAGGAAGGAGATTGAAGGGGAAAGGAAGGAAGGAAGGAAGGAAAGAAGGAAGGAAGGAAGGAAGGATGGAAGGAAGGAAGGAAGGAAGGAAGGAAGGAGAAAGAAATTGAAGGGGAAGGGATGGAGATGGAGATGGAAGGAAGGAAGGAAGGAAGATTGAAGGGGAAAGGAAGGAGATGGAGAAGGAAGGAGATTGAAGGGGAAGGAAGGAAGGAAGGAAGGAAGGAAGGAAGGAAGGAGAGAGAGAGAGATTGAAGGGGAAGGGATGGAGATGGAGATGGAAGGAAGGAAGGAAGGAAGATTGAAGGGGAAAGGAAGGAGATGGAAAAGGAAGGAGATTGAAGGGGAAGGAAGGAAGGAGAAAGATTGAAGGGGAAGGGGTGGAGATGGAAGGAATGAAGGAAGATTGAAGGGGAAAGGAAGGAGATGGACAAGGAAGGAGATTGAAGGACGAAGGAAGGAAGGAAGGAAGGAAGGAAGGAAGGAAGGAAGGAAGGAAGGAAGGAAGGAAGGAAGGAAGGAGGAGAGATTGAAGGGGAAGGGATGGAAATGGAGATGGAAGGAAGGAAGGAAGATTGAAGGGGAAAGGAAGGAGATGGAGAAGGAAGGAAGGAAGGAGAGAGATTGAAAGGGAAGGGATGGAGATGGAGATGGAGATGGAGATGAAGGAAGGAAGGAAGGAAGGAAGGAAGGAAGATTGAAGGGGAAAGGAAGGAGATGGAGAAGGAAGGAGACTGAAGGGAAAGGAAGGAAGGCAAGAAGGAAGGAAGGAAGGAAGGCAGGAAGGAGAAAGATTGAAGGGGAAGGGATGGAGATGGAGATGGAGATGGAAGGAAGGAAGGAAGGAAGGAAGGAAGGAAGGAAGGAAGGAAGGAAGGAAGAAAGAAAGATTGAAGGGGAAAGGAAGGAGATGGAGAAGGAAGGAAGATTGAAGGGGAAAGGAAGGAGATGGAGAAGGAAGGAGATTGAAGGGGAAAGGAAGGATGGAAGGAAGGAAGGAGAAAGAAATTGAAGGGGAAGGGATAGAGATGGAGATGGAAGGAGATTGAAGGGGAATGGAAGGAGATGGAGAAGGTAGGAGATTGAAGGAGGAAGGAAGGAAGGAAGGAAGGAAGGAAGGAAGGAAGGAAGGAAGGAAGGAGAGAGTGATTGAAAAGGAAGGGATGGAGATGGAGATGGAGATGGAAGGAAGGAAGGAAGATTGAAGGGGAAAGGAAGGAGATGGAGAAGGAAGGAGATTGAAGGGGAAGGGAAGAAAGGAAGGAAGGAAAGAGAGAGATATAAAGGGAAAGGAAGGAGATGGAGAAGGAAGGAGATTGAAGGAGGAAGGAAGGAAGGAAGGAAGGAGAGAGTGACTGAAAAGGAAGGGATGGAGATGGAAGGAAGGAAGGGAGATTGAAGGGGAAAGGAAGGAGATGGAGAAGGAAGGAGACTGAAGGGGAAGGAAGGAAGGAAGGAAGGAAGGAAGGAAGGAAGGCAGGCAGGAAGGAGAAAGATTGAAGGAGAAGGGATGGAGAAGGAGAAGGAAGGATATTGAAGGGGAAGGAAGGAAGGAAGGAAGATTGAAGGGGAAAGGAAGGAGATGGAGACGGAAGTAAGATTGAAGGGGAAAGGAAGGAGATGGGGAAGGAAGGAGATTGAAGAGGAAAGGAAGAAAGGAAGGAGAGAGAGAGATTGAAGGGGAAGTGATGGAGATGGTAGGAAGGAAGATTGAAGGGGAAAGGAAGGAAGGAAGGAGAAAGAAATTGAAGGGGAAGGGATAGAGATGGAGATGGAAGCAGATTGAAGGGGAAAGGAAGGAGATGGAGAAGGAAGGAGATTGAAGGGGAAGGGAAGGAAGGAAGATTGAAGAGGAAATGAAGGAGATGGAGATGGACGGAGATTGAAGGGGAGAGGACGAAGATGGAGAAGGAAGGAGATTGAAGGAGGAAGGAAGGAAGGAGAGAGTGGTTGAAAAGGAAGGGATGGAGATGGAGATGGAAGAAAGGAAGGAAAGTTAAAGGGGAAAGGAAGGAGATGGATAAGGAAGGAGATTGAATGGAAACGAAGGAGATGGACGAGGAAGGAGATTGAAGGGGAAGGAAGAAAGGAAGGAGAGAGAGAGATTGAAGGGGAAGTGATGGAGATGGATGGAAGGAAGATTGAAGGGGAAAGGAAGAATGGAAGGAAGGAAGGAGAAAGAAATTGAAGGGGAAAGGAAGGATGGAAGGAAGGAAGGAGAAAGAAATTGAAGGGGAAGGGATAGAGATGGAGATGGAAGGGGATTGAAGGGGAAATGAAGGAGATGGAGAAGGTAGGAGATTGAATGGAAACGAAGGAGATGGACGAGGAAGGAGATTGAAGGGGAAGGAAGAAAGGAAGGAGAGAGAGAGATTGAAGGGGAAGTGATGGAGATGGATGGAAGGAAGATTGAAGGGGAAAGGAAGAATGGAAGGAAGGAAGGAGAAAGAAATTGAAGGGGAAAGGAAGGATGGAAGAAAGGAAGGAGAAAGAGATTGAAGGGGAAGGGATGGAGATGGAGATGGAAGGAAGGAAAGAAGATTGAAGGGGAAAGGAAGGAGATGGAGAAGGAAGGAGATTGAAGGAGAAAGGAAGGAAGGAAGGAGAGAGAGAGAGATTGAAGGGGAAGTGATGGAGATGGTAGGAAGGAAGATTGAAGGGGAAAGGAAGGAAGGAAGGAAGGAAGGAGAAAGAAATTGAAGGGGAAGGGATAGAGATGGAGATGGAAGCAGATTGAAGGGGAAAGGAAGGAGATGGAGAAGGAAGGAGATTGAAGGGGAAAGAAAGGAAGGAAGATTGAAGGGGAAAGGAAGGAGATGGAGAAGGAAGGAGATTGAAGGGGAAGGGAAGGAAGGAAGATTGAAGAGGAAACGAAGGAGATGGAGATGGACGGAGATTGAAGGGGAGAGGAAGGAGATGGAGAAGGAAGGAGATTGAAGGAGGAAGGAAGGAAGGAGAGAGTGGTTGAAAAGGAAGGGATGGAGATGGAGATGGAAGAAAGGAAGGAAGATTGAAGGGGAAAGAAAGGAGATGGAGAAGGAAGGAGATTGAAGGAGAAAGGAAGGAAGGAAGATTGAAGGGGAAACGAAGGAGATGGAGATGGAAGGGGATTGAAGGGGAAAGGAAGGAGGTGGAGAAGGAAGGATATTGATGGGGAAGGAAGGAAGGAAGGAAGGAAGGAGAAAGATTGAAGGGGAAGGGATGGAGATGGAGATGGAAGAAAGGAAAGAAAGAAGATTGAAGGGGAAAGGAAGGAGATGGAGAATGAAGGAGATTGAAAGGGAAAGGAAGGAAAGAAGGAAGGAGAGAGAGATTGAAGGGGAAGGGATGGAGATGGAGATGGAAGGAAGGAAGATTGAAGGGGGAAGGAAGGAGATCGAGAAGAAAGGAGATTGAAGGGGAAGGAAGGAATTAGAGAGATTGAAGGAGAAGGGATGGAGATGGAATGAAGGAAGGAAGATTGAAGGGGAAAGGAAGGAGATGGAGAAGGAAGGAGATTGAAGGGGGAAGGAAGGAAGGAAGAAAGGAAGGAAGGAAGGAAGGAAGGAAGGAAGGAAGGAAGGAAGGAGAGAGATTGAAGGGAAAGGGATGGAGATGGAGAAGGAAGGAAGGAAGATTGAAGGGGAAAGGAAGGAGGTGGAGAAGGAAGGATATTGATGGGGAAGGAAGGAAGGAAGGAGAAAGATTGAAGGGGAAGGGATGGAGATGGAGATGGAAGAAAGGAAGGAAAGAAGATTGAAGGGGAAAGGAAGGAGATGGAGAATGAAGGAGATTGAAAGGGAAAGGAAGGAAAGAAGGAAGGAGAGAGAGATTGAAGGGGAATGGATGGAGATGGAGATGGAAGGAAGGAAGATTGAAAGGGAAAGGAAGGAGATGGAGAAGGAAGGAGATTGAAGGGGAAGGAAGGAAGGAAGGAGAAAGATTGAAGGGGAAGAGATGGAGATGGAAGGAAGGAAGGAAGGAAGATTGAAGGGGGAAGGAAGGAGATCGAGAAGAAAGGAGATTGAAGGTGAAGGATAGGAATTAGAGAGATTGAAGGAGAAGGGATGGAGATGGAATGAAGGAAGGAAGATTGAAGGGGGAAGGATGGAAGGAAGGAGAGAGAGATTGAAGGGGAAGGGATGGAGATGGAAGGAAGGAAGGAAGGAAGGAAGGAAGGAAGGAAGGAAGGAGAGAGATTGAAGGGAAAGGGATGGAGATTGAAGGAGGAAGGAAGGAAGGAAGGAAGGAAGGAGAAAGATTGAAGGGGAAGGGATGGAGATGGAGATGGAAGAAAGGAAGGAAAGAAGATTGAAGGGGAAAGGAAGGAGATGGAGAATGAAGGAGATTGAAAGGGAAAGGAAGGAAAGAAGGAAGGAGAGAGAGATTTAAGGGGAAGGAATGGAGATGGAGATGGAAGGAAGGAAGGAAGATTGAAGGGGAAAAGAAGGAGATGGAGAAGGAAGGAGATTAAAGGGGAAAGGAAGGAGATGGAAAAGGAAGGAGATTGATGGGGAAGGAAGGAAGGAAGGAAGGAATGAGAGAGAGATTGAAAAGGAAGGGATGGAGATGGAGATGGATGAGGCTTTGCCTTCCGTAGGCAAGCCTCAATTCTGATCTGGAGCACCTCATTGCGCCCCAGATCAATGGCGAGGTCCTTCATGATAGCCGAATTAAGAGACACATGCTAATCACATTTCTCTGGGTGAAGCAACTAGTGACAAAAGGCTGCCTCCCCTTTTTATTAACTGTTACAGTGGGCGGTTACACAATGCATCACATGGTTACAAACAGCCAATGACAATGTTATTTCTTCAGCCAATGACAAGGCTACACTGCAGGGCCACCCTGTGGCCAATTGATTCAAATCTTGGTACAACGTCCATCCACCTCTTAGCCCCCCTTATTTCCTGTTCCTAGGCCATATGGCCTTTGTCTTGTTCCAGAGCACATGGCCTGTGGCTCTGCTGTGGGCAATGGACTCCATCTCTTGGCTCCGCCTCCATTTCCTGTTGCTCCAAAACAGCATGGTAAAGTCACATGGTACAGTCTTTGTCCCAAGCCTTTCCAAGCCTCATGCATCACAACAGGCTTATTGTCTTGGGGGACTTAAATCTTCCATCGCTCGGCGAATCCTCTGGGTTGGCGCAGGAGTTCATGGCCACCATGGCAACCATGAACCTGACCCAGGTAGTTCAGGGTCCGACTCACGAGAGGGGACACACTCCCGACATGGTATTCCTCTCAGAACAGTTGAGCAATGATCTGAATTTAAGGGGCTTAGATATTTTGCCTATGTCATGGTCAGACCATTTTCTGTTGCGGCTTGTTTTCAAGGCTCCAATCCTCCCCCGCAAGGAGGCGGAACCGATTAGGTGGTTCCGCCCCAGACATCTGATGGACCCAGAGAGCTTTCAGAGGACGCTTGGGGAAATACCGGATTCTCTCATTCTCGGTTCGGCAGAGTCCCTGGTTACGGCCTGGAATATGGCTGCGAAGGGGGCTCTTGACCGGATCGCGCCGCTGCAACCTCTCTGTGGTAGCAGACCCAGGAGATCTCCTTGGTTCACTGAGGAACTCAGGGGGATGAAGCGCCAGAAGAGACGTCTAGAGAAGCAATGGAGGAAAAGTAAATCCATATCTGACCGAACACTTTTAAGATCTTATATCAAGACTTATCAGGTGGCGCTCAAGGCGGCAAGATGCGCGTATCATTCCGCCTTGATTGCATCTGCGGAATCCCGCCCAGCCGCCCTGTTTAGGGTAACTCGCTCCCTCCTTAATCAGGGGGGGGTTGATGCACCCTTGCAGGGTAGTGCTGAGGACTTTAATAAGTTTTTCGCGGATAAAATCGCCCAGATTCGGATGGACCTTGACTCCAATTGGAATGCAGTGTCGGCTGATAATGATTCAGTCGAGATGACAGGGACTCGTCTTGATCCTGTTGTGTGGGAGGACTTTGACCCTGTGGCACCCGATGAAGTGGAGAAGGCCATTGGAGCTGTGAGTTCCGCCACCTGTTTATTGGACCCGTGCCCCTCCTGGCTGGTTTCAGCCAGCAGGGAGGTGACGCGGGGCTGGGTTCAGGAGATTGTCAACGCTTCTTTGAGGGAGGGGTCCTTTCCGGCTCCCTGCAAGGAGGCAATTGTGTGCCCCCTCCTCAAGAAGCCTTCCCTGGACCCAGCTGTATTAAACAACTACAGTCCTGTCTCCAATCTTCCCTTTATAGGGAAGGTTGTTGAGAAGGTGGTGTCACTCCAGCTCCAACGGTCCTTGGATGAGGCTGATTATCTGGGCCCTCAACAGTCAGGATTCAGGCTCGGCTACTCCACGGAAACTGCTTTGGTCGCGCTGACGGATGATCTCTGGCGGGCCCGGGATAAGGGATTTTCCACTATCCTGGTGGTACTTGACCTCTCAGCGGCTTTCGATACCATTGACCATGGTATCCTTCTGCATCGACTGAAGGGGTTGAGGGTTGGAGGCACTGTTTTGCAGTGGTTCACCTCCTACCTCACTGGTCGGTCGCAGTCGGTGTTGGCGGGGGGTCAGAGGTCGACCCCTAGGTTCCTCCCTTGTGGGGTCCCTCAGGGATCGGTCCTCTCCCCTCTGCTGTTTAATATCTACATGAAACCGCTGGGTGAGATCATCCGACAACACGGGGTGAGATATCATCAGTATGCTGATGATACCCAGCTTTACATCTCCACCCCGTGTCATTTCAGTGAAGCAGCGGAAGTGATGTGCCGATGTCTGGAGGCTGTTAGGGTTTGGATGGGTGCCAACAGGCTCAAGCTCAACCCCGACAAGACGGAGTGGCTATGGGTTCTGCCTCCCAAGGATAATTCAATCTATCCGTCCATCAGCCTGGGGGGGGAGCTTTTGACCCCCTCGGAGAAGGTCCGCAACTTGGGCGTCCTCCTCGATCCACAGCTAAATTTGGAACATCATTTTTCGGCTGTGGCGAGGAGGACATTTGCCCAGGTTCGCCTGGTGCACCAGTTGCGGCCCTATTTGGACCGGGAGTCTCTTCTCACAGTCACTCATGCCCTTATCACCTCGAGGCTCGACTACTGCAATGCTCTCTACATGGGGCTACCTTTGAAAAATGTTCGGAGACTTCAGGTAATGCAGAATGCAGCCGCGCGAGCAGTGTTGGGCTTGCCCAGAAATGCCCACATTTCGGCATCACTCTGCGAGCTGCATTGGCTGCCAATTGGTCTCCGAACCCAATTCAAAGTGTTGGTTATCACCTATAAAGCCCTACATGGCATCAGACCAGGTTACTTACGGGCCCGTCTGCTGCCCCATGAATCCCAGCGGCCAGTTAGGGCCCACAGAGTCGGCCTTCTCCAGGTCCTGTCAGCCAGACAGTGTCGCCTGGCAGGGCCTAGGGGAAGAGCCTTCTCTGTTGCGGCCCCAGCCCTCTGGAACCAACTTCCCCCGGAGATCCGTGTCGCCCCCACCCTCTCCGCCTTTCGTAAATTACTCAAAACACACCTCTGCCGGCAGGCCTGGGGTAGTTAACATCTTGCCCCAAGCCAGTGTATGTCTGTGTGTATGCTGAATGATTGGGTTTTTTTAAAAAAAAAAATTAAGAGGTTTTATATTTATATGTATTTTTATGTTGATTTCTACTGTGTTGTGAGCCGCCCTGAGTTCTCCGGAATAGGGCGGCATAGAAATCGAATAAATAAATAAATAAATAAATAAATAAATAAATAAATAAATAAATAAACAAATAAATAAATAAATAAATAAATAAATAAATAAATAAACAAACAGATGGATGCAAGGAAGGAAGATTGAAGGGGAAATAAAGCAGATGGACAAGGAAGGAGATTGAAGGGGAAGGAAGGAAGGATGGAAGATTGAAGGGGAAACGAAGGAGATGGAGAAGGAAGGAGATTGAAGGGGAAGGAAGGACGGAAGGAAGGAGATAGATTGAAGGGGAAGGGATGGAGATGGAGATGGAAGGAAGGAAGGAAAGAAGATTGAAGGGGAAAGGAAAGAGATGGAGAAGGAAGGAGATTGAAGGGAAAGGAAGGAAGGAAGGAAGATTGAAGGGGAAACGAAGGAGATGGAGAAGGAAGGAGATTGAAGGGGAAGGAAGGACGGAAAGAAGGAGAGAGATTGAAGGGGAAGGGATGGGGATGGAGAAGGAAGGAAGGAAGATTGAAGGGGAAAGGAAGGAGATGCACAAGGAAGGTGATTGAAGGAGGAAAGAAGGAAGGAAGGAAGGAAGGAAGGAAGGAAGGAAGGAAGGAAGGAAGGAAGGAGAGATTGAAGGGGAAGGGATGGAAATGGAGATGGAAGGAAGGAAGGAAGGAAGATTGAAGGGGAAAGGAAGGAGATGGAGAAGGAAGGAGATTGAAGGGGAAGGAAGGAAGGCAGGCAGGAAGGAAGGAAGGCAGGCAGGAAGGAGAAAGATTGAAGGGGAAGGGATGGAGAAGGAGAAGGAAGGAGATTGAAGGGGAAGGAAGGAAGGAAGGAAGGAAGGAAGATTGAAGGGGAAAGGAAAGAGATGGAGAAGGAAGGAAGATTGAAGGGGAAAGGAAGGAGATGGAGAAGGAAGGAGATTGAAGGGGAAAGGAAGAAAGGAAGGAGAGAGAGATTGAAGGGGAAGTGATGGAGATGGTAGGAAGGAAGATTGAAGGGGAAAGGAAGGAAGGAAGGAAGGAAGGAGAAAGAAATTGAAGGGGAAGGGATAGAGATGGAGATGGAAGCAGATTGAAGGGGAAAGGAAGGAGATGGAGAAGGAAGGAGATTGAAGGGGAAAGAACGGAAGGAAGATTGAAGGGGAAAGTAAGGAGATGGAGAAGGAAGGAGATTGAAAGGGAAGGGAAGGAAGGAAGATTGAAGAGGAAACGAAGGAGATGGAGATGGAAGGAGATTGAAGGGGAGAGGAAGGAGATGGAGAAGGAAGGAGATTGAAGGAGGAAGGAAGGAAGGAGAGAGTGATTGAAAAGGAAGGGATGGAGATGGAGATGGAACGAAGGAAGGAAGATTGAAGGGGAAAGGAAGGAGATGGAGAAGGAAGGAGATTGAATGGAAAGGAAGGAGATGGACGAGGAAGGAGATTGAAGGGGAAGGAAGAAAGGAAGGAGAGAGAGAGATTGAAGGGGAAGTGATGGAGATGGAAGGAAGGAAGATTGAAGGGGAAAGGAAGGATGGAAGGAAGGAAGGAGAAAGAAATTGAAGGGGAAGGGATAGAGATGGAGATGGAAGGGGATTGAAGGGGAAATGAAGGAGATGGAGAAGGTAGGAGATTGAAGGGGAAAGGAAGAAAGGAATGAGAAAGAGATTGAAGGGGAAGGGATGGAGATGGAGATGGAAGGAAGGAAAGAAGATTGAAGGGGAAAGGAAGGAGATGGAGAAGGAAGGAGATTGAAGGAGAAAAGAAGGAAGGAAGATTGAAGGGGAAACGAAGGAGATGGAGATGGAAGGGGATTGAAGGGGAAAGGAAGGAGGTGGAGAAGGAAGGAGATTGACGGGGAAGGAAGGAAGGAAGGAAGAAGGAAAGAGAAAGATTGAAGGGGAGGGGATGGAGATGGAGATGGAAGAAAGGAAGGAAAGAAGATTGAAGGGGAAAGGAAGGAGATGGAGAATGAAGGAGATTGAAAGGGAAAGGAAGGAAAGAAGGAAGGGGAGAGAGATTGAAGGGGAAGGGATGGAGATGGAGATGGAAGGAAGGAAGATTGAAAGGGAAAGGAAGGAGATGAAGAAGGAAGGAGATTGAAGGGGAAGGAAGGAAGGAAGGAAGGAAGGAAGGAAGGAAGGAGAAAGATTGAAGGGGAAGAGATGGAGATGGAAGGAAGATTGAAGGGGGAAGGAAGGAGATCGAGAAGAAAGGAGATTGAAGGGGAAGGAAGGAATTAGAGAGATCGAAGGAGAAGGGATGGAGATGGAAGGAAGGAAGGAAGATTGAAGGGGAAAGGAAGGAGATGGAGAAGGAAGGAGATTGAAGGGGGAAGAAAGGAAGGAAGGAAGGAAGGAAGGAAGGAAGGAAGGAAGGAAGGAAGGAAGGAAGGAGAGAGATTGAAGGGAAAGGGATGGAGATGGAGAAGGAAGGAAGGAAGATTGAAGGGGAAAGGAAGGAGATGGACAAGGAAGGAGATTGAAGGAGGAAGGAAGGAAGGAAGGAAGGAAGGAAGGAAGGAAGGAAGGAAGGAGAGATTGAAGGGGAAGGAATGGAGATGGAGATGGAAGGAAGGAAGGAAGATTGAAGGGGAAAGGAAGGAGATGGAGAAGGTAGGATATTGAAGAGGAAGGAAGGAAGGAGAGAGCTTGAAAGGGAAGGGATGGAGATGGAAGAAAGGAAGGAAGATTGAATGGGAAAGGAAGGAGATGGAGAAGGAAGGAGATTGAAGGGGAATTGAAGGAGATGGACAAGGAAGGAGATTGAAGGGGAAAGAACGGAAGGAAGATTGAAGGGGAAAGTAAGGAGATGGAAAAGGAAGGAGATTGAAAGGGAAGGGAAGGAAGGAAGATTGAAGAGGAAACGAAGGAGATGGAGATGGAAGGAGATTGAAGGGGAGAGGAAGGAGATGGAGAAGGAAGGAGATTGAAGGGGAAAGGAAGAAAGGAATGAGAAAGAGATTGAAGGGGAAGGGATGGAGATGGAGATGGAAGGAAGGAAAGAAGATTGAAGGGGAAAGGAAGGAGATGGAGAAGGAAGGAGATTGAAGGAGAAAAGAAGGAAGGAAGATTGAAGGGGAAACGAAGGAGATGGAGATGGAAGGGGATTGAAGGGGAAAGGAAGGAGGTGGAGAAGGAAGGAGATTGATGGGGAAGGAATGAAGGAAGGAAGAAGGAAAGAGAAAGATTGAAGGGGAGGGGATGGAGATGGAGATGGAAGAAAGGAAGGAAAGAAGATTGAAGGGGAAAGGAAGGAGATGGAGAATGAAGGAGATTGAAAGGGAAAGGAAGGAAAGAAGGAAGGAGAGAGAGATTGAAGGGGAAGGGATGGAGATGGAGATGGAAGGAAGGAAGATTGAAAGGGAAAGGAAGGAGATGAAGAAGGAAGGAGATTGAAGGGGAAGGAAGGAAGGAAGGAAGGAAGGAAGGAAGGAGAAAGATTGAAGGGGAAGAGATGGAGATGGAAGGAAGATTGAAGGGGGAAGGAAGGAGATCGAGAAGAAAGGAGATTGAAGGGGAAGGAAGGAATTAGAGAGATCGAAGGAGAAGGGATGGAGATGGAAGGAAGGAAGGAAGATTGAAGGGGAAAGGAAGGAGATGGAGAAGGAAGGAGATTGAAGGGGGAAGAAAGGAAGGAAGGAAGGAAGGAAGGAAGGAAGGAAGGAAGGAAGGAAGGAAGGAAGGAGAGAGATTGAAGGGAAAGGGATGGAGATGGAGAAGGAAGGAAGGAAGATTGAAGGGGAAAGGAAGGAGATGGACAAGGAAGGAGATTGAAGGAGGAAGGAAGGAAGGAAGGAAGGAAGGAAGGAAGGAAGGAAGGAAGGAAGGAGAGATTGAAGGGGAAGGAATGGAGATGGAGATGGAAGGAAGGAAGGAAGATTGAAGGGGAAAGGAAGGAGATGGAGAAGGTAGGAGATTGAAGGGGAAGGAAGGAAGGAGAGAGCTTGAAAGGGAAGGGATGGAGATGGAAGAAAGGAAGGAAGATTGAATGGGAAAGGAAGGAGATGGAGAAGGAAGGAGATTGAAGGGGAATTGAAGGAGATGGACAAGGAAGGAGATTGAAGGGGAAAGAACGGAAGGAAGATTGAAGGGGAAAGTAAGGAGATGGAAAAGGAAGGAGATTGAAAGGGAAGGGAAGGAAGGAAGATTGAAGAGGAAACGAAGGAGATGGAGATGGAAGGAGATTGAAGGGGAGAGGAAGGAGATGGAGAAGGAAGGAGATTGAAGGAGGAAGGAAGGAAGGAAGGAGAGAGTGATTGAAAAGGAAGGGATGGAGATGGAGATGGAAGGAAGGAAGGAAGATTGAAGGGGAAAGGAAGGAGATGGAGAAGGAAGGAGATTGAATGGAAAGGAAGGAGATGGACGAGGAAGGAGATTGAAGGGGAAGGAAGAAAGGAAGGAGAGAGAGAGATTGAAGGGGAAATTGATGGAGATGGAAGGAAGGAAGATTGAAGGGGAAAGGAAGGATGGAAGGAAGGAAGGAGAAAGAAATTGAAGGGGAAGGGATAGAGATGGAGATGGAAGGGGATTGAAGGGGAAATGAAGGAGATGGAGAAGGTAGGAGATTGAAGGGGAAAGGAAGAAAGGAATGAGAAAGAGATTGAAGGGGAAGGGATGGAGATGGAGATGGAAGGAAGGAAAGAAGA
Organism: Bothrops alternatus; assembly: GCA_034064705.1. Classification (NCBI taxonomy): domain Eukaryota; kingdom Metazoa; phylum Chordata; class Lepidosauria; order Squamata; family Viperidae; genus Bothrops; species Bothrops alternatus. Next base: position 25,182 of record JARGCV010000856.1, read on the forward strand.
TTGAAGGGGAAAGGAAGGAGATGGAGAAGGAAGGAGATTGAAGGAGAAAGGAAGGAAGGAAGATTGAAGGGGAAACGAAGGAGATGGAGATGGAAGGGGATTGAAGGGGAAAGGAAGAAGGTGGAGAAGGAAGGAGATTGACGGGGAAGGAAGGAAGGAAGGAAGAAGGAAGGAGAAAGATTGAAGGGGAGGGGATGGAGATGGAGATGGAAGAAAGGAAGGAAAGAAGATTGAAGGGGAAAGGAAGGAGATGGAGAATGAAGGAGATTGAAAGGGAAAGGAAGGAAAGAAGGAAGGAGAGAGAGATTGAAGGGAAGGGATGGAGATGGAGATGGAAGGAAGGAAGATTGAAAGGGAAAGGAAGGAGATGAAGAAGGAAGGAGATTGAAGGGGAAGGAAGGAAGGAAGGAATTTGAAAGATTGAAGGGGAAGAGATGGAGATGGAAGGAAGATTGAAGGGGGAAGGAAGGAGATCGAGAAGAAAGGAGATTGAAGGGGAAGGAAGGAATTAGAGAGATTGAAGGAGAAGGGATGGAGATGGAAGGAAGGAAGGAAGATTGAAGGGGAAAGGAAGAAGATGGAGAAGGAAGGAGATTGAAGGGGGAAGGAAGGAAGGAAGGAAGGAGAGAGATTGAAGGGAAAGGGATGGAGATGGAGAAGGAAGGAAGGAAGATTGAAGGGGAAAGGAAGGAGATGGACAAGGAAGGAGATTGAAGGAGGAAGGAAGGAAGGAAGGAAGGAAGGATGGAAGGAAGGAGAGATTGAAGGGGAAGGAATGGAGATGGAGATGGAAGGAAGGAAGGAAGATTGAAGGGGAAAGGAAGGATATGGAGAAGGAAGGAGATTGAAGGGGAAGGAAGGAAGGAGAGAGATTGAAAGGGAAGGGATGGAGATGGAAGAAAGGAAGGAAGATTGAAGGGGAAAGGAAGGAGATGGAGAAGGAAGGAGATTGAAGGGGAATTGAAGGAGATGGAGAAGGAAGGAGATTGAAGGGGAAGGAAGGAAGGAAGGAAGGAAGATTGAAGGGGAAAAGAAGGAGATGGAGAAGGAAGGAGATTGAAGGGGAAAAGAAGGAGATTGAGAAGGAAGGAGATTACAGGGGAAAGGAAGGAGATGGACAAGGAAGGAGATTGACGGGGAAGGAAAGAAGGAAGGAAGGAAGGAATGAGAGAGAGATTGAAAAGGAAGGGATGGAGATGGAGATGGATGAGGCTTTGCCTTCCGTAGGCAAGCCTCAATTCTGATCTGGAGCACCTCATTGCGCCCCAGATCAATGGCGAGGTCCTTCATGATAGCCGAATTAAGAGACACATGCTAATCACATTTCTCTGGGTGAAGCAACTAGTGACAAAAGGCTGCCTCCCCTTTTTATTAACTGTTACAGTGGGCGGTTACACAATGCATCACATGGTTACAAACAGCCAATGAAAATGTTATTTCTTCAGCCAATGACAAGGCTACACTGCAGGGCCACCCTGTGGCCAATGGATTCAAATCTTGGTACAACGCCCATCCACCTCTTAGCCCCCGTTATTTCCTGTTCCTAGGCCATATGGCCTTTGTCTTGTTCCAGAGCACATGGCCTGTGGCTCTGCTGTGGGCAATGGACTCCATCTCTTGGCTCCGCCTCCATTTCCTGTTGCTCCAAAACAGCATGGTAAAGTCACATGGTACAGTCTTTGTCCCAAGCCTCTCCAAGCCTCATGCATCACAACATATTACAACATATCAACTTTTTTTATTTTATTTTTTAGCAGCTGTGGGTTGTTCCACCTATGCACCGTCCAGCTCTGTACACGTCCAGCTCTGTACATGATCCTAGGGCATAAGCTGTCATCTGTCCAGTCCTCAGAGGCTGCCATCATAGAAACATCTCTGTCCAGTCATCAGAGGCAACAGTTGGTTCTTGGTTCTTTTACAGGAGATGGTTAGAAAAAGGGAGGCTTACACAGGTTTTACACAGGTTAGGAATACATTTGTACACAGCAACAGATTGTTACACAAAATACTAAAAACATTATGATACTAAAAACCAATTCCTTGAGCCACCCAGCATTAGGTAGTCAGGAAAATAAGCTGTCAATCAAACAAGGCATACAGTTTCTTGTGATAAGGGATTGTTTTGTACCATATTTTCCATGTGAGCAATTGTGGCAGTAATGTGTGTGTGTTGTAGAAATGTAACTGTACCAGACCAATTCTGGGGTATTGACCAATGTGCATTTTTTCCACATAAGATCCAATCTTTGTCAAATGTGAGAACATTGTCTTTTGAGAAGTTGTACAAAGTTTCAAAGTTTTCACCAAAATCAAACAAGGGAACAGAATCAGCACATGCTTTCTTGTTGTCATTGCTTCATTATCTAGCTTTATAGTAAGGAAGGATTCAAAGTGAGAGAGAGAGAGAGAGAGAGAGAGAGAGAGAGATTTCATTCATCCATGTGAACATATTAAGGAAAAGGTTTGTGAGGCAAAGCAAACTCCTAAGGCAGACCATTAAGGGAGAAAACATGTTTGTTCTGTGCTGGAATGTTATCAGATCCAACAGTTGGATATATATTAGCATGGTGAGAAACATAAAATGCAAAACAGCAATGATTTGTAACAAAATTTAAATCATTAAAGAAAAATAAGAAAGAGACAAAATTAAAATTCATTAACAAACTAGAAACATAAAATTCAAAATAGGCAAAGAGAAATGAGAAAGGCAAATTTTGCAAAGAAATCAGAAAGGCAAAATTGGCAAAGAGAAAATAATAAGAAAGAGAAAAAAGCCATGGTTTATTAAGCAACACAGCCAGAGAGGGGGGGTGAGAGAGAGGAGGTAATTCAAAGAGAAGGGAATTCGAATTCAAATGTAATTTGAGTCTCCGTTTACAGCCATCCGTTTCCTTGGAAACCAGGAAAAACTGGTTCTGCTGGTTTTTAAACTGGCCCATTTATGGTCTTCAGGCGACAAACAGTCTTCAAATAAACCTCTGGAAACCTGCAAAGGGAGAAAAGAAGGGGGGAATGGCCCTTGGGGGGAGGAAGAGTTAACAAGCGAACAAGGCATTTTTACCAGGAAATATTTTCCCATTTTTTCAACTATAAGAATTAGAAACACAGACTTCAGATTTTTTAACAAGTTGAAAGGTAAGAGAGAGAAGACTGAATTAGCATAGTAAGATCAACAGGACAGGCATGAGGCAGTTATTAAGCCTTTAGTAACTGCAGGGGGCTGTATGAGTCATAGAGAGAAAATGACGGCCAGAAAAGCATGCTGAGTCAGAGGGAGAAAATAGGGAGGGGGAGAGAGTAAATCTTGAAAGAAACAAAAGACTTAAGATTTTTTAGGAGACAGGGCAGGAGAAACAGAAAGAATCCTGCAAGCCAATAGCTACAGGAGAAGACAAAGGCAGATAGCCTTTTGAAATAGCCATGCATACAATTCTTTCACATAAGGAGAATTTTGGAAAAAGCAGAGAGCTCCTCCATAAGCCAATTTTAATCCAATTAGCAATTTTTAATGGTCCCTTTAAGATGTAAGAGACAATGCCAAACAAACATTAATACTTTTTAAACTCCTCACGTGAAGGCACATTTGTGAATCTTTGTTAGTTGCATAATTAAGGTCCTGACAATTACATCAAGCCCTCCCCTTTGATCCTTGGAGAATTCCACCCACATACTCACAGGGGGGGTGATCTCTGCTGAGGAAAACACCACGAGGTTTGTTCCTCCAGTTGGCCAAATTTAGAGTCAAATAGTAAGATTTTTATCTCAGGGCTTGCTTTTTGAAAGCCTGAGAATTAGCCAATTTAGCTTGCTCTGTTTTTGCATAGTGTAATGTCAGCATGTGACAAATACAGCCTGTCATGGGCTAGGACATCTGGCGGGGCTCTCAGCAATGGAGCCAGATACCTATTGCCATGTGGCGAGGTCTAATTGCTAAGATTTTTTCAAAAAAGCCAATAAAAGATACAGATCTTTTTGAGTGACAGGGAAAACAGTCTAATTAAGTTTATGAATACAATTTGCTCTCCTGACTAAGCTAAGCAATTCTTTCAGGTACACAGCCCAAGTTTTGCCTAGCTTCTGTCCCCCACTTACCAATAGCGTGCACATGGGTCTATTCCAGACGTAGTAAGAGGTGGGCTGCCAGAAGGACGTGACTTTTGCATCAAATCACGTCCGGGGTCACCACTTGAGGCTTTGCCTTCCATAGGCAAGCCTCAATTCTGATCTGGAGCACCTCACATTGCGCCCCAGATCAATGGCGAGGTCCTTCATGATAGCTGAATTAAGAGACACATGCTAATCACATTTCTCTGGGTGAAGCAACTAGTGACAAAAGGCTGCCTCCCCTTTTTATTAACTGTTACAGTGGGCGGTTACACAATGCATCACATGGTTACAAACAGCCAATGAAAATGTTATTTCTTCAGCCAATGACAAGGCTACACTGCAGGGCCACCCTGTGGCCAATGGATTCAAATCTTGGTACAACGCCCATCCACCTCTTAGCCCCCCTTATTTCCTGTTCCTAGGCCATATGGCCTTTGTCTTGTTCCAGAGCACATGGCCTGTGGCTCTGCTGTGGGCAATGGACTCCATCTCTTGGCTCCGCCTCCATTTCCTGTTGCTCCAAAACAACATGGTAAAGTCACATGGTACAGTCTTTGTCCCAAGCCTCTCCAAGCCTCATGCATCACAACATATTACAACAGATGGATGGAAGGAAGGAAGATTGAAGGGGAAATAAAGCAGATGGACAAGGAAGGAGATTGAAGGGGAAGGAAGGAAGGATGGAAGATTGAAGGGGAAAGGAAGGAGATGGAGAAGGAAGGAGATTGAAGGGGAAGGAAGGACGGAAGGAAGGAGATAGATTGAAGGGGAAGGGATGGAGATGGAGATGGAAGGAAGGAAGGAAAGAAGATTGATGGGGAAAGGAAAGAGATGGAGAAGGAAGGAGATTGAAGGGAAAGGAAGGAAAGAAGGAAGGAGAGAGAGATTGAAGGGGAAGGGATGGAGATGGAGATGGAAGGAAGGAAAGAAAGAAGATTGAAGGGGAAAGGAAGGAGATGGAGAAGGAAGGAGATTGAAGGGGAAAGCAAGGAAGGAATATTGAAGGGGAAGCCAAGGAGATGGAGAAGGAAGGAGATTGAAGGGGAAGGAAGGAAGGAAGGAGAAAGATTGAAGGGGAAGGGATGGAGATGGAAGGAAGGTAGGAAGATTGAAGGGGAAAGGAAGGAGATGGAGAAAGAAGGAGATTGAAGGGGAAAGGAAGGAGGTGGAGAAGGAAGGAGATTGACGGGGAAGGAAGGAAGGAAGGGGAAACATAGAAGGGGAAGGGATGGAGATGGAGATGGAAGAAAGGAAGGAATATTGAAGGGGAAAGGAAGGAGATGGAGAAGGAAGGAGATTGAAGGGGAATTGAAGGAGATGGACAAGGAAGGAGATTGAAGGGGAAGGAAGGAAGGAAGGAAGGAAGGAAGGAAGGAAGGAAGGAAGATTGAAGGGGAAAGGAAGGAGATGCACAAGGAAGGAGATTTAAGGGGAAAGGAAGGAAGGAAGATTGAAGAGGAAACGAAGGAGATGGAGATGGAAGGAGATTGAAGGGGAGAGAAAGGAGATGGAGAAGGAAGGAGATTGAAGGAGGAAGGAAGGAAGGAAGGAAGGAAGGAAGGAGAGAGTGATTGAAAAGGAAGGGATGGAGATGGAAGGAAGGAAGATTGAAGGGGAAAGGAAGAAGATGGAGAAGGAAGGAGATTGAATGGAAAGGAAGGAGATGGACGAGGAAGGAGATTGAAGAGGAAGGAAGAAAGGAAGGAGAGAGAGAGATTGAAGGGGAAGTGATGGAGACGGAAGGAAGGAAGATTGAAGGGGGAAGGAAGGATGGAAGGAAGGAGAGAGAGAATGAAGTGGAAAGGAAGGAGATGGAGAAGAAAGGAGATTGAAGGGGAAGGAAGGAATGAGAGAGATTGAAGGGGAAGGGATGGAGATGGAAGGAAGGAAGGAAGGAAGGAAGGAAGGAATATTGAAGGGGGAAGGAAGGAGATGGAGAAGGAAGGAGATTGAAGGGGAGGGAAGGAAGGAAGGAGAGAGAGAGATTGAAGGGGAAGTGATGGAGATGGAAGGAAGGAAGGTTGAAGGGGGAAGGAAGGATGGAAGGAAGGAGAGAGAGAATGAAGTGGAAAGGAAGGAGATGGAGAAGAAAGGAGATTGAAGGGGAAGGAAGGAATGAGAGAGATTGAAAGGGAAGGGATGGAGATGGAGATGAAGGAAGGCAGGAAGGCAGGAAGGAAGGAAGGAAGGAAGGAAGGAAGGAAGGAAGGAAGGAAGGAAGGAAGGAAGATTGAAGTGGAAAGGAAGGAGATGGAGAAGAAAGGAGATTGAAGGGGAAGGAAGGAATGAGAGAGATTGAAGGGGAAGGGATGGAGATGGAAGGAAGGAAGGAAGGAAGGAATATTGAAGGGGGAAGGAAGGAGATGGAGAAGAAAGGAGATTGAAGGGGAAGGAAGGAATTAGAGAGATTGAAGGAGAAGGGATGGAGATGGAAGGAAGGAAGGAAGGTTGAAGGGGAAAGGAAGGAGGTGGAGAAGGAAGGAGATTGAAGGGGAAAGGAAGGAAGGAAGGAAGGAAGGAAGGAAGGAAGGAAGGAAGGAAGGAAGGAGAAAGACATTGAAGGGGAAGGGATGGAGATGGAGATGGAAGGAGATTGAAGGGGAAAGGAAGGAGATGGGGAAGGAAGGAGATTGAAGGGGAAAGGAAGAAAGGAAGGAAGGAAAAAGAGATTGAAGGGGAAGGGATGGAGATAGAGATGGAAGGAAAGAAAGAAGATTGAAGGGGAAAGGAAGGAGATGGAGAAGGAAGGAAATTGAAGGGGAAAGGAAGGATGGAAGGAAGGAAGGAGAGATTGAAGGGGAAGGAATGGAGATGTAGAGGGAAGGAAGGAAGGAAGGAAGATTGAAGGGGAAATGAAGGAGATGGAGAAGGAAGGAGATTTAAGGGGAAGGAAGGAAGGAGAGAGATTGAAAGGGAAGGGATGGCAATGGAGATGGAAGGAAGGAAGGAAGGAGAAAGATTAAAGGGGAAGGGATGGATATGGAAGTAAGGAAGGAAGATTGAAGGGGAAAGGAAGGAGATGGAGAAATAAGGAGATTGAAGGGGAAGGAAGGAAGGAAGGAAGGAGAAAGATTGAAGGGGAAGGGATGGAGATGGAGATGGAAGGACGGAAGGAAAGAAGATTGAATGGGAAAGGAAGGAGATGGAGAAGGAAAGAGATTGAAGGGGAAAGGAGAAAGGAAGGAAGGAAGATTGAAGGGGGAACGAAGGAGAAGGAGAAGGAAGGAGATTGAAGGAGAAGGAAGGAAGGAGAAAGATTCAAGGGGAAGGGATGGAGATGGAAGGAAGAAAGAAAGATTGAAGGGGAAAGGAAGGAGATGGAGAAGGAAGGAGATTGAAGGGGAAAGGAAGGAGATGGAGAAGGAAGTAGATTGAAGAGGAAGGAAGGAAGGAAGGAAGGAAGGAAGGAAGGAAGGAGAAAGATTGAAGGGGAAGGGATGGAGATGGAGATGGAAGGAAGAAAGGAAAGAAGATTGAAGGGGAAAGGAAGGAGATGGAGAAGGAAGGAGATTGAAGGGGAAAGGAAGGAAGGAAGGAAGATTGAATGGGGAACGAAGGAGATGGAGAAGGAAGGAGATTGAAGGGGGAAGGAAGGAAGATAGGAAGGAAGGAAGGAAGGAGAGAGATTGAAGGGGAAGGGATGGAGATGGAGATGGAAGGAAGGAAGGAAGGAAGAATGAAGGGGAAAGGAAGGAAATGGAGAAGGAAGGAGATTTAAGGGGAAGGAAGGAAGAATGGAGATTGAAGTGGAAAGGAAGGAGATGGAGAAGGAAGGAGATTGAAGGGGAAGGAAGGAAGGAAGGAAGGAAGGAAGGAAGGAAGGAGAGAGAGAGATTGAAGGGGAAGGGATGGGGATGGAGAAGGAAGGAAGATTGAAGGGGAAAGGAAGGAGATGGACAAGGAAGGAGATTGAAGGACGAAGGAAGGAAGGAAGGAAGGAAGGAAGGAAGGAAGGAAGGAAGGAAGGAAGGAAGGAAGGAGAAAGATTGAAGGGGAAGGGATGGTGATGGAGAAGGAAGGAAGATTGAAGGGGAAAGGAAGGAGATGGACAAGGAAGGAAGATTGAAGAGGAAAGGAATGAGATGGAGAAGGAAGGAGACTGAAGGGGAAGGAAGGAAGGCAAGAAAGAAGGAAGGAAGGAAGGAAGGAAGGAAGGAAGGAAGGAAGGAAGGAAGGAGAAAGATTGAAGGGTAAGGGATGGAGATGGAGATGGAAGGAGGGAAGGAAGGAAGATTGAAGGGGAAAGGAAGGAGATGGAGAAGGAAGGAAGATTGAAGGGGAAAGGAAGGAGATGGAGAAGGAAGGAGATTGAAGGGGAAGGGAAGAAAGGAAGGAGAGAGAGAGATTGAAGGGGAAGTGATGGAGATGGAAGGAAGGAAGATTGAAGTGGAAAGGAAGGAAGGAAGGAAGATTGAATGGGGAACGAAGGAGATGGAGAAGGAAGGAGATTGAAGGGGGAAGGAAGGAAGATAGGAAGGAAGGAAGGAAGGAGAGAGATTGAAGGGGAAGGGATGGAGATGGAGATGGAAGGAAGGAAGGAAGGAAGAATGAAGGGGAAAGGAAGGAAATGGAGAAGGAAGGAGATTTAAGGGGAAGGAAGGAAGGAGAGAGATTGAAAGGGAAGGGATGGCAATGGAGATGGAAGGAAGGAAGGAAGGAGAAAGATTAAAGGGGAAGGGATGGATATGGAAGTAAGGAAGGAAGATTGAAGGGGAAAGGAAGGAGATGGAGAAAGAAGGAGATTGAAGGGGAAAGGAAGAATATGGAGAAGGAAGGAGATTGACGGGGTAGGAAGGAAGGAAGGAAGGAGAAAGATTGAAGGGGAAGGGATGGAGATGGAGATGGAAGGACGGAAGGAAAGAAGATTGAAGGGGAAAGGAAGGAGATAGAGAAGGAAGGAGATTGAAGGGGAAAGGAAGGAAGGAAGGAAGGAAGATTGAAGGGGGAACGAAGGAGATGGAGAAGGAAGGAGATTGAAGGAGAAGGAAGGAAGGAGAAAGATTGAAGGGGAAGGGATGGAGATGGAAGGAAGAAAGAAAGATTGAACGGGAAAGGAAGGAGATGGAGAAGGAAGGAGATTGAAGGGGAAAGGAAGCAGATGGAGAAGGAAGGAGATTGAAGGGGAAGGAAGGAAGGACAAAGATTGAAGGGGAAGGGGTGGAGATGGAAGGAAGGAAGGAGATTGAACGGGAAGGAAGGAAGGAAGGAAGGAGAGAGACAGATTGAAGGGGAAGGGATGGGGATGGAGAAGGAAGGAAGATTGAAGGGGAAAGGAAGGAGATGGACAAGGAAGGAGATTGAAGGACGAAGGAAGGAAGGAAGGAAGGAAGGAAGGAAGGAAGGAAGGAAGGAAGGAAGGAAGGAGAAAGATTGAAAGGGAAGGGATGGTGATGGAGAAGGAAGGAAGATTGAAGGGGAAAGGAAGGAGATGGACAAGGAAGGAGATTGAAGGACGAAGGAAGGAAGGAAGGAAGGAAGGAAGGAAGGAAGGAAGGAAGGAAGGAAGGAAGGAAGGAAGGAAGGAAGGAGAGATTGAAGGGGAAGGGATGGAAATGGAGATGGAAGGAAGGAAGGAAGATTGAAGGGGAAAGGAAGGAGACGGAGAAGGAAGGAGATTGAAGGGGAAAGGAAGAAGATGGAGAAGGAAGGAGATTGAAGGGGAGGGAAGGAAGGAAGGAAGGAGAGAGATTGAAAGGGAAGGGATGGAGATGGAGATGGAGATGGAGATGGAGATGGAGATGGAGATGGAGATGGAGATGGAGATGGAGATGGAGATGGAGATGGAGATGGAGATGGAGATGGAGATGGAGATGGAGATGGAGATGGAGATGGAGATGGAGATGGAGATGGAGATGGAGATGGAGATGGAGATGGAGATGGAGATGAAGGAAGGAAGGAAGGAAGGAAGGAAGGAAGGAAGGAAGGAAGGTAGGAAGGAAGATTGAAGAGGAAAGGAATGAGATGGAGAAGGAAGGAGACTGAAGGGGAAGGAAGGAAGGCAAGAAGGAAGGAAGGAAGGAAGGAAGGAAGGAAGGAAGGAAGGAAGGAAGGAAGGAAGGAAGGAAGGAAGGAAGGAGAAAGATTGAAGGGTAAGGGATGGAGATGGAGATGGAAGGAGGGAAGGAAGGTAGATTGAAGGGGAAAGGAAGGAGATGGAGAAGGAAGTAAGATTGAAGGGGAAAGGAAGGAGATGGAGAAGGAAGGAGATTGAAGGGGAAGGGAAGAAAGGAAGGAGAGAGAGAGATTGAAGGGGAAGTGATGGAGATGGAAGGAAGGAAGATTGAAGGGGAAAGGAAGGATGGAAGGAAGGAAGGAGAAAGAAATTGAAGGGGAAGGGATAGAGATGGAGATGGAAGGAGATTGAAGTGGAAAGGAAGGAGATGGAGAAGGTAGGAGATTGAAGGGGAAAGGAAGGAAGGAAGATTGAAGGGGAAAGGAAGGAGATGGAGAAGGAAGGAGATTGAAGGGGAAAGGAAGGAAGGAAGGAAGATTGAAGGGGAAACGAAGGAGATGGAGAAGGAAGGAGATTGAAGGGGAAAGGAAGGAGATGGAGAAGGAAGTAGATTGAAGGGGAAGGAAGGAAGGAAGGAAGGAAGGAAGGAAGGAAGGAAGGAAGGAAGGAAGGAAGGAAGGAGAAAGATTGAAGGGGAAGGGATGGAGATGGAGATGGAAGGAAGGAAGGAAAGAAGATTGAAGGGGAAAGGAAGGAGATGGAGAAGGAAGGAGATTGAAGGGGAAAGGAAGGAAGGAAGGAAGATTGAATGGGGAACGAAGGAGATGGAGAAGGAAGGAGATTGAAGGAGAAGGAAGGAAGGAGAAAGATTGAAGGGGAAGGGATGGAGATGGAAGGAAGAAAGAAAGATTGAACGGGAAAGGAAGGAGATGGAGAAGGAAGGAGATTGAAGGGGAAAGGAAGCAGATGGAGAAGGAAGTAGATTGAAGGGGAAGGAAGGACAAAGATTGAAGGGGAAGGGGTGGAGATGGAAGGAAGGAAGGAAGATTGAAGGGGAAAAGAAGGAGATGGAGAAGAATGGAGATTGAAGTGGAAAGGAAGGAGATGGAGAAGGAAGGAGATTGAAGGGGAAGGAAGGAAGGAAGGAAAGAGAGAGATTGAAGGGGAAGGGATGGTGATGGAGAAGGAAGGAAGATTGAAGGGGAAAGGAAGGAGATGGACAAGGAAGGAGATTGAAGGGGAGGGAAGGAAGGAAGGAAGTAAGTAAGTAAGGAAGATAGAAGGGGAAATTAAGGAGGTGGAGAAAGATGGAGATTGAAGGGGAAAGGAAGGAGGTGGAGAAGGAAGGAGATTGAAGGGGAAGGAAGGAAGGAAGGAAGGAAGGAGAAAGATTGAAGAGGAAGGGATGGAGATGGAGATGGAAGGACGGAAGGAAAGAAGATTGAAGGGGAAAGGAAGGAGATGGAGAAGGAAGGAGATTGAAGGGGAAAGGAAGGAAGGTAGGAAGGAGAAAGATCGAAGGGGAAGGGATGGAGATGGAAGTAAGGAAGGAAGATTGAAGGGGAAAGGAAGGAGATGGAGAAAGAAGGAGATTGAAGGGGAAAGGAAGGAGATGGAGAAGGAAGGAGATTGACGGGGAAGGAAGGAAGGAGAAAGATTGAAGGGGAAAGGAAGGAGATGGAGAAGGAAGGAGATTGAAGGGCAAGGAAGGAAGGAAGGAAGGAATGAAGGAATGAAGGAATGAAGGAGAGAGAGAGATTGAAGAGAAAGGGATGGAGATGGAGATGGAAGGAAGGAAGATTGAAGGGGAAACGAAGGAAATGGAGAAGGAAGGAGATTGATGGGGAAGGAAGGAAGGAATTAGAGATATTGAAGGGGAAGGGATGGAGATGGAAGGAAGGAATGAAGATTGAAGGGGAAAGGAAGGAGATGGAGAAGGAGAAGGAAGGAGATTGAAGGGGGAAGGATGGAAGATAGGAAGGAAGGAAGGAAGGAAGGAGAGAGATTGAAGTGGAAGGGATGTAGATGGAGATGGAAGGAAGGAAGGAAGATTGAAGGGGAAAGGAAGGAGATGGAGAAGGAAGGAGATTGAAGGGGAAAGGAAGAAGATGGAGAAGGAAGGAGATTGACAGGGAAGGAAGGAAGGAAGGAAGGAAGGAGAGATTGAAGAGGAAGGAATGGAGATGGAGATGGAAGGAAGGAAGGAAGGAAGATTGAAGGGGAAAAGAAGGAGATGGAGAAGGAAGGAGATTGAAGGGGAAGGAAGGAAGGAAGGAGAGAGATTGAAAGGGAAGGGATGGAGATGGAGATGGAAGGAAGGAAGGAAGGACAAAGATTGAAGGGGAAGGGATGGAGATGGAAGTAAGTAAGGAAGATAGAAGGGGAAAGGAAGGAGGTGGAGAAAGATGGAGATTGAAAGGGAAAGGTAGGAGATGGAAAAGGAAGGAGATTGAAGGGGAAGGAAGGAAGGAAGGAAGGAAGGAAGGAAGGAAGGAAGGAAGGAAGGAAGGAAGGAGAAAGATTGAAGGGAAGGGATGGAGATGGAGATGGAAGGACGGAAGGAAAGAAGATTGAAGGGGAAAGGAAGGAGATGGAGAAGGAAGGAGATTGAAGGGGAAAGGAAGGAGATGGAGAAGAAAGGAGATTGAAGGGGAAAGGAAGGAGATGGAGAAGGAAGGAGATTGAAGGGGAAGGAAGGAAGGAAGGAAGGAAGGAAGGAGAGAGAGAGATTGAAGGGGAAGATATGGGGATGGAGAAGGAAGGAAAGAAGATTGAAGGGGAAAGAAAGGAGATGGACGAGGAAGGAGAATGAAGGACGAAGGAAGGAAGGAAGGAAGGAAGGAGAGAGATTGAAAGGGAAGGGATTTAGATGGAGATGGAAGGAAGGAAGGAAGATTGAAGGGGAAAGGAAGGAGATGGAGAACGTAGGAGATTGAAGGGGAAGGAAGGAAGGAAGGCAAGAAGGAAGGAAGGAAGGAAGGAAGGAAGGCAAAAAGGAGAAAGGTTGAAGGGGAAGGGATGGAGATGGAGATGGAAGGAAGGAAGGAAGGAAGGAAGGAAGATTGAAGGGGAAAGGAAGGAGATGGAGAAGGAACGAAGATTGAAGGGAAAAGGAAGGAGATGGAGAAGGAAGGAGATTGAAGGGGAAGGGAAGAAAGGAAGGAGAGAGAGAGATTGAAGGGGAAGTGATGGAGATGGGAGGAAGGAAGATTGAAGGGGAAAGGAAGGATGGAAGGAAGGAAGGAGAAAAAAATTGAAGGGGAAGGGATAGAGATGGAGATGGAAGGAGATTGAAGGGGAAGGAAGGAAGGAAGGAAGGAAGGAAGGAAGGAAGGAGACAGATTGAAAGGGAAGGGATGGAGATGGAGATGGAAGGAAGGAAGGAAGGACAAAGATTGAAGGGGAAGGGATGGAGATGGAAGTAAGGAAGGAAGATTGAAGGGGAAAGGAAGGAGGTGGAGAAAGAAGGAGATTGAAGGGGAAAGGAAGGAGGTGGAGAAGGAGATTGAACGGGAAGGAAGGAAGGAGAAATATTGAAGGGGAAGGGATGGAGATGGAGATGGAAGGACGGAAGGAAAGAAGATTGAAGGGGAAAGGAAGGAGATGGAGAAGGAAGGAGATTGAAGGGGAAGGAAGGAAGGAATTAGAGATATTGAAGGGGAAGGGATGGAGATGGAAGGAAGGAATGAAGATTGAAGGGGAAAGGAAGGAGATGGAGAAGGAGAAGGAAGGAGATTGAAGGGGGAAGGAAGGAAGTTAGGAAGGAAGGAAGGAAGGAGAGAGATTGAAGTGGAAGGGATGGAGATGGAGATGGAAGGAAGGAAGGAAGGAAGATTGAAGGGGAAAGGAAGGAGATGGAGAAGGAAGGAGATTGAAGGGGAAAGGAAGAAAATGGAGAAGGAAGGAGATTGACAGGGAAGGAAGGAAGGAAGGAAGGAAGGAAGGAAGGAGAGATTGAAGGGGAAGGGATGGAAATGTAGATGGAAGGAAGGAAGATTGAAGGGGAAAGGAAGGAGATGGAGAAGGAAGGAGATTGAAGGGGAAAGGAAGAAGATGGAGAAGGAAGGAGATTGAAGGGGAAGGAAGGAAGGAAGGAAGGAAGGAGAGAGATTGAAAGGGAAGGGATTTAGATGTAGATGGAAGGAAGGAAGGAAGGAAGGAAGATTGAAGGGGAAAGGAAGGAGATGGAGAACGAAGGAGATTGAAGGGGAAGGAAGGAAGGAAGGAAGGAAGGAAGGCAGGCAGGCAGGAAGGAGAAAGGTTGAAGGGGAAGGGATGGAGATGGAGATGGAAGGAAGGAAGGAAGGAAGATTGAAGGGGAAAGGAAGGAGATGGAGAAGGAAGGAAGATTGAAGGGGAAAGGAAAGAGATGGAGAAGGAAGGAGATTGAAGGGGAAGGGAAGAAAGGAAGGAGAGAGAGAGATTGAAGGGGAAGTGATGGAGATGGAAGGAAGGAAGATTGAAGGGGAAAGGAAGGATGGAAGGAAGGAAGGAGAAAGAAATTGAAGGGGAAGGGATAGAGATGGAGATGGAAGGAGATTGAAGGGGAAAGGAAGGAGATGGAGAAGGAAGGAGATTGAAGGGGAAAGGAAGGAAGGAAGATTGAAGGGGAAAGGAAGGAGATGGAGAAGGAAGGAGATTGAAGGGGAAAGGAAGGAAGGAAGATTGAAGGGGAAACGAAGGAGATGGAGATGGAAGGAGATTGAAGGGGAAGGAAGGAAGGAAGGAAGGAAGGAAGGAAGGAAGGAAGGAAGGAAGGAAGGAAGGAAGGAAGGAAGGAAGGAGACAGATTGAAAGGGAAGGGATGGAGATGGAGATGGAAGGAAGGAAGGAAGGACAAAGATTGAAGGGGAAGGGATGGAGATGGAAGTAAGGAAGGAAGATTGAAGGGGAAAGGAAGGAGGTGGAGAAAGAAGGAGATTGAAGGGGAAAGGAAGGAGGTGGAGAAGGAGATTGAACGGGAAGGAAGGAAGGAGAAAGATTGAAGGGGAAGGGATGGAGATGGAGATGGAAGGACGGAAGGAAAGAAGATTGAAGGGGAAAGGAAGGAGATGGAGAAGGAAGGAGATTGAAGGGGAAGGAAGGAAGGAATTAGAGATATTTTTTTTTTAATAATTTTTTTATTAAAATTTTTTATAAAAAACTTTTAACAATTATAACATAGTAACCTATTAACTCAACTGAAAACAAACAAATTACATAATAAAAATAAACAATACAAAGAACTGCTCGGAACCCCCCTCTAGAACACCCTCCACCAGCCCACTCCTCTTGTATTTTCGCTCCTCCTCCTCGCCATCCAAAACACTAGCTACAATTCTACCGAGCATCCTACAAAAATTATCTAATCCCTAAGTCCCCAACTACAGTTGAGAAACATAAGCTAACGTGTATTATCTCCCTCCCCCCTCCCCCCCCCGACTTCCCAGAATGAATACAGGGTAAAAACACAAGAAACCTCACTAAACTACTATATTAAACTATTTAACTATATATCAAATCTAATTCTTTCAACTGATATTTCTTTTGCATATAATCAATCCATTTCTTCCAGTCCATCAAAAACGTTTCATTTGAGTGGTTCTTCAGGTATGCCGAAATCTTAGCCATCTCCACAAGATGGGTAACTTTTAATGTCCATTCTTCAATAGATGGTATTTCAGATGACTTCCAATATTGTCCCACCAACAGTCTTGCAGCAGTAATCAAGTTCAAAATCAACTTAGTCTCTGTGGTGGAACAATCCTTTGTAATACCCAACAAAAACAACTGTGGTACAAACTCAATACGCTTTTTCAAAATATTTTGAAGAATCCACCATATTTTTATCCAAAAAGCCTTAATTTTTTTGCAAGACCACCAAATGTGAAAGTAAGTAGCGTCCATAGAGTCACATCGCCAACATTTGGGTTGCAAATTTGGATACATAGACGATAATTTTTTGGGATCTAAATGCCATCTGTAAAACATTTTATAAAAATTTTCTCTTAGATGCTGAGCTTGTGTAAATTTAACATTTTTCACCCATATTCTTTTCCAAGTTTCCATCATAATTGGGTGGCCGAAGTTACCTTCCCATTTAATCATACAGTCTTTAATTAATTCAGTTCCAGAATCAATTTCAATTAAAGCATCATATATTCTTTTAATATGCATCTTTCTTTGATCTCTAATTTGTATAATTAATTTTTCATCATCCTTTAAAGAAAAACCCATCTTGACATCTTTTTGCCATCTGGCTTGAAGTTGTGCATGATAAAACCAATTATGAGCTATACCTTCCTCCCTTAATTTATCTAATGATTTCAGTTCTATGCTATTCCCTTCTTTATTTAAAAGTTTATCATAGGGCACCACGTCTTGAATTTGTTGTATACCTATACTCTGTATTGCGTGTCTGGGAACTGTCCATAAAGGAATTTTACCATTTAACTTATAATAATACTTTTTCCAGACTCGCAAGACAGAGTTTCTTATTATATGTTCTTTAAAACTCCTATCCAATTTTTTGTCATAAACTAAATACGCGTGGAGCCCATATACTAACCCATATCCTTCTATATTTAATATTCTTTCATTTGTTAAGTTAATCCAATCACTTATAACCACTAGAACTGCTGCATAATAATATAATTTAAAATTAGGCACTTTCAAACCACCTCTCTCTCTTGTGTCTTGAATAATTTTAAATTTAACCCTTGGTTTCTTGCCATCCCAAATGAATTTGTTTATACCTTTCTGCCATTCATCGAGATTTCCATCCTTTTTGTCTTGAATAATTTTAAATTTAACCCTTGGTTTCTTGCCATCCCAAATGAATTTGTTTATACCTTTCTGCCATTCATCGAGATTTCCATCCTTTTTAAGTATTGGTAACATTTGAAATAAAAATAAAAATTTCGGCAATACATTCATTTTAATAGCGGCTATTCTGCCCAACATGGATAATTGTAGTTTTTTCCAATTCTCCAATTCTTTTTGTACTTTACACCATAAAAGTTCATAATTATTCTTATATAATTTACCATTTGAAGCTTCTATATAAATTCCTAAATATTTAACTTTTTTAACTATCTCGCATCCCGTTATTCTTTCCAAATCTTGTTTTAATTTGTTATCAAGATTTTTAACCAACATCTTTGTCTTGGATAAATTTAGTTTAAAACCTGAAACTTTTCCATAATTTTGAATAATTTCCATCAAACTCTGAACCGATTGTATTGGCTGAGTTAGCGTCACAAGTAAATCGTCTGCAAAGGCACATAATCTATAATCATGTTGTCTAATTTGTACCCCCCTTAATTCCTCTGATGCTCTAATCCTATTCAATAGTACCTCTAAGGTTAAAACAAACAATAAAGGGGATAAGGGACAACCCTGCCTAGTACCCTTTTCTATATTAAATGAATCTGTTAATTGTCCATTCACTATAATCTGTCCTGTTTGTTTCTGATATATAGCTGATATAGAATTAATAAACTGGTCCCCCATTCCCATCCTTACCACAAGCCTTTGCAGAAACGTCCAATTCAGTCTATCAAAAGCTTTTTCTGCATCTAAAAACATTAAAACAGCTGGTACTTGGATATGTTTATCCAAATATTCCAATATGTTAACAAGTTGTCTAACATTGGTTTTCATCTGTCTCCCTTGTAAAAAACCAGTTTGATCCGGGTGAATCCTCTGTGTCAAAACTGTCATTAATCTATTAGCCAAAATTTTGGCAAAAATCTTATAATCCGTATTCAACAAGGAAATAGGTCTAAAATTTTCTACTTGAACATTATCTTTACCCTCTTTAGGAATCAAACATACATTAGCCGTTTTCCAAGAGGGTGGAACCCGACCACCCTCTTGTATATTCACAAATAACTCCCTCATATGTTCCACCATTTCCTCCTGTAAACACCTATAATAAATCGTGGTAAAACCATCAGTACCTGGAGATTTTCCCAATTTCAATTGCTTAATTGCATCAATAATTTCTTCTGGCCTAATCAAAGCATTTAATCTATCTCTTTGTTCCAAAGTAATTTCGGAAACATTTTGATTTTGTAAAAAGGCATCTATCTCTTTCTCTTGAACTTTTTCTTCAGCATACAATTTGGTGTAGAACTCTAGAAAAGCCTTCTTAATAGTTTCTTGATGAAATACTTCTTGCCCTTTATATTCAACCTTCTCAATTAAACGGGATTTTTGTTTTTTCCTTAATGTATAAGCCAACCATCTGCCAGGTTTATTAGCATTAAAAAAAGTATTATGTTTAGCATATTGTATATTCCTGGCAACCTGGTCGGTCATCAAAATATCAAATTGTTTCCGTAAAACCTTTATCCCTTCTTTAATGTCACTATCATCTGGTTTATCAATTAATAATAACTCTTTCTTTCTTATTTCCGCTTCTAAAACTCGCCTCTTTTCCTCCTGTTTACGTCTATGCCTAGCATTCAGTTCAATTAATATTCCACGCATATGGGCCTTATCCTTGATAGCCTTTTTACATTCTTGCACATACATTTCATAATTAAACAGATTTTCATTAAGTCTCCAGGATCTACGTAAAAATTGGCCAGACCTTAATTCCATCATAACTGGATTGTGGTCAGACAATACATTAGGTAGAATTTTAACTTTCTTTAAATTTAACATAAAATCACTAGTAGTTAAAATAAAATCAATTCTAGAAAATGATTGATGTCTGTCAGAGAAAAAAGTAAACTCTTGATCCCTACCATGTCTTTCTCTCCAAATATCAAACAAATTAAAATCATCTTTAATATCAAAAAAAGATTTAGGTAAAATTGAACGCGATTGAGAAACTAATGAAATCTTTTTCTTGTCCAAACCAGCATCAAGGATTCCATTCCAGTCTCCCATTAAAATACAAGATCTATAGTCCAACTCTAATAACTTTTTGTGTAATGATTTATAAAACATGCCTTGTTTTTGGTTTGGAGCATATATACCCATCAAGAGAACTTTCTTCCCATCCAGTAAAATTTCTATAGCTAAAAATCTACCTTGAGTATCTGCTTCTAATAACTTAGCTTTTATATTATTTTTAACATAAATAACAATTCCATTTTTTTTATCTAAAGATGATGCCACAAAGTGTGTACCCAGCTTATTATTAATCAAGTATTTCTGGTCTGAAAATCTAATGTGAGTTTCTTGTAGACAGATTACATCATTTTTACATTGCTTCAAATAATGAAATATCTTCTTCCTTTTTTGTGGAGAATTTAAACCATTAACATTCCACGTCAAATACTTATTTGACATGGCCTTTACGTGAAAGCTTCTGCAAAGACCATTCCACTTCTTCCTGCCTCTTGGGTCTTGCTCCCATGGCTTCCATAGATGTCAGATCAGTTTGCTTGGTTTGAGTTGGTTGTGTTTTTTCTCTTTGTTCAATAGCTTTAGTAGGTTCCCGTACACGCCTTGGATCTTTAGGCTTGTCTAGTGCCAAAGGTTGAAAGATATCAATTGACTGCACTGGTTGCTCAACTGCTTTATCCAAAAGAACCGATGAAATTAGTCGAGGTTGTTGAAGTTCCGCAGATTGCAATAATTCTAGGTCTTTAACCAACATTGCCCCCTTAGGTTTTGGGGAGGTAGATCTATCAGCCATCAATATATTCTCAAAGAAATCTTTCGCTTTAGCTACAGTAAACAAACGGTATCTTTTATTTTTGAAAAGTAAAGAAAGTCCAGTTGGTACCTCCCATCTATATTGTATTTCTCTTCTTTTAAGCTCCTCCATCAAAAAGGCGTAATCTTTCCTTGATCTCAACATCTTAGGAGGTATCTCTTTCAAAACCTGTACATCTTGACCAGCAACACTCAGTTGTTTATTATAGGCTATAGATAGAACCCAATTTCTATATTTTCTTGTATTAAAATATATCACAATATCTCTAGGCAAATTCCTCTGTGCTGCAATGCGTGAGTTCACTCTGAACAGTCGTTCAATCTGCCAGGCCACATTCTCAACTGAATCATCCAAAAATTTTGCTAAAGCTTCAGAAAAAGTTTTTCTTAAATCTTCTTGGTTCTCATTTAATACATCTCTAAATCCCCTAATTCTAACCGCAAACTGCATCTGATGATATTGTGTCAAAGTAGCTTGATCTTGAACATCGCTTCTAATTTCTTCTAATTTTTCTTCAAAATGTTCCTCAGCATTCTCTAATTTCTCTTCAACAACAATAGTATAGTCCCAAACACCCTTGATAGCGTCTACAATATCTTCTCTCATCTCCTGATTAGAGGCTTCTATCATAGCTTTAAAGTCTTTTTTCTGCTCAACCATCTTTTCCTCTATTTTCACATCAAACTTATCTTCCAATTTATCAAACCTATCATTAAAAAAAGATATTACATCTGTTAAAGCCGACTGTAGATCTTTCACTGTAAGCATTTGTGAGGACTGTGCAGGTTCTTGAGATTCTAAAGGAGCAGACTGTGATTTGACAAGCTGTCCTGGAGAGGGCATAGCCGCCTTAGCAACTGCCTTTTGTCTTGTAGTCATAATTGAAACAAAGAAAGAGAAACTAAAAAAAAAAAAAAAAATTTTTCCACTTCCGCCCTTCTCAAGTTCTTTTTAAAAAGTCCAATTATTTTATAATTTAGTAAAAAAATCAATAAATAAATCAAGTCCAAATAGTCTCTCAAACAAGTCTTGAAAAGAAAAGAAAAAAAATTCCGTTTCAATTTCTCAGTGGAATAAACACTTTCATCTTTCACTTTCACTCAGCAGAAAAAGCAAACGCCATCTTAAAAAGGTTATATTGATTCAAAAAAGTTTGTAGATACAAAGGCAGAAACAAAGTAACAATATACTTGCAGTACTCAGAAAGCTCCTGTATCCATTCCGTCTGAATAAAGCCTTTATTATTCTTCCTGAAAGAACAGAGGCGGTCGCAACGTCTAATTCTGTCAGCCGACAGAAGCGTTTCTGAACAGGAGCTTTTCAAGAGCCTGGGGAGCACACCTTCTCTGCCCCTGAAAATTTAATCCAGGGGTCTTGGAAGGGCTCAACCCGGCTCTTAATGCTCTACTCCCCCTCTTTGCCCGAGGGGGAGTTTTTCCGCCGCAACAAACAGCTGATGGGCGCTGTTGTTGACGGCTATACTGATTCAGAGACCGGAGCCTCACATTAGAGGCTCCATCGACGAGGCGAAGCCACCGGAAGTCCTGGAATTAGAGATATTGAAGGGGAAGGGATGGAGATGGAAGGAAGGAATGAAGATTGAAGGGGAAAGGAAGGAGATGGAGAAGGAGAAGGAAGGAGATTGAAGGGGGAAGGAAGGAAGTTAGGAAGGAAGGAAGGAAGGAGAGAGATTGAAGTGGAAGGGATGGAGATGGAGATGGAAGGAAGGAAGGAAGAAAGATTGAAGGGGAAAGGAAGGAGATGGAGAAGGAAGGAGATTGAAGGGGAAAGGAAGAAAATGGAGAAGGAAGGAGATTGACAGGGAAGGAAGGAAGGAAGGAAGGAAGGAAGGAAGGAAGGAAGGAAGGAGAGATTGTAGGGGAAGGAATGGAGATGGAGATGGAAGGAAGGAAGGAAGGAAGGAAGTTTGAAGGGGAAAGGAAGGAGATGGAGAAGGAAGGAGATTGAAGGGGAAGGAAGGAAGCAAGGAAGGAGAGAGATTGAAAGGGAAGGGATGGAGATGGTGATGGAAGGAAGGAAGGACAAAGATTGAAGGGGAAGGGATGGAGATGGAAGTAAGTAAGGAAGATAGAAGGGGAAAGGAAGGAGGTGGAGAAAGATGGAGATTGAAAGGGAAAGGAAGGAGGTGGAGAAGGAAGGAGATTGAAGGGGAAGGAAGGAAGGAAGGAAGGAAGGAGAAAGATTGAAGAGGAAGGGATGGAGATGGAGATGGAAGGACGGAAGGAAAGAAGATTGAAGGGGAAAGGAAGGAGACGGAGAAGGAAGGAGATTGAAGGGGAAAGGAAGGAAGGTAGGAAGGAGAAAGATCGAAGGGGAAGGGATGGAGATGGAAGTAAGGAAGGAAGATTGAAGGGGAAAGGAAGGAGATGGAGAAAGAAGGAGATTGAAGGGGAAAGGAAGGAGATGGAGAAGGAAGGAGATTGACAGGGAAGGAAGGAAGGAAGGAAGGAAGGAAGGAAGGAGAGAGAGAGATTGAAGGGGAAGGGATGGGGATGGAGAAGGAAGGAAGATTGAAAGGGAAAGGAAGGAGATGGACAAGGAAGGAGATTGAAGGACGAAGGAAGGAAGGAAGGAAGGAAGGAAGGAAGGAAGGAAGGAGAGAGAGATTGAAGGGGAAGGGATGGAGATGGAGATGGAAGGAAGGAAGGAAGGAAGGAAGGAAGGAAGATTGAAGGGGAAAGGAAGGAGATGGAGAAGGAAGGAGATTGAAGGGGAAGGAAGGAAGGAAGGACAAAGATTGAAGGGGAAGGGGTGGAGATGGAAGGAAGGAAGGAAGATTGAAGGGGAAAAGAAGGAGATGGAGAAGAATGGAGATTGAAGTGGAAAGGAAGGAGATGGAGAAGGAAGGAGATTGAAGGGGAAGGAAGGAAGGAAGGAAGGAAGGAAGGAAGGAGAGAGAGAGATTGAAGGGGAAGGGATGGGGATGGAGAAGGAAGGAAGATTGAAGGGGAAAGGAAGGAGATGGACAAGGAAGGAGATTGAAGGACGAAGGAAGGAAGGAAGGAAGGAAGGAAGGAAGGAAGGAAGGAAGGAAGGAAGGAAGGAAGGAGAAAGATTGAAGGGGAAGGGATGGTGATGGAGAAGGAAGGAAGATTGAAGGGGAAAGGAAGGAGATGGACAAGGAAGGAGATTGAAGGACGAAGGAAGGAAGGAAGGAAGGAAGGAAGGAAGGAAGGAAGGAAGGAGAGATTGAAGGGGAAGGGATGGAAATGGAGATGGAAGGAAGGAAGGAAGATTGAAGGGGAAAGGAAGGAGATGGAGAAGGAAGGAGATTGAAGGGGAAAGGAAGAAGATGGAGAAGGAAGGAGATTGAAGGGGAGGGAAGGAAGGAAGGAAGGAGAGAGATTGAAAGGGAAGGGATGGAGATGGAGATGGAAGGACGGAAGGAAAGAAGATTGAATGGGAAAGGAAGGAGATGGAGAAGGAAAGAGATTGAAGGGGAAAGGAGGAAGGAAGGAAGGAAGATTGAAGGGGGAACGAAGGAGATGGAGAAGGAAGGAGATTGAAGGAGAAGGAAGGAAGGAGAAAGATTCAAGGGGAAGGGATGGAGATGGAAGGAAGAAAGAAAGATTGAAGGGGAAAGGAAGGAGATGGAGAAGGAAGGAGATTGAAGGGGAAAGGAAGGAGATGGAGAAGGAAGTAGATTGAAGAGGAAGGAAGGAAGGAAGGAAGGAAGGAAGGAAGGAAGGAAGGAAGGAGAAAAATTGAAGGGGAAGGGATGGAGATGGAGATGGAAGGAAGGAAGGAAAGAAGATTGAAGGGGAAAGGAAGGAGATGGAGAAGGAAGGAGATTGAAGGGGAAAGGAAGGAAGGAAGGAAGATTGAATGGGGAACGAAGGAGATGGAGAAGGAAGGAGATTGAAGGGGGAAGGAAGGAAGATAGGAAGGAAGGAAGGAAGGAGAGAGATTGAAGGGGAAGGGATGGAGATGGAGATGGAAGGAAGGAAGGAAGGAAGAATGAAGGGGAAAGGAAGGAGATGGAGAAGGAAGGAGATTTAAGGGGAAGGAAGGAAGGAGAGAGATTGAAAGGGAAGGGATGGCAATGGAGATGGAAGGAAGGAAGGAAGGAGAAAGATTAAAGGGGAAGGGATGGATATGGAAGTAAGGAAGGAAGATTGAAGGGGAAAGGAAGGAGATGGAGAAAGAAGGAGATTGAAGGGGAAAGGAAGAATATGGAGAAGGAAGGAGATTGACGGGGTAGGAAGGAAGGAAGGAAGGAGAAAGATTGAAGGGGAAGGGATGGAGATGGAAGGACGGAAGGAAAGAAGATTGAAGGGGAAAGGAAGGAGATAGAGAAGGAAGGAGATTGAAGGGGAAAGGAAGGAAGGAAGGAAGGAAGATTGAAGGGGGAACGAAGGAGATGGAGAAGGAAGGAGATTGAAGGAGAAGGAAGGAAGGAGAAAGATTGAAGGGGAAGGGATGGAGATGGAAGGAAGAAAGAAAGATTGAACGGGAAAGGAAGGAGATGGAGAAGGAAGGAGATTGAAGGGGAAAGGAAGGAGATGGAGAAGGAAGGAGATTGAAGGGGAAGGAAGGAAGGAAGGAAGGAAGGAAGGAAGGAAGGAGAGAGAGAGATTGAAGGGGAAGGGATGGGGATGGAGAAGGAAGGAAGATTGAAAGGGAAAGGAAGGAGATGGACAAGGAAGGAGATTGAAGGACGAAGGAAGGAAGGAAGGAAGGAAGGAAGGAAGGAAGGAAGGAAGGAAGGAAGGAGAGAGAGATTGAAGGGGAAGGGATGGAGATGGAGATGGAAGGAAGGAAGGAAGGAAGGAAGGAAGGAAGATTGAAGGGGAAGGGATGGAGATGGAGATTGAAGGACGAAGGAAGGAAGGAAGGAAGGAAGGAAGGAAGGAAGGAAGGAAGGAAGGAAGGAAGGAAGGAAGGAAGGAGAAAGATTGAAGGGGAAGGGATGGTGATGGAGAAGGAAGGAAGATTGAAGGGGAAAGGAAGGAGATGGACAAGGAAGGAGATTGAAGGACGAAGGAAGGAAGGAAGGAAGGAAGGAAGGAAGGAAGGAGAGATTGAAGGGGAAGGGATGGAAATGGAGATGGAAGGAAGGAAGGAAGATTGAAGGGGAAAGGAAGGAGATGGAGAAGGAAGGAGATTGAAGGGGAAAGGAAGAAGATGGAGAAGGAAGGAGATTGAAGGGGAGGGAAGGAAGGAAGGAAGGAGAGAGATTGAAAGGGAAGGGATGGAGATGGAGATGGAGATGGAGATGGAGATGGAGATGGAGATGAAGGAAGGAAGGAAGGAAGGAAGGAAGGAAGGAAGGAAGGAAGGAAGGAAGGTAGGAAGGAAGGAAGATTGAAGAGGAAAGGAATGAGATGGAGAAGGAAGGAGACTGAAGGGGAAGGAAGGAAGGCAAGAAAGAAGGAAGGAAGGAAGGAAGGAAGGAAGGAAGGAAGGAAGGAGAAAGATTGAAGGGTAAGGGATGGAGATGGAGATGGAAGGAGGGAAGGAAGGAAGATTGAAGGGGAAAGGAAGGAGATGGAGAAGGAAGGAAGATTGAAGGGGAAAGGAAGGAGATAGACAAGGAAGGAGATTGAAGGACGAAGGAAGGAAGGAAGGAAGGAAGGAAGGAAGGAAGGAAGGAAGGAAGGAAGGAGAAAGATTGAAAGGGAAGGGATGGTGATGGAGAAGGAAGGAAGATTGAAGGGGAAAGGAAGGAGATGGACAAGGAAGGAGATTGAAGGACGAAGGAAGGAAGGAAGGAAGGAAGGAAGGAAGGAAGGAAGGAAGGAGAGATTGAAGGGGAAGGGATGGAAATGGAGATGGAAGGAAGGAAGGAAGATTGAAGGGGAAAGGAAGGAGATGGAGAAGGAAGGAGATTGAAGGGGAAAGGAAGAAGATGGAGAAGGAAGGAGATTGAAGGGGAGGGAAGGAAGGAAGGAAGGAGAGAGATTGAAAGGGAAGGGATGGAGATGGAGATGGAGATGGAGATGGAGATGGAGATGGAGATGGAGATGGAGATGGAGATGGAGATGGAGATGGAGATGGAGATGGAGATGGAGATGGAGATGGAGATGGAGATGGAGATGAAGGAAGGAAGGAAGGAAGGAAGGAAGGAAGGAAGGTAGGAAGGAAGATTGAAGAGGAAAGGAATGAGATGGAGAAGGAAGGAGACTGAAGGGGAAGGAAGGAAGGCAAGAAGGAAGGAAGGAAGGAAGGAAGGAAGGAAGGAAGGAAGGAAGGAAGGAAGGAAGGAAGGAGAAAGATTGAAGGGTAAGGGATGGAGATGGAGATGGAAGGAGGGAAGGAAGGTAGATTGAAGGGGAAAGGAAGGAGATGGAGAAGGAAGTAAGATTGAAGGGGAAAGGAAGGAGATGGAGAAGGAAGGAGATTGAAGGGGAAGGGAAGAAAGGAAGGAGAGAGAGAGATTGAAGGGGAAGTGATGGAGATGGAAGGAAGGAAGATTGAAGGGGAAAGGAAGGATGGAAGGAAGGAAGGAGAAAGAAATTGAAGGGGAAGGGATAGAGATGGAGATGGAAGGAGATTGAAGTGGAAAGGAAGGAGATGGAGAAGGTAGGAGATTGAAGGGGAAAGGAAGGAAGGAAGATTGAAGGGGAAAGGAAGGAGATGGAGAAGGAAGGAGATTGAAGGGGAAAGGAAGGAAGGAAGGAAGATTGAAGGGGAAACGAAGGAGATGGAGAAGGAAGGAGATTGAAGGGGAAAGGAAGGAGATGGAGAAGGAAGTAGATTGAAGGGGAAGGAAGGAAGGAAGGAAGGAAGGAAGGAAGGAAGGAAGGAAGGAAGGAAGGAAGGAGAAAGATTGAAGGGGAAGGGATGGAGATGGAGATGGAAGGAAGGAAGGAAAGAAGATTGAAGGGGAAAGGAAGGAGATGGAGAAGGAAGGAGATTGAAGGGGAAAGGAAGGAAGGAAGGAAGATTGAATGGGGAACGAAGGAGATGGAGAAGGAAGGAGATTGAAGGAGAAGGAAGGAAGGAGAAAGATTGAAGGGGAAGGGATGGAGATGGAAGGAAGAAAGAAAGATTGAACGGGAAAGGAAGGAGATGGAGAAGGAAGGAGATTGAAGGGGAAAGGAAGCAGATGGAGAAGGAAGTAGATTGAAGGGGAAGGAAGGACAAAGATTGAAGGGGAAGGGGTGGAGATGGAAGGAAGGAAGGAAGATTGAAGGGGAAAAGAAGGAGATGGAGAAGAATGGAGATTGAAGTGGAAAGGAAGGAGATGGAGAAGGAAGGAGATTGAAGGGGAAGGAAGGAAGGAAGGAAAGAGAGAGATTGAAGGGGAAGGGATGGTGATGGAGAAGGAAGGAAGATTGAAGGGGAAAGGAAGGCGATGGACAAGGAAGGAGATTGAAGGGGAGGGAAGGAAGGAAGGAAGTAAGTAAGTAAGGAAGATAGAAGGGGAAATTAAGGAGGTGGAGAAAGATGGAGATTGAAGGGGAAAGGAAGGAGGTGGAGAAGGAAGGAGATTGAAGGGGAAGGAAGGAAGGAAGGAAGGAAGGAGAAAGATTGAAGAGGAAGGGATGGAGATGGAGATGGAAGGACGGAAGGAAAGAAGATTGAAGGGGAAAGGAAGGAGATGGAGAAGGAAGGAGATTGAAGGGGAAAGGAAGGAAGGTAGGAAGGAGAAAGATCGAAGGGGAAGGGATGGAGATGGAAGTAAGGAAGGAAGATTGAAGGGGAAAGGAAGGAGATGGAGAAAGAAGGAGATTGAAGGGGAAAGGAAGGAGATGGAGAAGGAAGGAGATTGACGGGGAAGGAAGGAAGGAGAAAGATTGAAGGGGAAAGGAAGGAGATGGAGAAGGAAGGAGATTGAAGGGCAAGGAAGGAAGGAAGGAAGGAATGAAGGAATGAAGGAATGAAGGAGAGAGAGAGATTGAAGAGAAAGGGATGGAGATGGAGATGGAAGGAAGGAAGATTGAAGGGGAAACGAAGGAAATGGAGAAGGAAGGAGATTGATGGGGAAGGAAGGAAGGAATTAGAGATATTGAAGGGGAAGGGATGGAGATGGAAGGAAGGAATGAAGATTGAAGGGGAAAGGAAGGAGATGGAGAAGGAGAAGGAAGGAGATTGAAGGGGGAAGGATGGAAGATAGGAAGGAAGGAAGGAAGGAGAGAGATTGAAGTGGAAGGGATGTAGATGGAGATGGAAGGAAGGAAGGAAGATTGAAGGGGAAAGGAAGGAGATGGAGAAGGAAGGAGATTGAAGGGGAAAGGAAGAAGATGGAGAAGGAAGGAGATTGACAGGGAAGGAAGGAAGGAAGGAAGGAAGGAGAGATTGAAGAGGAAGGAATGGAGATGGAGATGGAAGGAAGGAAGGAAGGAAGATTGAAGGGGAAAAGAAGGAGATGGAGAAGGAAGGAGATTGAAGGGGAAGGAAGGAAGGAAGGAGAGAGATTGAAAGGGAAGGGATGGAGATGGAGATGGAAGGAAGGAAGGAAGGACAAAGATTGAAGGGGAAGGGATGGAGATGGAAGTAAGTAAGGAAGATAGAAGGGGAAAGGAAGGAGGTGGAGAAAGATGGAGATTGAAAGGGAAAGGTAGGAGATGGAAAAGGAAGGAGATTGAAGGGGAAGGAAGGAAGGAAGGAAGGAAGGAAGGAAGGAAGGAAGGAAGGAAGGAAGGAAGGAGAAAGATTGAAGGGAAGGGATGGAGATGGAGATGGAAGGACGGAAGGAAAGAAGATTGAAGGGGAAAGGAAGGAGATGGAGAAGGAAGGAGATTGAAGGGGAAAGGAAGGAGATGGAGAAGAAAGGAGATTGAAGGGGAAAGGAAGGAGATGGAGAAGGAAGGAGATTGAAGGGGAAGGAAGGAAGGAAGGAAGGAAGGAAGGAGAGAGAGAGATTGAAGGGGAAGATATGGGGATGGAGAAGGAAGGAAAGAAGATTGAAGGGGAAAGGAAGGAGATGGACGAGGAAGGAGAATGAAGGACGAAGGAAGGAAGGAAGGAAGGAAGGAGAGAGATTGAAAGGGAAGGGATTTAGATGGAGATGGAAGGAAGGAAGGAAGATTGAAGGGGAAAGGAAGGAGATGGAGAACGTAGGAGATTGAAGGGGAAGGAAGGAAGGAAGGCAAGAAGGAAGGAAGGAAGGAAGGAAGGAAGGCAAAAAGGAGAAAGGTTGAAGGGGAAGGGATGGAGATGGAGATGGAAGGAAGGAAGGAAGGAAGGAAGGAAGATTGAAGGGGAAAGGAAGGAGATGGAGAAGGAACGAAGATTGAAGGGAAAAGGAAGGAGATGGAGAAGGAAGGAGATTGAAGGGGAAGGGAAGAAAGGAAGGAGAGAGAGAGATTGAAGGGGAAGTGATGGAGATGGGAGGAAGGAAGATTGAAGGGGAAAGGAAGGATGGAAGGAAGGAAGGAGAAAAAAATTGAAGGGGAAGGGATAGAGATGGAGATGGAAGGAGATTGAAGGGGAAGGAAGGAAGGAAGGAAGGAAGGAAGGAAGGAAGGAAGGAGACAGATTGAAAGGGAAGGGATGGAGATGGAGATGGAAGGAAGGAAGGAAGGACAAAGATTGAAGGGGAAGGGATGGAGATGGAAGTAAGGAAGGAAGATTGAAGGGGAAAGGAAGGAGGTGGAGAAAGAAGGAGATTGAAGGGGAAAGGAAGGAGGTGGAGAAGGAGATTGAACGGGAAGGAAGGAAGGAGAAATATTGAAGGGGAAGGGATGGAGATGGAGATGGAAGGACGGAAGGAAAGAAGATTGAAGGGGAAAGGAAGGAGATGGAGAAGGAAGGAGATTGAAGGGGAAGGAAGGAAGGAATTAGAGATATTGAAGGGGAAGGGATGGAGATGGAAGGAAGGAATGAAGATTGAAGGGGAAAGGAAGGAGATGGAGAAGGAGAAGGAAGGAGATTGAAGGGGGAAGGAAGGAAGTTAGGAAGGAAGGAAGGAAGGAGAGAGATTGAAGTGGAAGGGATGGAGATGGAGATGGAAGGAAGGAAGGAAGGAAGATTGAAGGGGAAAGGAAGGAGATGGAGAAGGAAGGAGATTGAAGGGGAAAGGAAGAAAATGGAGAAGGAAGGAGATTGACAGGGAAGGAAGGAAGGAAGGAAGGAAGGAAGGAAGGAAGGAGAGATTGAAGGGGAAGGGATGGAAATGTAGATGGAAGGAAGGAAGATTGAAGGGGAAAGGAAGGAGATGGAGAAGGAAGGAGATTGAAGGGGAAAGGAAGAAGATGGAGAAGGAAGGAGATTGAAGGGGAAGGAAGGAAGGAAGGAAGGAAGGAGAGAGATTGAAAGGGAAGGGATTTAGATGTAGATGGAAGGAAGGAAGGAAGGAAGGAAGATTGAAGGGGAAAGGAAGGAGATGGAGAACGAAGGAGATTGAAGGGGAAGGAAGGAAGGAAGGAAGGAAGGAAGGCAGGCAGGCAGGAAGGAGAAAGGTTGAAGGGGAAGGGATGGAGATGGAGATGGAAGGAAGGAAGGAAGGAAGATTGAAGGGGAAAGGAAGGAGATGGAGAAGGAAGGAAGATTGAAGGTGAAAGGAAAGAGATGGAGAAGGAAGGAGATTGAAGGGGAAGGGAAGAAAGGAAGGAGAGAGAGAGATTGAAGGGGAAGTGATGGAGATGGAAGGAAGGAAGATTGAAGGGGAAAGGAAGGATGGAAGGAAGGAAGGAGAAAGAAATTGAAGGGGAAGGGATAGAGATGGAGATGGAAGGAGATTGAAGGGGAAAGGAAGGAGATGGAGAAGGAAGGAGATTGAAGGGGAAAGGAAGGAAGGAAGATTGAAGGGGAAAGGAAGGAGATGGAGAAGGAAGGAGATTGAAGGGGAAAGGAAGGAAGGAAGATTGAAGGGGAAACGAAGGAGATGGAGATGGAAGGAGATTGAAGGGGAAGGAAGGAAGGAAGGAAGGAAGGAAGGAAGGAAGGAAGGAAGGAAGGAAGGAAGGAAGGAAGGAAGGAAGGAGACAGATTGAAAGGGAAGGGATGGAGATGGAGATGGAAGGAAGGAAGGAAGGACAAAGATTGAAGGGGAAGGGATGGAGATGGAAGTAAGGAAGGAAGATTGAAGGGGAAAGGAAGGAGGTGGAGAAAGAAGGAGATTGAAGGGGAAAGGAAGGAGGTGGAGAAGGAGATTGAACGGGAAGGAAGGAAGGAGAAAGATTGAAGGGGAAGGGATGGAGATGGAGATGGAAGGACGGAAGGAAAGAAGATTGAAGGGGAAAGGAAGGAGATGGAGAAGGAAGGAGATTGAAGGGGAAGGAAGGAAGGAATTAGAGATATTTTTTTTTAATAATTTTTTTATTAAAATTTTTTATAAAAAACTTTTAACAATTATAACATAGTAACCTATTAACTCAACTGAAAACAAACAAATTACATAATAAAAATAAACAATACAAAGAACTGCTCGGAACCCCCCTCTAGAACACCCTCCACCAGCCCACTCCTCTTGTATTTTCGCTCCTCCTCCTCGCCATCCAAAACACTAGCTACAATTCTACCGAGCATCCTACAAAAATTATCTAATCCCTAAGTCCCCAACTACAGTTGAGAAACATAAGCTAACGTGTATTATCTCCCTCCCCCCTCCCCCCCCCGACTTCCCAGAATGAATACAGGGTAAAAACACAAGAAACCTCACTAAACTACTATATTAAACTATTTAACTATATATCAAATCTAATTCTTTCAACTGATATTTCTTTTGCATATAATCAATCCATTTCTTCCAGTCCATCAAAAACGTTTCATTTGAGTGGTTCTTCAGGTATGCCGAAATCTTAGCCATCTCCACAAGATGGGTAACTTTTAATGTCCATTCTTCAATAGATGGTATTTCAGATGACTTCCAATATTGTCCCACCAACAGTCTTGCAGCAGTAATCAAGTTCAAAATCAACTTAGTCTCTGTGGTGGAACAATCCTTTGTAATACCCAACAAAAACAACTGTGGTACAAACTCAATACGCTTTTTCAAAATATTTTGAAGAATCCACCATATTTTTATCCAAAAAGCCTTAATTTTTTTGCAAGACCACCAAATGTGAAAGTAAGTAGCGTCCATAGAGTCACATCGCCAACATTTGGGTTGCAAATTTGGATACATAGACGATAATTTTTTGGGATCTAAATGCCATCTGTAAAACATTTTATAAAAATTTTCTCTTAGATGCTGAGCTTGTGTAAATTTAACATTTTTCACCCATATTCTTTTCCAAGTTTCCATCATAATTGGGTGGCCGAAGTTACCTTCCCATTTAATCATACAGTCTTTAATTAATTCAGTTCCAGAATCAATTTCAATTAAAGCATCATATATTCTTTTAATATGCATCTTTCTTTGATCTCTAATTTGTATAATTAATTTTTCATCATCCTTTAAAGAAAAACCCATCTTGACATCTTTTTGCCATCTGGCTTGAAGTTGTGCATGATAAAACCAATTATGAGCTATACCTTCCTCCCTTAATTTATCTAATGATTTCAGTTCTATGCTATTCCCTTCTTTATTTAAAAGTTTATCATAGGGCACCACGTCTTGAATTTGTTGTATACCTATACTCTGTATTGCGTGTCTGGGAACTGTCCATAAAGGAATTTTACCATTTAACTTATAATAATACTTTTTCCAGACTCGCAAGACAGAGTTTCTTATTATATGTTCTTTAAAACTCCTATCCAATTTTTTGTCATAAACTAAATACGCGTGGAGCCCATATACTAACCCATATCCTTCTATATTTAATATTCTTTCATTTGTTAAGTTAATCCAATCACTTATAACCACTAGAACTGCTGCATAATAATATAATTTAAAATTAGGCACTTTCAAACCACCTCTCTCTCTTGTGTCTTGAATAATTTTAAATTTAACCCTTGGTTTCTTGCCATCCCAAATGAATTTGTTTATACCTTTCTGCCATTCATCGAGATTTCCATCCTTTTTAAGTATTGGTAACATTTGAAATAAAAATAAAAATTTCGGCAATACATTCATTTTAATAGCGGCTATTCTGCCCAACATGGATAATTGTAGTTTTTTCCAATTCTCCAATTCTTTTTGTACTTTACACCATAAAAGTTCATAATTATTCTTATATAATTTACCATTTGAAGCTTCTATATAAATTCCTAAATATTTAACTTTTTTAACTATCTCGCATCCCGTTATTCTTTCCAAATCTTGTTTTAATTTGTTATCAAGATTTTTAACCAACATCTTTGTCTTGGATAAATTTAGTTTAAAACCTGAAACTTTTCCATAATTTTGAATAATTTCCATCAAACTCTGAACCGATTGTATTGGCTGAGTTAGCGTCACAAGTAAATCGTCTGCAAAGGCACATAATCTATAATCATGTTGTCTAATTTGTACCCCCCTTAATTCCTCTGATGCTCTAATCCTATTCAATAGTACCTCTAAGGTTAAAACAAACAATAAAGGGGATAAGGGACAACCCTGCCTAGTACCCTTTTCTATATTAAATGAATCTGTTAATTGTCCATTCACTATAATCTGTCCTGTTTGTTTCTGATATATAGCTGATATAGAATTAATAAACTGGTCCCCCATTCCCATCCTTACCACAAGCCTTTGCAGAAACGTCCAATTCAGTCTATCAAAAGCTTTTTCTGCATCTAAAAACATTAAAACAGCTGGTACTTGGATATGTTTATCCAAATATTCCAATATGTTAACAAGTTGTCTAACATTGGTTTTCATCTGTCTCCCTTGTAAAAAACCAGTTTGATCCGGGTGAATCCTCTGTGTCAAAACTGTCATTAATCTATTAGCCAAAATTTTGGCAAAAATCTTATAATCCGTATTCAACAAGGAAATAGGTCTAAAATTTTCTACTTGAACATTATCTTTACCCTCTTTAGGAATCAAACATACATTAGCCGTTTTCCAAGAGGGTGGAACCCGACCACCCTCTTGTATATTCACAAATAACTCCCTCATATGTTCCACCATTTCCTCCTGTAAACACCTATAATAAATCGTGGTAAAACCATCAGTACCTGGAGATTTTCCCAATTTCAATTGCTTAATTGCATCAATAATTTCTTCTGGCCTAATCAAAGCATTTAATCTATCTCTTTGTTCCAAAGTAATTTCGGAAACATTTTGATTTTGTAAAAAGGCATCTATCTCTTTCTCTTGAACTTTTTCTTCAGCATACAATTTGGTGTAGAACTCTAGAAAAGCCTTCTTAATAGTTTCTTGATGAAATACTTCTTGCCCTTTATATTCAACCTTCTCAATTAAACGGGATTTTTGTTTTTTCCTTAATGTATAAGCCAACCATCTGCCAGGTTTATTAGCATTAAAAAAAGTATTATGTTTAGCATATTGTATATTCCTGGCAACCTGGTCGGTCATCAAAATATCAAATTGTTTCCGTAAAACCTTTATCCCTTCTTTAATGTCACTATCATCTGGTTTATCAATTAATAATAACTCTTTCTTTCTTATTTCCGCTTCTAAAACTCGCCTCTTTTCCTCCTGTTTACGTCTATGCCTAGCATTCAGTTCAATTAATATTCCACGCATATGGGCCTTACTAGAGTCCCACACCACTTCTATTGGTAAACCTACATTCTTGTTTAACCTAAAAAATTCCTTGATAGCCTTTTTACATTCTTGCACATACATTTCATAATTAAACAGATTTTCATTAAGTCTCCAGGATCTACGTAAAAATTGGCCAGACCTTAATTCCATCATAACTGGATTGTGGTCAGACAATACATTAGGTAGAATTTTAACTTTCTTTAAATTTAACATAAAATCACTAGTAGTTAAAATAAAATCAATTCTAGAAAATGATTGATGTCTGTCAGAGAAAAAAGTAAACTCTTGATCCCTACCATGTCTTTCTCTCCAAATATCAAACAAATTAAAATCATCTTTAATATCAAAAAAAGATTTAGGTAAAATTGAACGCGATTGAGAAACTAATGAAATCTTTTTCTTGTCCAAACCAGCATCAAGGATTCCATTCCAGTCTCCCATTAAAATACAAGATCTATAGTCCAACTCTAATAACTTTTTGTGTAATGATTTATAAAACATGCCTTGTTTTTGGTTTGGAGCATATATACCCATCAAGAGAACTTTCTTCCCATCCAGTAAAATTTCTATAGCTAAAAATCTACCTTGAGTATCTGCTTCTAATAACTTAGCTTTTATATTATTTTTAACATAAATAACAATTCCATTTTTTTTATCTAAAGATGATGCCACAAAGTGTGTACCCAGCTTATTATTAATCAAGTATTTCTGGTCTGAAAATCTAATGTGAGTTTCTTGTAGACAGATTACATCATTTTTACATTGCTTCAAATAATGAAATATCTTCTTCCTTTTTTGTGGAGAATTTAAACCATTAACATTCCACGTCAAATACTTATTTGACATGGCCTTTACGTGAAAGCTTCTGCAAAGACCATTCCACTTCTTCCTGCCTCTTGGGTCTTGCTCCCATGGCTTCCATAGATGTCAGATCAGTTTGCTTGGTTTGAGTTGGTTGTGTTTTTTCTCTTTGTTCAATAGCTTTAGTAGGTTCCCGTACACGCCTTGGATCTTTAGGCTTGTCTAGTGCCAAAGGTTGAAAGATATCAATTGACTGCACTGGTTGCTCAACTGCTTTATCCAAAAGAACCGATGAAATTAGTCGAGGTTGTTGAAGTTCCGCAGATTGCAATAATTCTAGGTCTTTAACCAACATTGCCCCCTTAGGTTTTGGGGAGGTAGATCTATCAGCCATCAATATATTCTCAAAGAAATCTTTCGCTTTAGCTACAGTAAACAAACGGTATCTTTTATTTTTGAAAAGTAAAGAAAGTCCAGTTGGTACCTCCCATCTATATTGTATTTCTCTTCTTTTAAGCTCCTCCATCAAAAAGGCGTAATCTTTCCTTGATCTCAACATCTTAGGAGGTATCTCTTTCAAAACCTGTACATCTTGACCAGCAACACTCAGTTGTTTATTATAGGCTATAGATAGAACCCAATTTCTATATTTTCTTGTATTAAAATATATCACAATATCTCTAGGCAAATTCCTCTGTGCTGCAATGCGTGAGTTCACTCTGAACAGTCGTTCAATCTGCCAGGCCACATTCTCAACTGAATCATCCAAAAATTTTGCTAAAGCTTCAGAAAAAGTTTTTCTTAAATCTTCTTGGTTCTCATTTAATACATCTCTAAATCCCCTAATTCTAACCGCAAACTGCATCTGATGATATTGTGTCAAAGTAGCTTGATCTTGAACATCGCTTCTAATTTCTTCTAATTTTTCTTCAAAATGTTCCTCAGCATTCTCTAATTTCTCTTCAACAACAATAGTATAGTCCCAAACACCCTTGATAGCGTCTACAATATCTTCTCTCATCTCCTGATTAGAGGCTTCTATCATAGCTTTAAAGTCTTTTTTCTGCTCAACCATCTTTTCCTCTATTTTCACATCAAACTTATCTTCCAATTTATCAAACCTATCATTAAAAAAAGATATTACATCTGTTAAAGCCGACTGTAGATCTTTCACTGTAAGCATTTGTGAGGACTGTGCAGGTTCTTGAGATTCTAAAGGAGCAGACTGTGATTTGACAAGCTGTCCTGGAGAGGGCATAGCCGCCTTAGCAACTGCCTTTTGTCTTGTAGTCATAATTGAAACAAAGAAAGAGAAACTAAAAAAAAAAAAAAAAAATTTTTCCACTTCCGCCCTTCTCAAGTTCTTTTTAAAAAGTCCAATTATTTTATAATTTAGTAAAAAAATCAATAAATAAATCAAGTCCAAATAGTCTCTCAAACAAGTCTTGAAAAGAAAAGAAAAAAAATTCCGTTTCAATTTCTCAGTGGAATAAACACTTTCATCTTTCACTTTCACTCAGCAGAAAAAGCAAACGCCATCTTAAAAAGGTTATATTGATTCAAAAAAGTTTGTAGATACAAAGGCAGAAACAAAGTAACAATATACTTGCAGTACTCAGAAAGCTCCTGTATCCATTCCGTCTGAATAAAGCCTTTATTATTCTTCCTGAAAGAACAGAGGCGGTCGCAACGTCTAATTCTGTCAGCCGACAGAAGCGTTTCTGAACAGGAGCTTTTCAAGAGCCTGGGGAGCACACCTTCTCTGCCCCTGAAAATTTAATCCAGGGGTCTTGGAAGGGCTCAACCCGGCTCTTAATGCTCTACTCCCCCTCTTTGCCCGAGGGGGAGTTTTTCCGCCGCAACAAACAGCTGATGGGCGCTGTTGTTGACGGCTATACTGATTCAGAGACCGGAGCCTCACATTAGAGGCTCCATCGACGAGGCGAAGCCACCGGAAGTCCTGGAATTAGAGATATTGAAGGGGAAGGGATGGAGATGGAAGGAAGGAATGAAGATTGAAGGGGAAAGGAAGGAGATGGAGAAGGAGAAGGAAGGAGATTGAAGGGGGAAGGAAGGAAGTTAGGAAGGAAGGAAGGAAGGAGAGAGATTGAAGTGGAAGGGATGGAGATGGAGATGGAAGGAAGGAAGGAAGGAAGATTGAAGGGGAAAGGAAGGAGATGGAGAAGGAAGGAGATTGAAGGGGAAAGGAAGAAAATGGAGAAGGAAGGAGATTGACAGGGAAGGAAGGAAGGAAGGAAGGAAGGAAGGAAGGAAGGAAGGAAGGAAGGAGAGATTGTAGGGGAAGGAATGGAGATGGAGATGGAAGGAAGGAAGGAAGGAAGGAAGTTTGAAGGGGAAAGGAAGGAGATGGAGAAGGAAGGAGATTGAAGGGGAAGGAAGGAAGCAAGGAAGGAGAGAGATTGAAAGGGAAGGGATGGAGATGGTGATGGAAGGAAGGAAGGACAAAGATTGAAGGGGAAGGGATGGAGATGGAAGTAAGTAAGGAAGATAGAAGGGGAAAGGAAGGAGGTGGAGAAAGATGGAGATTGAAAGGGAAAGGAAGGAGGTGGAGAAGGAAGGAGATTGAAGGGGAAGGAAGGAAGGAAGGAAGGAAGGAGAAAGATTGAAGAGGAAGGGATGGAGATGGAGATGGAAGGACGGAAGGAAAGAAGATTGAAGGGGAAAGGAAGGAGATGGAGAAGGAAGGAGATTGAAGGGGAAAGGAAGGAAGGTAGGAAGGAGAAAGATCGAAGGGGAAGGGATGGAGATGGAAGTAAGGAAGGAAGATTGAAGGGGAAAGGAAGGAGATGGAGAAAGAAGGAGATTGAAGGGGAAAGGAAGGAGATGGAGAAGGAAGGAGATTGACAGGGAAGGAAGGAAGGAAGGAAGGAAGGAAGGAAGGAAGGAAGGAGAGATTGAAGAGGAAGGAATGAAGATGGAGATGGAAGGAAGGAAGGAAGGAAGATTGAAGGGGAAAAGAAGGAGATGGAGAATGAAGGAGATTGAAGGGGAAGGAAGGAAGGAAGGAGAGAGATTGAAAGGGAAGGGATGGAGATGGAGATGGAAGGAAGTAAGTAAGGAAGATAGAAGGGGAAAGGAAGGAGGTGGAGAAAGATGGAGATTGAAAGGGAAAGGAAGGAGGTGGAGAAGGAAGGAGATTGAAGGGGAAGGAAGGAAGGAGAAAGATTGAAGGGGAAGGGTTGGAGATGGAAGGAAGGAAGATTGAAGGGGAAACGAAGGAGATGGAGAAGAAAGGAGATTGAAGGGGAAAGGAAGGAGATGGAGAAGGAAGGAGATTGAAGGGGAAGGAAGGAACGAAGGAAGGAAGGAAGGAAGGAAGGAAGGAAGGAAGGAAGGAGAGAGAGAGAGATTGAAGGGGAAGGGATGGGGATGGAGAAGGAAGGAAGGAAGATTGAAGGGGAAAGGAAGGAGATGGATGAGGAAGGAGAATGAAGGATGAAGGAAGGAAGGAAGGAAGGAAGGAAGGAAGGAGAGATTGAAGGGGAAGGGATGGAGATGGAAGGAAGGAAGATTGAAGGGGAAAGGAAGGATGGAAGGAAGGAAGGAGAAAGAAATTGAAGGGGAAGGGATAGAGATGGAGATGGAAGGAGATTGAAGGGGAAAGGAAGGAGATGGAGAAGGAAGGAGATTGAAGGGGAAGGAAGGAAGGAAGGAAGGAAGGAAGGAAGGAAGGAAGGAAGGAAGGAAGGAAGGAAGGAAGGAAGGCAGGAAGGAGAAAGGTTGAAGGGGAAGGGATGGAGATGGAGATGGAAGGAAGGAAGGAAGGAAGGAAGATTGAAGGGGAAAGGAAGGAGATGGAGAAGGAAGGAAGATTGAAGGGGAAAGGAAGGAGATGGAGAAGGAAGGAGATTGAAGGGGAAGGGAAGAAAGGAAGGAGAGAGAGAGATTGAAGGGGAAGTGATGGAGATGGAAGGAAGGAAGATTGAAGGGGAAAGGAAGGATGGAAGGAAGGAAGGAGAAAGAAATTGAAGGGGAAGGGATAGAGATGGAGATGGAAGGAGATTGAAGGGGAAAGGAAGGAGATGGAGAAGGAAGGAGATTGAAGGGGAAAGGAAGGAAGGAAGATTGAAGGGGAAAGGAAGGAGATGGAGAAGGAAGGAGATTGAAGGGGAAAGGAAGGAAGGAAGATTGAAGGGGAAACGAAGGAGATGGAGATGGAAGGAGATTGAAGGGGAAGGAAGGAAGGAAGGAAGGAAGGAGACAGATTGAAAGGGAAAGGATGGAGATGGAGATGGAAGGAAGGAAGGAAGGAAGATTGAAGGGGAAAAGAAGGAGATGGAGAAGGAAGGAGATTGAAGGGGAAGGAAGGAAGGAAGGACAAAGATTGAAGGGGAAGGGATGGAGATGGAAGTAAGTAAGGAAGATAGAAGGGGAAAGGAAGGAGGTGGAGAAAGATGGAGATTGAAAGGGAAAGGAAGGAGGTGGAGAAGGAAGGAGATTGAAGGGGAAGGAAGGAAGGAAGGAAGGAAGGAAGGAAGGAAGGAAGGAAGGAAGGAAGGAAGGAGAAAGATTGAAGGGGAAGGGATGGAGATGGAGATGGAAGGATGGAAGGAAAGAAGATTGAAGGGGAAAGGAAGGAGATGGAGAAGGAAGGAGATTGAAGGGGAAAGGAAGGAGATGGAGAAGGAAGGAGATTGAAGGGGAAGGAAGGAAGGAGAAAGATTGAAGGGGAAGGGTTGGAGATGGAAGGAAGGAAGGAAGATTGAAGGGGAAAAGAAGGAGATGGAGAAGGAAGGAGATTGAAGGGGAAAGGAAGGAGATGGAGAAGGAAGGAGATTGAAGGGGAAGGAAGGAAGGAGAAAGATTGAAGGGGAAGGGTTGGAGATGGAAGGAAGGAAGGAAGATTGAAGGGGAAAAGAAGGAGATGGAGAAGAAAGGAGATTGAAGGGGAAAGGAAGGAGATGGAGAAGGAAGGAGATTGAAAGGGAAGGAAGGAAGGAAGGAAGGAAGGAGAGAGAGAGATTGAAGGGGAAGGGATGGGGATGGAGAAGGAAGGAAGGAAGATTGAAGGGGAAAGGAAGGAGATGGACGAGGAAGGAGAATGAAGGACGAAGGAAGGAAGGAAGGAAGGAAGGAGAGATTGAAGGGGAAGGGATGGAAATGGAGATGGAAGGAAGGAAGATTGAAGGGGAAAGGAAGCAGATGGAGAAGGAAGGAGATTGAAGGGGAAAGGAAGAAGATGGAGAAGGAAGGAGATTGAAGCGGAAGGAAGGAAGGAAGGAAGGAAGGAAGGAAGGAAGGAAGGAAGGAAGGAGAGATTGAAGGGGAAGGGATGGAAATGGAGATGGAAGGAAGGAAGATTGAAGGGGAAAGGAAGCAGATGGAGAAGGAAGGAGATTGAAGGGGAAAGGAAGAAGATGGAGAAGGAAGGAGATTGAAGCGGAAGGAAGGAAGGAAGGAAGGCAAGAAGGAAGGAAGGAAGGAAGGCAAAAAGGAAAACGGTTGAAGGGGAAGGGATGGAGATGGAGATGGAAGGAAGATTGAAGGGTAAAGGAAGGAGATGGAGAAGGAAGGAGATTGAAGGGGAAAGGAAGGAAGGAAGATTGAAGGAGAAACGAAGGAGATGGAGAAGGAAGGAGATTAAAGGGGAAGGAAGGAAGGAAGGAAGGAAGGAAGGAAGGAAGGAAGGAAGGAGAGAGATTGAAAGGGAAGGGATTTAGATGGAGATGGAAGGAAGGAAGGAAGGAAGATTGAAGGGGAAAGGAAGGAGATGGAGAACGAAGGAGATTGAAGGGGAAGGAAGGAAGGAAGGAAGAAAGGCAAGAAGGAAGGAAGGAAGGAAGGAAGGCAGGCAGGCAGGAAGGAAGGAGAAAGGTTGAAGGGGAAGGGATGGAGATGGAGATGGAGATGGAAGGAAGGAAGGAAGGAAGGAAGGAAGGAAGGAAGAAAGATTGAAGGGAAAAGGAAGGAGATGGAGAAGGAAGGAAGATTGAAGGGGAAAGGAAAGAGATGGAGAAGGAAGGAGATTGAAGGGGAAGGGAAGAAAGGAAGGAGAGAGAGAGATTGAAGGGGAAGTGATGGAGATGGAAGGAAGGAAGATTGAAGGCGAAAGGAAGGATGGAAGGAAGGAAGGAGAAAGAAATTGAAGGGGAAGGGATAGAGATGGAGATGGAAGGAGATTGAAGGGGAAAGGAAGGAGATGGAGAAGGAAGGAGATTGAAGGGGAAAGGAAGGAAGGAAGATTGAAGGGGAAAGGAAGGAGATGGAAAAGGAAGGAGATTGAAGGGGAAAGGAAGGAAGGAAGATTGAAGGGGAAACGAAGGAGATGGAGATGGAAGGAGATTGAAGCGGAAGGAAGGAAGGAAGGAAGGAAGGAAGGAAGGAAGGAAGGAAGGAGAGAGATTGAAAGGGAAGGGATTTAGATGGAGATGGAAGGAAGGAAGGAAGGAAGATTGAAGGGGAAAGGAAGGAGATGGAGAACGAAGGAGATTGAAGGGGAAGGAAGGAAGGAAGGCAAGAAGGAAGGAAGGCAAAAAGGAAAACGGTTGAAGGGGAAGGGATGGAGATGGAGATGGAAGGAAGATTGAAGGGTAAAGGAAGGAGATGGAGAAGGAAGGAGATTGAAGGGGAAAGGAAGGAAGGAAGATTGAAGGAGAAACGAAGGAGATGGAGAAGGAAGGAGATTGAAGGGGAAAGGAAGGAAGGAAGATTGAAGGAGAAACGAAGGAGATGGAGAAGGAAGGAGATTGAAGGGGAAGGAAGGAAGGAAGGAAGGAAGGAAGGAAGGAAGGAAGGAAGGAAGGAAGGAGAGAGATTGAAAGGGAAGGGATTTAGATGGAGATGGAAGGAAGGAAGGAAGGAAGATTGAAGGGGAAAGGAAGGAGATGGAGAACGAAGGAGATTGAAGGGGAAGGAAGGAAGGAAGGAAGGAAGGCAAGAAGGAAGGAAGGAAGGAAGGAAGGCAGGCAGGCAGGAAGGAAGGAGAAAGGTTGAAGGGGAAGGGATGGAGATGGAGATGGAAGGAAGGAAGGAAGGAAGGAAGGAAGGAAGGAAGGAAGGAAGATTGAAGGGAAAAGGAAGGAGATGGAGAAGGAAGGAAGATTGAAGGGGAAAGGAAAGAGATGGAGAAGGAAGGAGATTGAAGGGGAAGGGAAGAAAGGAAGGAGAGAGAGAGATTGAAGGGGAAGTGATGGAGATGGAAGGAAGGAAGATTGAAGGCGAAAGGAAGGATGGAAGGAAGGAAGGAGAAAGAAATTGAAGGGGAAGGGATAGAGATGGAGATGGAAGGAGATTGAAGGGGAAGGAAGGAAGGAAGGAAGGAAGGCAAGAAGGAAGGAAGGAAGGAAGGAAGGCAGGCAGGCAGGAAGGAAGGAGAAAGGTTGAAGGGGAAGGGATGGAGATGGAGATGGAAGGAAGGAAGGAAGGAAGGAAGGAAGGAAGGAAGGAAGGAAGATTGAAGGGAAAAGGAAGGAGATGGAGAAGGAAGGAAGATTGAAGGGGAAAGGAAAGAGATGGAGAAGGAAGGAGATTGAAGGGGAAGGGAAGAAAGGAAGGAGAGAGAGAGATTGAAGGGGAAGTGATGGAGATGGAAGGAAGGAAGATTGAAGGCGAAAGGAAGGATGGAAGGAAGGAAGGAGAAAGAAATTGAAGGGGAAGGGATAGAGATGGAGATGGAAGGAGATTGAAGGGGAAAGGAAGGAGATGGAGAAGGAAGGAGATTGAAGGGGAAAGGAAGGAAGGAAGATTGAAGGGGAAAGGAAGGAGATGGAGAAGGAAGGAGATTGAAGGGGAAAGGAAGGAAGGAAGATTGAAGGGGAAACGAAGGAGATGGAGATGGAAGGAGATTGAAGGGGAAGGAAGGAAGGAAGGAAGGAAGGAGACAGATTGAAAGGGAAGGGATGGAGATGGAGATGGAAGGAAGGAAGGAAGGACAAAGATTGAAGGGGAAGGGATGGAGATGGAAGTAAGGAAGGAAGATTGAAGGGGAAAGGAAGGAGGTGGAGAAAGAAGGAGATTGAAGGGGAAAGGAAGGAGGTGGAGAAGGAGATTGAACGGGAAGGAAGGAAGGAAGGAGAAAGATTGAAGGGGAAGGGATGGAGATGGAGATGGAAGGACGGATGGAAAGAAGATTGAAGGGGAAAGGAAGGAGATGGAGAAGGAAGGAGATTGAAGGGGAAGGAAGGAAGGAATTAGAGATATTGAAGGGGAAGGGATGGAGATGGAAGGAAGGAATGAAGATTGAAGGGGAAAGGAAGGAGATGGAGAAGGAGAAGGAAGGAGATTGAAGGGGGAAGGAAGGAAGTTAGGAAGGAAGGAAGGAAGGAGAGAGATTGAAGTGGAAGGGATGGAGATGGAGATGGAAGGAAGGAAGGAAGGAAGGAAGGAAGATTGAAGGGGAAAGGAAGGAGATGGAGAAGGAAGGAAGATTGAAGGGGAAAGGAAGGAGATGGAGAAGGAAGGAGATTGAAGGGGAAGGGAAGAAAGGAAGGAGAGAGAGAGATTGAAGGGGAAGTGATGGAGATGGAAGGAAGGAAGATTGAAGGGGAAAGGAAGGAAGGAAGATTGAAGGGGAAAGGAAGGAGATGGAGAAGGAAGGAGATTGAAGGGGAAAGGAAGGAAGGAAGATTGAAGGGGAAACGAAGGAGATGGAGATGGAAGGAGATTGAAGGGGAAGGAAGGAAGGAAGGAAGGAAGGAAGGAAGGAAGGAAGGAAGGAAGGAAGGAAGGAGACAGATTGAAAGGGAAGGGATGGAGATGGAGATGGAAGGAAGGAAGGAAGGACAAAGATTGAAGGGGAAGGGTTGGAGATGGAAGTAAGGAAGGAAGATTGAAGGGGAAAGGAAGGAGGTGGAGAAAGAAGGAGATTGAAGGGGAAAGGAAGGAGGTGGAGAAGGAGATTGAACGGGAAGGAAGGAAGGAAGGAAGGAGAAAGATTGAAGGGGAAGGGATGGAGATGGAGATGGAAGGACGGAAGGAAAGAAGATTGAAGGGGAAAGGAAGGAGATGGAGAAGGAAGGAGATTGAAGGGAAGGAAGGAAGGAATTAGAGATATTGAAGGGGAAGGGATGGAGATGGAAGGAAGGAATGAAGATTGAAGGGGAAAGGAAGGAGATGGAGAAGGAGAAAGAAGGAGATTGAAGGGGGAAGGAAGGAAGTTAGGAAGGAAGGAAGGAAGGAGAGAGATTGAAGTGGAAGGGATGGAGATGGAGATGGAAGGAAGGAAGGAAGGAAGATTGAAGGGGAAAGGAAGGAGATGGAGAAGGAAGGAGATTGAAGGGGAAAGGAAGAAGATGGAGAAGGAAGGAGATTGACAGGGAAGGAAGGAAGGAAGGAAGGAAGGAAGGAAGGAAGGAAGGAAGGAGAGATTGTAGGGGAAGGAATGGAGATGGAGATGGAAGGAAGGAAGGAAGGAAGTTTGAAGGGGAAAGGAAGGAGATGGAGAAGGAAGGAGATTGAAGGGGAAGGAAGGAAGGAAGGAAGGAGAGAGATTGAAAGGGAAGGGATGGAGATGGAGATGGAAGGAAGGAAAGACAAAGATTGAAGGGGAAGGGATGGAGATGGAAGTAAGTAAGGAAGATAGAAGGGGAAATTAAGGAGGTGGAGAAAGATGGAGATTGAAGGGGAAAGGAAGGAGGTGGAGAAGGAAGGAGATTGAAGGGGAAGGAAGGAAGGAAGGAAGGAAGGAGACAGATTGAAAGGGAAGGGATGGAGATGGAGATGGAAGGAAGGAAGGAAGGACAAAGATTGAAGGGGAAGGGATGGAGATGGAAGTAAGGAAGGAAGATTGAAGGGGAAATTAAGGAGGTGGA
This sequence comes from Bothrops alternatus, assembly GCA_034064705.1. NCBI lineage: Eukaryota > Metazoa > Chordata > Lepidosauria > Squamata > Viperidae > Bothrops > Bothrops alternatus. The sequence goes on from JARGCV010000856.1 coordinate 69,968, forward strand.
GAAAGATGGAGATTGAAGGGGAAAGGAAGGAGGTGGAGATGGAAGGAGATTGAAGGGGAAGGAAGGAAGGAAGGAAGGAAGGAGACAGATTGAAAGGGAAGGGATGGAGATGGAGATGGAAGGAAGGAAGGAAGGACAAAGATTGAAGGGGAAGGGATGGAGATGGAAGTAAGGAAGGAAGATTGAAGGGGAAAGGAAGGAGGTGGAGAAAGAAGGAGATTGAAGGGGAAAGGAAGGAGGTGGAGAAGGAGATTGAACGGGAAGGAAGGAAGGAAGGAGAAAGATTGAAGGGGAAGGGATGGAGATGGAGATGGAAGGACGGATGGAAAGAAGATTGAAGGGGAAAGGAAGGAGATGGAGAAGGAAGGAGATTGAAGGGGAAGGAAGGAAGGAATTAGAGATATTGAAGGGGAAGGGATGGAGATGGAAGGAAGGAATGAAGATTGAAGGGGAAAGGAAGGAGATGGAGAAGGAGAAGGAAGGAGATTGAAGGGGGAAGGAAGGAAGTTAGGAAGGAAGGAAGGAAGGAGAGAGATTGAAGTGGAAGGGATGGAGATGGAGATGGAAGGAAGGAAGGAAGGAAGGAAGGAAGATTGAAGGGGAAAGGAAGGAGATGGAGAAGGAAGGAAGATTGAAGGGGAAAGGAAGGAGATGGAGAAGGAAGGAGATTGAAGGGGAAGGGAAGAAAGGAAGGAGAGAGAGAGATTGAAGGGGAAGTGATGGAGATGGAAGGAAGGAAGATTGAAGGGGAAAGGAAGGAAGGAAGATTGAAGGGGAAAGGAAGGAGATGGAGAAGGAAGGAGATTGAAGGGGAAAGGAAGGAAGGAAGATTGAAGGGGAAACGAAGGAGATGGAGATGGAAGGAGATTGAAGGGGAAGGAAGGAAGGAAGGAAGGAAGGAAGGAAGGAAGGAAGGAAGGAAGGAAGGAGACAGATTGAAAGGGAAGGGATGGAGATGGAGATGGAAGGAAGGAAGGAAGGACAAAGATTGAAGGGGAAGGGTTGGAGATGGAAGTAAGGAAGGAAGATTGAAGGGGAAAGGAAGGAGGTGGAGAAAGAAGGAGATTGAAGGGGAAAGGAAGGAGGTGGAGAAGGAGATTGAACGGGAAGGAAGGAAGGAAGGAAGGAGAAAGATTGAAGGGGAAGGGATGGAGATGGAGATGGAAGGACGGAAGGAAAGAAGATTGAAGGGGAAAGGAAGGAGATGGAGAAGGAAGGAGATTGAAGGGAAGGAAGGAAGGAATTAGAGATATTGAAGGGGAAGGGATGGAGATGGAAGGAAGGAATGAAGATTGAAGGGGAAAGGAAGGAGATGGAGAAGGAGAAAGAAGGAGATTGAAGGGGGAAGGAAGGAAGTTAGGAAGGAAGGAAGGAAGGAGAGAGATTGAAGTGGAAGGGATGGAGATGGAGATGGAAGGAAGGAAGGAAGGAAGATTGAAGGGGAAAGGAAGGAGATGGAGAAGGAAGGAGATTGAAGGGGAAAGGAAGAAGATGGAGAAGGAAGGAGATTGACAGGGAAGGAAGGAAGGAAGGAAGGAAGGAAGGAAGGAAGGAAGGAAGGAGAGATTGTAGGGGAAGGAATGGAGATGGAGATGGAAGGAAGGAAGGAAGGAAGTTTGAAGGGGAAAGGAAGGAGATGGAGAAGGAAGGAGATTGAAGGGGAAGGAAGGAAGGAAGGAAGGAGAGAGATTGAAAGGGAAGGGATGGAGATGGAGATGGAAGGAAGGAAGGACAAAGATTGAAGGGGAAGGGATGGAGATGGAAGTAAGTAAGGAAGATAGAAGGGGAAATTAAGGAGGTGGAGAAAGATGGAGATTGAAGGGGAAAGGAAGGAGGTGGAGAAGGAAGGAGATTGAAGGGGAAGGAAGGAAGGAAGGAAGGAAGGAAGGAAGGAAGGAAGGAGAAAGATTGAAGAGGAAGGGATGGAGATGGAGATGGAAGGACGGAAGGAAAGAAGATTGAAGGGGAAAGGAAGGAGATGGAGAAGGAAGGAGATTGAAGGGGAAAGGAAGGAAGGTAGGAAGGAGAAAGATCGAAGGGGAAGGGATGGAGATGGAAGTAAGGAAGGAAGATTGAAGGGGAAAGGAAGGAGATGGAGAAAGAAGGAGATTGAAGGGGAAAGGAAGGAGATGGAGAAGGAAGGAGATTGACGGGGAAGGAAGGAAGGAGAAAGATTGAAGGGGAAAGGAAGGAGATGGAGAAGGAAGGAGATTGAAGGGCAAGGAAGGAAGGAAGGAAGGAAGGAAGGAAGGAATGAAGGAATGAAGGAGAGAGAGAGATTGAAGAGAAAGGGATGGAGATGGAGATGGAAGGAAGGAAGATTGAAGGGGAAACGAAGGAAATGGAGAAGGAAGGAGATTGATGGGGAAGGAAGGAAGGAATTAGAGATATTGAAGGGGAAGGGATGGAGATGGAAGGAAGGAATGAAGATTGAAGGGGAAAGGAAGGAGATGGAGAAGGAGAAGGAAGGAGATTGAAGGGGGAAGGAAGGAAGATAGGAAGGAAGGAAGGAA
>JARGCV010000858.1:0-70000 GCA_034064705.1 Bothrops alternatus
TTTTTCTCACCTCTAGGAAAAATACTGGAACTGTCAGATAACTCACCAATGGGCTTGGGATGGACAGGCTGTTAGATTTAAATTTGCTGACACTCTTACTTTTTTTAAAATCAAGTTTTTCCCATCCTGTCGATGGAAAAATCGGAAGGTTTGGTTGCTAAAGTCTCAGAATTACAGAATCACAGAGTTGGAAGGGAGATTCTCTCGCCCAACCCCCTGCTCAGGCAGGAGACCTTATACCATTTCGGACAAATGGCTGTCCAGTCTCTTAAAAACTTCCAGTGTTGGAGCATTCACCGCTTCTGGAGGCAGGTGGTTCCACTGGTTAATTGTTCTCACTGTCAGGAAGTTTCTCCTTAGTTCCAGGTTGCTTCTCTCCTTGATCAGTTTCCATCCGTTGCTTCTTGTCCTGCCTTCAGGTGCTTTGGAGAATAGCTTGACTCCCTCTTCTTTGGGGCAGCTCCTTAGCTATTAGAACATTCCTATCATGTAACCTCTACTCCTCCTCTTCATTAAACTAGACATACCTAAGTCTGGGAACTTTGTAGCCAGGAAGTTGTTTAGATAACAGGGCAAAAGAGATTGGTCATTGACTTCTTCAGGGTCTTCTCCCACCACCACCCCTTTCCAGTCTAGTCTACTGGTCTGGATTTCATATTAGATTTCTCCCAAAATAGGGAAATGATTTTTCATACGTTAGGGAACAGAAAAGAAGAGAAATATTTAGACACTCAAGCCATTGAGGAAACATTCCAGATCTAAGCCGAGATTTACAAATGGTAAATAGAGTATCTGGTTATAAGTTTTGTTCCTCCACCTTTTCTTGGTGTCGCTGCCCTGCTCTTTTCAAGTTTAGCTTCTCCCACTTTGCGATCTGATGTGTCATTGCTTCTTTGTTGCCTTTGAAAGCAGAGAGGGTAAAAAATTCTATTTGCAGCCTCTGCTTGCATAAAACATGACACTATATGGCAAACAATGCAGGAATACATTACATAAATTTCCCTTTGATATCTAAGCATGTTTCCTGCTTATAATGGAATCCGAGCCAAATATTTGATGCCTTTTCTGAAAAGGAAGATAATTTATCCTATCTGTTCTCTTCCATAACATGTGTCATCAAGGCCTTTGAACAGAGCTAAGTGCTAAGGGGAGAAGAAGGAGATGAAGAAAGAATTGCAAAAGGTCCTTTTGATACGGTTCTTCTCCAAGAAAGTTGTCAAGGCCTATGGCCAGGATCACGGCTGAACCACAGAGTGGGTGGGAATGGGCTCCTGTCTCTGATAAGGATGATGGGAATTTAGATAGACGGAAAAGGGTTGGAAGGAATGTGGAGGTCTTCTAGTCCAGCCCCCTGTTCAAGCAGGAAACTCTATTTATTATTTATTATTCAAATTTATATGCCGCCCTTCTCCTAGGACCCATTTCAGTCAATCAATCAATCAATCAATCACACAATAGAGCTGGAAGGGACTTCGGAGATCCTCTAGTCTTGCTAGAAGCAGGTGACCCTATATCAGTTCAGACAGGTGGATGTCCAGTCTTTTGTTAAAAATCTCCAGGGATGAATCACCCACAACTTCTGGGGGCAAGATGTTCCACTGGTTAATTGTCCTCACTGTTAGGGAGTTTCTCGTTACATTCCAGGTTGCTTCTCTCCTTGATCAGTTTCAATCAGAATAGAGCTGGAGGGGATTTTGGAGGTCATCCAGTCCAACCTCCTTCTCAAGCAGGGAGACCCTATACCATTCCACACAATTGGCTGTCCAGTCTCTTCTTAAAAACTTCCAGTGTTGGAGCATTCGCCGCTTCTGGAGGCAAATTGTTCCATTGATTGATTGTTCTCACTGTCAGGAAATTTCTCTTTAGTTCTAGGTTGCTTCTCTCTTTGGTTAGTTTCGACCCGTTGCTTCTTGTCCTGCCTTCAGCCAATGCAATCCTAGACTGCATTAACAGAGGGATAGAATCAAGATCATGCAAAGTGTTAATACCACTTCATAATGCCTTCGTAGGATCACACTTGGAATACTGCATCCACGTTTGGTCACCACGATATAAAAAAAGAGGTGGAGACTTTGGAAAGAGTGCAGAGAAGGGCAACAAAGACGATTAGGGGGCTAACACATGTGAAGAACAGTTGCAGGAATTAGTGAAAAGAAGGACTAGAAGTGACACAACAGTCTTCCAATATTGGAGGGGCTGCCACAACGAAGAGGGGGTGTGTGTCAACCTGTTCTCCAAAAGCATCTGAAAGTGGAACAAGTAGTAATGGATGGAAACTAATCAAGTGGAGTTTCCAGTCTCCTTGATTACTTTCCATCTAATCAAGGAGAAATAAGGAGATATTCCCGTAGAGCGAAATAAGGAGAAACTTCTTGACAGTGAGAAAAATTCACCAGTGGAACGGCTGGCCTCCAGAAGTTGCAGATGCCCCATCACTGCAGGGTTTCAAGGAGAGACTGGGCGGCTATTTGTCTGAATTGGAAAGGCCTCCTGCTTGAGCAGTGGGTTGGACTAGAAGACCTCCAAGGCGCCCTTAATCTCTGTTATTCTGTCTTATTCCATTTTACAATTCCTTCAGTTCTTCAAGAATTGCATCTTAGGGTTCAGCATCCAGCTTTTAGGAAATTACAATGACAAACATCTCATCAATGGAACGTATATGTTATTTAGGCTAGGTTTCCTCTCGAGACTTCTCTACTCTGAACTTCTGTCTCAATTCTATGGGCTCAGCTGCCTCTTCTCTGACCATTGTCTAGTCTGTGGTCTTCCAAGGTCATTTCGACATGCTATTATGGTGGATGACCCATGAAAACAATCTACAGAATAGCACCAGGATTCGGGACGAGGAGAAACACACTCCTCAACGAAGAGGTGATGTTTATTGGGGAACTCTCCCCCCTTTTTTTCATAAACTCGAAGCAATTCAAAAATAGGCAAACGATCCATTAAAAAACAATTAAGGCAATTTTTTTTTCCTAAAAAAAATACCCTAATTTTAGTTAGTCATAAAACCATTAGGCTTCTAGTTTGCCTCACAAGGTTATTATGACAATTGTGGTAAGTAGAGAAATTGGAAGGGAACATAGCGCTGAGTTTCTGGAATCAGGCAGAATTCCAGTTGTGGGAGATGCCAAAAAGAAAATAATAATAATAATAAAAAAAAATCTTCACCAACATTGTCCATCCTTGTTGTCCAGCGTCTACGTGGCTCTGCTTGCGTATCATTTTGCAGGAGAAACAATACACCTCCTGAATAGGGCAGATGGAACTCAAAACACACTGCAGCATTTATTTCACTAAACTGCCTTGTAAGATTAACGAAGCATCCACAACGAGGCCACAAAGAGATCCCACCAACTGCTCAGTTTCCAGTTGTTTTTTTTTTTTTTTTAACCCCTGCCAATTCGACTGAAAGCAGACCGGGAAGCTTTTTCCGGATGCGATCTGGAGGCAAGAGCAAGAATTCAGAACCATGGACAAGGGTTCATATGGTTTGTCTCCATGATGCCGAAGTAGGAAAACAACAACAACCAAGGACTTTTTCTAACTCATCTGCTGAAGAAGATCCAAAAGGCAACTTTCACTTTCTTGTTTTTTTTTGTTTTTCTTCCTTTTCAGAACCATTCGCTTCTCCTCCAAGAAGCTTCTTCGGTTCTGTTTCTTCTTGGATGAGAAGAGAAATGTTTTCAGAAGAAAAACAAACAAACCAGAATGTCCGGTTGCCTTTTGAGAAATGCACCTTTGGGACAAGCCTGGCCTAGATGATTGAGAATCTCCATAGACATTCTAGTGTGTGTGTGTGTGTGTGTGTGTGTGTGTGTGTTCCCTCTCCCATCCATTTCACTGTTTTTAAATTAAGTGTGTGTTCCCACTCATCCTGAGAAAGGCGGAGCCAGCATGAACATTGGTTAGGGTGGGTGGATTGTGCCCACTTCGTTTGTCAGGCAGTGGAACAATTTGAGTTGCAAGGGGGTGATTCTTTGGTGTCATTATCTGGGCTCGGACCAGTGCCGGAGTAAACCAGGATATACTGATTCCCTGCTGAATATCTGCTCTGATGGTTTATGAGCAATAAGGGCCTATGTCAGCCTTGTGAAACAAAACAACCAGCTCTGCTTTATTGTAAAGTTATATTAATGGTATATGGCAAGTCGGAAAGTATATTTTCCCCTTTTGTCTTTACAGCCCAAGAATCTAGAGGGGGTGCCTTATGAGGTGTTTGCCTCTGCCCACATTCCTTCTATTGGTCCAACCATTGTCTAGTCTGCAGCTCTTCACCCCTCCATCTTGCAAGGTTATTCCCACATGCCACTGAATCCAGGCCTTTATAGTCTTCAAAATCTTCCCATCATTTGGCATCTCCCAAGATATCCCATATGAAAATGCTGCCTAACAGTTGTTGGGGGAAGCCTCTTGAAAGTCTTGGGATATAGGGACTCCTGCTTGAACAGGGGGCTGGACTAGAAGACCTCCAAGGTCCTTTCCAGCTCTATTCTATTCTATTCTATTCTATTCTATTCTATTCTATTCTATTCTATTCTATTCTATTCTATTCTATTCTATTCTATTCTATTCTATTCTACTCTACTCTACTCTACTCTACTCTACTCTACTCTACTCTACTCTACTCTACTCTACTCTACTCTACTCTACTCTACTCTATTATTCTAGTTCTATTTTTATTTCTATTTCTATTCCTATTTTCATTCCTATTCTATTCCTATTCCACTCCAGATTCTATTCTATTCTATTCTATTCTATTCTATTCTATTCTATTCTATTCTATTCTATTCTATTCTATTCTATTCTATTCTATTCTATTCTATTCTATTCTATTCTATTCTACTCTACTCTACTCTACTCTACTCTACTCTACTCTACTCTACTCTACTCTACTCTACTCTACTCTACTCTATTCCCTTTGGACTGCAAAGAGATCCAGTCAGTCAATCCTAAAGGAAATCAATCCGTTTTTGTTCTGGATTTTTTTTGGAAGGACAGATCCCGAAGCTGAAACTCGAATATTTTGTTCACCAAATGAGAATAGAGGACTCCTTGGAGAAGACCCTGATGATGGGAAAGATGAAAGGAAAAAGGAGAAGGGGACAGCAGAAGAGGAGGAGGAGGAGATGGTTAGATAGTGTCATCAACACAACGAACATGAATTTGGGCAGACAGGGGATCCTGACATGTTTTATGGTCCATGTGATCACAAAAAGTTGGACACAACTTAGTGATTGAACCACAACAATAAACATCTAATAGGAAGACCAATCCTGAGCAATGACTACAGCTGAACATCTCCCCCACTCTCTTTTTCTCATATTTACCTGCATATTTTTCCTCTCCTAGTAAGATATCGGCCTTCAATTTCTACGGAGGCATGTGGGAGGATGCTCTGCTTCCCAGTGCATTCTGGGTAATTGCTATTCCTTCCACATTTCCACCGAAAATCCCTGTCACTTCTGGAAAATGCTGTGGGAGGAGAGGCCAAGCATCAAAATAATTTGCAACTGTTACAAATCTCATGGCTCACTTAGACTGCTACCAGGAACCGCTAAAACTCAGAAACAATGTGTTGATGTGTTTCTTTTATCACCATAATTTGCCCTAATGCTTTTCTGGGTCCCCCCCCCCATTTCTTCTGCATCTTCTCCTTAACTGTGCTCAATATGGCAGCAGATTGGTCTCTCCCTCCCTCCCTCTCTCTCTTTCTCCCCACATCAAACATGGCCTGGAAAAGCTTATGCAACTTGTCGAAAAGTTGAGGTCGAAAACATGTTGGCAAGCATTCAGCACACATTCTGACAAGGCAATGGGAAAAAAACAAAACAAAACAAAAAAAAAACCTCCTGTTCTTTCTAATGAGCACCAGCATGTGGGGTACCACCAAACGGGGTTCCCCCCAACCCACTGAAGATCTGTCAGAAATGATTTAGCTTTATTAGTTCTAATCGCCTTTAGCTACAGGCGCCTCATCTAAGTGAAAATTAAGATATTTTTCACACGAGGAAAACACGGGCGGAGGGGGGGAAAATGGCAAGATTTCACTTTCCTTCTCTCACCATTTTTTTCCCCCACCCCAGCTTTTAAGCTTGGGAGAAGATCCTCCTTGTAAGGGGGAAAAAATAAAACGGTTGTGGGTTGCTAGGTACACACACACAAACGCACCCCGGTTTTTTCCAAAGCTAAGAGGTGAGATGACCGCAGGAGGCCTTTTCATGGCTCCCCGTAATATTATTATGCTGACATCACAGCAGCCTTCAGCTCCGAAGGGACCATGTATATTTTATGGAGATTTGGTCACAGAAAGGGAAAACGTGAACATTCGCCGATTCCTAATGGAACATTTGTCTCCTTAGAGGAGGAATGCACTCAAAATGAATGTTTATTAGTTCCTCTTCATCAGCCTGTCCTTTTCCCCCCCTCTCTCTTTCTCTCTCGCTCTGTGTGTGTGTGTGTGTGTGTGTGTGTGTGTGTTGCTTTGCGGCACCAGGCCTAGAACAGACTCAAGGCTTAAGACTGGCATCCTATGAGAATATTCTGCAGGATTATTTCCATTGCCAGCTCTCATTCTTTTCCATGGAAAGGAACTTGCTTTCCATCCTTGCTTCAATGGTTATTGTTTTTAATTTATCACCAGTTATAATAAAGTTATAATAAATATAACAAACCGGTTATAATAAGGAGTTATTTGTTTAGGATGGGGAGCCCTATGCAGTACAAACTTACAAAAAGTTTGTTAAGTGAGCATTCATATTTATGAATGAATGAATTTTCTTCCAAAGAGACAAAACTCTGGGAAGAATTTGGAACCATTTTTTTGGGGGGGGGGAAGAGATTTCACTCTGGTCAAGAAGCAAAATGTGTTCAGAGAGATCATAATCAATAATAAAAGGAAAGGGAATTTTAGAAAAATAGGAGACAAACAACAGGGAAGAGAGGCAATACATCACTCCTTTGGGGAGGGGGCTGAAGAGCTGCCTGACCTGATTTTCAGAACCGAATGTCTGCATTAAACAGACCTTTAATTGGGTCTGCAATAACAATCCATGGGGCCAGGCTTCAAAACAATTCTTTTATTTCTCATCAGCAGTATTGCCTGCCTGTCTGTCCGTCGAACTGTCTGCCAGCCGGCCTGCTTTTATCTAGAATATTTTAACCGAATTGAGCTGCCTCTGCCTCTTATAGATCATCCTTGGCAATAAAGATCTGGTAATTAAGAACTTAATTGATGGTTTTATTGAGAATGCAAAGAGCCAGTCTGCCTCTCCACCCACCCACTCCCTCAACTTTGTGCCTTCTTCAGCTTAAGCTGGGAAGCTACTTATTTATCTATTTATTATTATTATTTTTAGCTGGGAGAAAGCAGTGATGAGTGAGGAGCCATCGCCATCAATAAATTAGAAAGAATCCACGTCAAGCTGATGGCCATTCTTTTGGCTTTCCTGCGAACATTCTCAGAGCTTAGTTCTATTAGGTTGAAGTTGGAAGTTCTTTCTCCTTCAAACGACCCTTTTGTCCCAAATAAGTTGCAGCAAAATTGGTCATAAAACTGTTTTTCCCTTGTGAGCTGGTCACATTTGATTGTTTGTTTGTTTGTATCCTGCCTGTATTATTTTTACAAATAACTCGAAGTGGCAAATATATCTTCCTCCTCCGATTTTCTTCACAATCCTGTAAAGTGGGTTGGGCTGAGGGACAGGGGCTGGTCCAAAGCACCATCTCCTGGTGATTGGCCCAAAGTCACCCAGTCAGCTTTCATGCCTAAGGTGGGACTAGAACTCACCATCTCCTGGTGCTTGGCCCAAAGTCACCCAGTTGGCTTTCCCCCCCCTCCCAAGGTGGGACTAGAATTCACTGTCTCCTGGCTATTGGCCCAAAGTCACCAAGTCAGCTTTCATGGCTAAGTAAGGCAAGACTAGAACTCACAATCTCCCAGTTTCCGGTCTGCTCCCTTAATCACTAGACCACACTGTCTCTCTAATGCCTTAATCAACCAATTTAATTCCCTCTTCTCACGGCATGATCTGTGTGCAGGATCAGGGGTCAGCACTGGGCTTTCGTCAAGCTTCCTCGGATCTATCAACATTTATTCCATGTACATCAAGATTAGTTCTTGTTGAATTATCGAGTCTGCAGCTGGCCACGTCTCGCCGAATTCATCACAACCCGAAAGAGCGAAAAATAAATACCACTTTGCGCAAAACCGACTCTCCATTCGGCTGCCTGCACAGATCCCCCAAAGCTCGGCCTTAATCCAAATAGAATACCTCTAACACTGTGATAAATTTCCTGCCTCTTGTTTGCACCAATTTCTCACACCTTCATCCCGGCACCAGATCTCTCTCTCTCTCTCTCTCTCTCTCTCTAAGTCCCATTTTCAACCTGCACAGTATTGCAGGCAGATCTCCCTTCTGCTTACAACACCTTTCCAAAGTAAAGAGAAAATAAAGTTGTTGTTTTTTTTCCACCCCAGTTTTCCTCTCCAGAGATGAAACTTTGTTCCTTTCTAGAAATGTACAACACCATCCTTGGCTTTGGAACCGCCTGTTAGGAATCAGGCCATGATCATTAAAATTTAAGACACTGAATCACGGTAATTGAGCCGCAGCTAAGCAAACAATGAATTATGAGGTGTCACAAGCAGCTAATGTTGGCTTTCAAACGAGGTGAAATAAAACCTCACCCTTTATTTGTGATGTATATTCATTATGTTTTGGGTCTCAGCATCAGCACGTAACAGAACACTGCCGTATGTATTAATGTTATTTTAAGGTTTTGGGCTATTGTTGGGGGTTTTTTTTAAAGGGAGGAACTTTTTTTTTTTTTGCTAATTTCCTGAAAGTTTCCTTCTGTTGTGAGAAAAGTGTAGCTTGCTTTTCTCTCCAGAGATATAGAAGGCTTTAAGAATTTATTTATTTGGACTCTTAACTAAGAGGATTAAAGGCCTGGAGACAAAAACATATGAAGAAGGGTTGCAGGATTTGGGTATGGCCAGTCTAGAGAAAAGAAGAACTGGGAAGGGGGGGGGACATGATAGCAATAATCCAGTATTTGAGGGGCCACCACAAAGAAGAGGGGGTCAACTTATTTTCCAAAGCACCAGAGGGAAGGACAAGAAACAATGGATGGAAACTGATCTAAGAGAGAAGCAATCTGGAATTAAGGAGAAATTTCCTAACAGTGAGGACAATGAACCAGTGGAACAACTTGCCTTCATAAATCGTGGGCACTCCATCACGGGAGACTTTTAAGAAGAGACAGGACAGCCACCTGTCTGAAATGGTGTAAGGTCTCCTATTTGAGCAGGGGGTTGGACTAGATGACCTCCAAGATCCCTTCCAGCTCTTTATTCTGATTGGATTCATGGACATTGGAAGAAGTCACTTAAGCTGTTGAATTAAACCTTCTTCTTTTCTGCAGTAATCTAAATTAAAGCCATTTCAAGCATGCTGGTTGGGGAATGTTTGGATCTTCTAAGGTTGAGCAGTATTGGTCCAGATGCTGGCTGAGAAATTCTGGGATTTGAAGTCCATAAATGTTGAACAGGGAATTGTGGGAGTTGAAGTCCATAAGTCTGAAAGTTGCTAAAGTTGAAAAATACTGCTCTAGAGTCTTCGTTGTTTCTTTTGCAATAGGACTATCGTTCCATTCACCTCCTCAACCAATTCATTAATCAAAAAGAGTATTGAGTGCAGGATTAGATCCCATAGCTTCCTATTTGACTCCACTAGGATGTAAAACCATGGATGTAAAACTTGGGCTACAATCTTCAACACAGTAGAGTAACCATTGTATTTTCACGCTGCCCAGCCTAATCAATTTTTGCAAAATGGATGACAGCTGTCTTCTGAGTGAAATTTTCACCCATGGTTGAAGGTGAAGTGAGTGGACTTTGCCTGTGGTTCCTATGTAATCCAATTATTTTTATATCACGTCACTCTGGTCCCAAAAAGTCCTTCCAAGGCAATGAACAATTAAAAGGAAACAGATCAATCATAAAACAATTGAAGAAAAGAACCTGCTAGTGAAAGCATAAACCAATTAAAATCTATCTGCAGCTCTCCCCAGCTGAAGCAGTAGCTTAATAGTAAAAGCTGAATCCAATAATCAACTTAAAAGTTCCAGAACTATGTCCAATCCATACAGAGTCTGAAACAAACACACACAAACACACAAACCTGCTCCGTGCTCTCCCACCCTCACCGTCCCTTTTAATTTATGCTCACATATTTAGAGTTGCCAATAAACAGAGTTTCCAATCACAGAAAATAAACATTTCATTCTGTCCTGGCAAGATGGATGCTTGGCTACCACTGGGCATCATACAGGAAGGCTTTGGACAGGACAAGATGATCGTGTAACGGGAAGCTGTGGTCTACAAAGAAGGGTTGAGGAAACCGGGTTGATTTGGCCTAGAGAAGAACGACGTGCGATTTGGTAGGACTTTCCAGGTTCCTAAATGGGTGTCACCCAGAAGATGGTAGAGAACTGTTCTCAACTGTCTCAGAAAGCAGAACATGGAATAACAGTCAAGTTTCAGGAAGATCGATTCCAGGTTCCGAGTAAATGTAGGAGGATGTCCTAACGTGTGATGCAGTGGTCAGCAACCCTTTACTGGGAGAGTTCGAAAATATGTTATTCAATCACCTTCTCTTGGATGCTTTGATTTCTGTGGTCTACAGAAGGTCAGATTTGAGGTCGTCCAATTCTTACTTTAGGAAGTCCTTATTTTGGATCATCCCAAATCAGACTACCCAGGAGGTGACAAAATTAGATCAGGTGACAATTCACCTCTTCGGTTCTTACTCCCAACTAGATCTCTCCGGGTAGAAGTTCCCCATTTCTATTATTCCTCCAAGCTTTGAAAGGAATAGAATAGAATAGAATAGAATAGAATAGAATAGAATAGAATAGAATAGAATAGAATAGAATAGAATAGAATAGAATAGAATAGAATAGAATAGAATAGAATAGAATAGAATAGAACAGAATAGAGAATAGGGAATAGAATAGAATAAGGAATAGAATAGAATAGAATAGAATAGAATAGAATAGAATAGAATAGAATAGAATAGAATAGAATAGAATAGAATAGAATAGAATAGAATAGGGAATAGAATAGGGAATAGAATAGAATAGAATAGAATAGAATAGAATAGAATAGAATAGAATAGAATAGAATAGAAAATAGAATAGAATAGAATAGAATAGAATAGAATAGAATAGGGAATAGAACAGAATAGAATAGAATAGAATAGAATAGAATAGAATAGAATAGAATAGAATAGAATAGAATAGAATAGAATAGAATAGAATAGAATAGAATAGAATAGAATAGAATAGAATAGAATAGAATAGAAAATAGAATAGAATAGAATAGAATAGAATAGAATAGAATAGAATAGAATAGAATAGAATAGAATAGAATAGAATAGAATAGACCTTGGGGGTCTTCTAGTCCAGCCCCCTGATCAAGCAGGAGAACCTATACCATCTCAGACAGGTGAATGTCTAGCCTCTTCTTGTGATTGAGTGCCCACAATTTCTGGTGGCAAGCTGTTCCACTGCTTGATTGTCCTCACTGTCAGGAAGTTTCTCCTTAGTTCCAGGTTGCTCCTCTCTTTGGTCAGTTTCCAACCATTGTTTCTCGTCCTTCCCTCTGGTGCTCTGGTGAACAAAGTGACCCCCTCTGCCTTGTGGCAGCCCCTCAGATACTGGCACGCTGCTATCCTGACTCCCCTATTTCTTCTCTTCTTTAGACTAGCCAAACCCAAGTCCCACAGCCGTTCTTCGTATGTTTTAGCCTCCAGGCCTTTGATCGTCTTTGTTGATCTTCTCTGAATTAATTATTAATTAGCTAATCGTGCTCCATTCTTGACAGTGGGAAATAAAGAACCCTTTCTCTGTTCATTGGAACCCAGCTAACCTTCTGTTGCCTTCATCTCATCTCTATTTATGATCATTTTGTCAATTGTGTTGTTTTTCAAACGCCTGCTCTTTAACTTGTTTTCTCACTTCCCGGCTTTTTATCTTGGTTTGTCAGAAGTTCTGTTCCTCCTTTAATTTCGGCTATGATCCTTTTGAACCTCACCCGGCTCTTGCTCCTGTTCCCCATGGGAGTTTCTGCTGCTTATATTTATTTCTTCCATCTCAACACATAAATCTCTTCTCCACCTACCTTGCTTCTTATTCTCACAATTTGTTTCCTGAGGTTTGTTTGGGTTTTTTTTTTTTAATCAGCCAGCCTTTTCTCCTAGCTAAGAGAACCTACTTCCATTTGTTATTCTGGTCTCATTCTCTTTGTTGAGTTATATATATATATATATATTTCTCCCTTCTTCATGGCAATCAGTCTCTAAATACAAGCCAGGAAAGATATGGGAGTGAGTTTTTTGACAAGCTGACCTTTGCTGGCTTCCTTCTACTGTTTAATTAGGTCCTACGTGCAACTGTGACTCAAGCATTTCTTAGCATCCACTCACAGATGCAAAATTGCACACCCGCACCCAGGGAAGAGAGATGGATGTAAGACTTAAAATAGGAAAATTGTGTCCAGAGGTGATCACTTCTTAGCAGGTGAGGTGGTGGTTTTGCAACCTGGAAGAATGGCAAGTAGGTTAGATGAATGGCTGTTTAGATAATTATGACATTATATATAGATTTGCCTTGAAAGGATACAGAAAGTCTATTATTGTACCTGCCAGCTGATTGATGGGCAATGAATCCGTTTCTTAAGGTTGATTTCTTGGTTTGGTTGGTTAAGGTTGGTTTCTCTGTTCCAGTACAGGATTTGGAGCATGTTATGCAAAGTCACTCAGTTCGCTGTATCCACACAACAATCCTAGGGATCTCCTGTAGACAGAGTAAGGATTATAATAGCTTCTAGGGAGGACAGGCAGACAGAAGACTAGCAAAGGACATCCATGAACACCAACCTAACAGTCAGAAGACACAATGAAACTCTTCAATCTCACAACTCATGGACAGACTAAACCATAGTTTCAGGGTGAGAAGCTGGGAACATTCTAGACCAAGCTAAATTCAAAAATGCTAAGGAATTCCTGGAGACTTGGCATTGAGACCAATCAGCCATCAGCAGACACATAGAAATAAACCACATTTACACACCATTCAAAGGAGACAATTAAAAAAAACCCAAGAAGGAAACAAAAAGAATAGAACACATATTTTCCAGCAACCCAGATAAACAGGGATGAACACCAGACCAAAAAAAAACCAAGCAGAAAATAATACCCTAATCAAGGAACTACTAAGGAGAAAACCAACTCCCTGCCATCTCTTTCAGGGCAAGCAACCATACATAAACCAGGAACAAACTCCACACTCCCTCACACTGATGATGTTACCTAGTTGGGTGGCGAAATGTCTGCAAGAAAAAAAAAACAGGCTTGCAGAGCAACCAGGATATGTTTAACCTGTTTAAAATTTGGATCGCTGAAAACTCTGGTAGTTCAGCAGAAACAGAATGTTTCAACTTGCATAGTGTTTGACTTTGAGGGTTAAATTTTCCCTTTTGTCCTAAATCAGGGGTTCTCAACCTTGGCAACTTTAAGACTTGTGGACTTCAACTCCCAGAATTCCTCAGCCAGCAAAGCTGGCTGAGGAATTCTGGGAGTTGAAGTCCACAAGTCTTAAAGTTGCCAAGATTGAGAACCCCTGTCCTAAATTCTTGATTGTTCCAAACAGGATCTGGAAAGTCAGAGTGTCCCCCACAATTGCACTTAATATTTTGGGTTAAAAAAATCACCTTTGATCAATTGATATGTAACATGGGGCATTGCTTTGGAGATTTTTGTGATGCGATGTTTCTCGCTCTTTGTTATCCTGATCATTATTACAGCCACAATCACACACCAATGTACTGAGTAGCATGAGGGGAGATTTGAGGCTGTTGCTTTCTCAAGAGAAGGAAACTCAATCCATCAATTTTACTGGCAGCAAGGAAGCCCCAAAGCAAGTTACAAACCGAATCTACAGTTGACATTGGACAGAATGGCTTAGCGAGTAAAATATTTAATAAATACGGCACAATGGACTTAAAACCCCAGCTCATAGATTTGTTACTAACAGCCTATTAAAAGAAAATATTGGTGTAATTCCCAAGTATGGGGTGAACCAGAGCTGTATTTCTCTTATCTACCAAGTGGGCCAAGTCATTTGCGCACGTGTTCTGCCTTCATTGCACTATTTCTTACGTCCACGTGTCCCTTTTTTAAAAACTCCACCAAGGGCTGGTAGGCCTGCAGGGGACTGTATTACTTACCTTCAGTCATGGAAATTATTTAAGCAGGGAGACATGACAAATATCAGGGCCAGTTTGATTAATTTCTGCCCTGAGAGAAAAGGCATGAGGTAAAGTTAAATACCTCCAGAATGCATTAATCAGTACTATGGTGCCCGCCAAATGGGTCTCTTTGTGGGTAAAAAATTGATTTCCTGGTTCAAAGTAACATTTTTAATGTTTCATATTAAATTTTTTTTTTTCGTGTGTAGCGTTATACCAGGCAGGGCTTTTTTTTTTCTTTTTCATTTTCTCTATCCAGGTGAAAATCAACTTGTGCTTTTCTAAGTCCCTCCTCTGATATCCTGAGGGAAACTGCTGAATTTTTGACAGAATGACCAATTCTGCTTGGGGGTGTGACATTTCCCCCCCCCAGCACATACTGCAGTTCCTCCTCGCCTCTGTGTGGCTTTCTCATTTTGTGCCTCGTCCTTCTACGAGAATTTCTTTCGCCAAAGTCCTTTGCATTAAACCGGGCGACAAGAAGAAAAAGCAGAGAAAAACACCCCGTATATTTTCTCAGAAAATAAAATACCTAATATGAAATTTTAGCTCTGCTTGGAGAGAGACAAACTCTTTGGTTTTAATAACTTGTGATCAAGTACCCCCAGTGCCTAGAGCAGCCTTAAACACATATTTAGTAGTGTTTTCCCCATATTTAACCAAATTCGGTATTTGCATAATAAAAATAATGAGGGGTTTTGTTCCTTTGCAAAAAGTCCCCCAAACAAACAAGTTTGGTTAGACAAAACGGCACCCAATAGTAAACCACCCTTCCTCCCTTCCTAATTTTAGTTTTATGAAGATTTATGGAGACTAAAAAGATCAAAGATTTAATAGATGGAAATAAAACCAGCTCCCCTTGTGTTCGGAGAAGATGCCAGATCTGACTATAGCGCCATTCATTTTCTCGGCAGAAAAGATCCATAGGTCGATAACAAGCTTTGCATCCATTCATAACAGGCTCGGCTACCCAAGATCAAAGAAGATAAATATAAAGAAACGGCCATTTTTTAAAAAGAAAATGGCTCATTCTGAATTCCGTGCCTGGAAGCTGTCAGTGGGCAATGACGTTGCCACGTCGTGCCCACGTTAAGAAGGTGAGACCGAATTATCACTAGGGGAATGGACAATTTTCAAAATTGGAAGGACTAAACATAATATGGTCCTTTCAGCACACTCTGGAAATGGATTGCAAAAATGCAGGGGGGGGGAACACAAAAACCAAGCAACCCATTTAGTGCAAGATGCTGTCAGCCAGATTAACTAGGAGAGGTAATATATAATCCTAGGAATCAAGTGGACAACTTAAGCAAAGAGGAGACTGTGCCTTTGATGCATGGAGGCTCCCCACAACATCTGGTCCTCTTCAGGAATTGTGAAATCCCCATCATTCGAATGGGTGACAGATTATTGGTGAGTCAAATGACACATGCTACCGTTAAAAGGCAGGGGCGGCTAAAATTAACCGATAGTTTGATCTGAATCCAGGGATTTGTTTTCCAGCTCTTCCAGAAATTGTGGAAAATCCAAAGAGTGGTTTTTGGTGCATTGATTTAGAACATAACTAATGCTAGCGAGCTAAACTGGATTAAGAAAGGAAGGACCTGTGGGCAAGACAAGAAGTAAAGGATGGAAGCTTGTCAAAGAGAGAAGCAACCTAGAACTAAGGAGAAATTTCCTGACAGGTAGAACAGTGAATTAATGGAAAGTGTTGCCTCCAGAAGTTGTGGGTGCTCCATCACTGGAGGTTTTTCCAGAAAAGACTGGACAGCCCGTTGTCTGAAATGGGATACGGTAGGTGTCAACTTCTGAAACAAACCTGGCTGAAGCCATATTTTTCATTCTAAGTTGCCACATAGATGGGGGAAAGAGGGGGGGAAGTAGCATTGCTATTTGTATGCTAGACCAGGGGTCCCCAACCCTCACTCTGTGGACTGGTACTGAGCCGTGGCATGCCAGCAACCAGTCCACACAAACAAGCAAAGCCCCATCCATGGGATGCAGGCAGCACACAAAACGATGTATTCTCCGGTCCATGGAAAAATCTTTCTCCAGGGAACCGGTCCCTGGTGCCCCAAAGGTTGGGGACCTCTGTGCTAGACAAAACACCGAGCAGTCCCGTGGGAACCAAGGTCATTCCCGCAGGTGCTGGAAGGAGGAGCAAAGACAATTTGAGAAGCCCAGCAACTGCTTTGGGGGGGGGCAGCGTGATCGATAGCATAGCAGAGGGGAGGGAAATGTTACTTTTAGTTACTTTGCATCTCTAGGGAAATTCCAGAGTTGGTTTCACTTTTGACTGTGCCGATATTAGGTATCCAATAAACATGCGCTTTGAGGAAATGTCAAGGTTCGGAGTTCTGCTTTATGTGTGGTTTCATCAGTCGGAACCATGACAATAGGGTGTTCTACTTGAGCAAGGAGTTGGACTAGAAGACCTCCCAGGTCCCTTCCAACTCTGATACTGTGTATTAGAAGATTGTTTTCTAATAAAATCTTGGTTGGTATTCTTTCTGAACAGAATGGTTTTGTAACTAGGTGAAAGACAGAAGGAGAAATAATCTTCCGCATCGGAGAAGAAAATAAAATCATAAAGGAAAATAAATCAAAACATTTCCCTTTTCAATCCGCTGCAGTGAAGACTCTCAACCGAGCGTTTAATTAATTGTGAATGGTTTGGAGGAGGGGGGGGTGACTGTCATGCTTGACTGGGCTGAAGATCAGTTGCCTTTTATTGATATTACCTCACTGCTGAATAGTCCTAGGCAGGTCTTCAAAGGTCTGCTTACGCCTAGGACAACCGATCTGAAAATGATGAAGTTATCCCACTAATTATTAAATTGGATGGCACTCAGATCTGTTGGGCTCTTTATTACGCATGATGATTCAGAGCTTTGAGGGTCGTAAATCCATTTGGAAGAGGTAGTAGTGACTCCCTGTAGGGGACAGGTTGCGACCGTTGGGAAAGGATGTGTTAAAGCATCTGCAGCTTCTTCAAGAGAAGGGGAGGTGGAAGAAGAACCATTTTTGACCTGTAAAATAATGGACAGTGATTCTTAATGAAGAGCTGCAACAGTTGAGAAGAGGGGCTACTGCTGGCAAACATTTCCTAGCGGCAGCAAGCAAACCTGGGAAATCAAACAGTCCGGGTGTGCCCCCATTTGGATCTGAAGTGAAAAGACTTCAGAGGATGAGTTGAGGGTCTTCTTGCACCCTTAACAAGATCTGGAAATGGGGGGGGTGAAGGGGATCAGTGTTTGAATTAAGGAGAATGGAATAGAGCCACCTGTAGATCTCCTGCCATTGTTTTTCAATAATTGAGTGGTTTGGGAGAAACCAAAGCAGCAAAGAATCAGGACCATATGTTAAATTGCAGCTCCAGAAGATTTATTGCTCATCCTTGAACATAAGAATCTAGTCAACTAAACTTCGATATTAAATTGATGCCAAGTAAGAGTCAATGGAATTCAAGAAGGGTTGAAATTAGATTGTTTGTGTGAATGTAAAGATTCTAGGCTGATGACTTGTTTAACTCCAGCACCACCCCAACTCTTCTCCTACATCAGTGGTTCTCAACCTTTTTAATGCCGCGACCCCCAACTGGTCATAAGTTGAGGACTACCCAACCGGTCGTAAGTCGAGGACTTCCCAACCAGTCGTAAATCGAGGACTATTTCCCTGCCTGGGAGCAGCGCGCATGCGTGGTGCCGCCCCCTGCGCCGGCCAAGGCGTAGCTGGCAAGGGACAGCGACGGAGCATGGCGACCACCAGCTGGGCCACCAGCTGGCCCAGCCCAAGGGAGGTAAGGCACCCGGCGGGTCCCACGCGCGGCAGCAACCCTCCCTGCGCCTGCCGGCCTCCCACCTCCCACCCCTGGCCCTCTTTTACTTACAATTTTAGTAGTTGCTCAGCAGGGAAGGGTGGAAACTTCCAGACAGCTCGCCTTCGCTGCAGACAACTTGCAGCACCGTTTGCATACTGGGACTTTTGGCGGACTCAGCAGGGCAGAGACAGCCTGGACAATTCCTATTGGCTTTTGAAAGCCAATAGAATTAGACTCTATTCAAGAGAGTCTATTCTATTGGCTTTCAAAAGCCAATAGAATAAGAGGGAGTAGCACAGCTAAGGAAAAGGGGGAAAAAATGGCTGACTGCATTGTTTGGCGATCCCCGTGAAATGGTTGTTCAACCCCAAATGGGGTCGTGACCCACAGGTTGAGAACCGCTGTCCTACATCTTCTACATCACTTACGCTAGCACCCTGTATCAATTCTAATTAATGTTTCCCTGATGGTGTAGTGATTGATGTGATGTTCAACACTCCAGTCAAGTATTAGAAGGTTGTCTCCCACCTGAGGACCTTTGCACAGGGTTGCAGGGCATCTGGGATTGACCATGGCATTGACTAAAAATCACTATAAAATTTGCAAGATGAGATGGTCAAGCTTTGCATACTCAAAGGTCCACCTCTTTGCTTCCTTCTCTCTGGATTCTGCCTGCTGAACACCACAGATAAATAAGAAAATAGATGAAGTCATTTTCAATCCTGGTATGTAAAATAGTGGCTTGTTATTAGATGTATATTGTAATCTCGTTCTAAGCATGGGTCGAGCATCACCACTTCTTGTGGTTAAAGTTCTCCTGAGTTGTTCACCCCATCCTTCTCTTCTGCCTCTGGTTTCTCTTTCTCTCCTTCCCCTCCCACAACTCATGAGTTTCACCCCTCTTTTAATTGAACAAAGTAGACTTAATTTGAATTAAAACGTCAAGAAATCTCCCACTTAAATTGATTTATCTGCATCTTTGGCTGGAATGGATTCATTTCTGCAGAAGAACACTGTGTCTTGATGGATTGTGTCTGAGGGAGTGGAAACATTTTTTTAATGCAACTCCATTACATTTCTACTCAGGTATGAGGAGGAGGAGGAGGAGGAGGAGGGAGAGCTGTGCAGAGATGAGGAGGAAGAGGGGAGATGGAATTGTAGAAAGCAGATCATTTGGGATCAGCGAGAAAATGACAGTGCTTGGAAGAACTTCATGGGGTAGTTTTTGCTGCTGAAAATCATACTTTTGAGATTAGACAGCCCTGTCTAAGGGTATTCTTAGTGGCTTCCCTTTGTAGACTGACTGACAGCCTTGCTGCAGAAACAAGGCCGTTCTCTCTGTAATCCACGGGAATACTGATCCTTATAATCCCTCTCCAGGGTACACAGTGGTTGTGTTCACACAATATACTTATGCAAATCAATCAAAGGCTTGGCAGATGTAGCCACACCACATGCTGAGCTTGAGGGTTTGTCATGCCTAGTTCTGCTCGCACCGTTTTTTGGTTAAGTATTTGTGTCTCTGTGTCCTGTTTGTGGCTCTGTATGTGTGTGTGTGTCTGTGTGTGTGTGTGTGTGTGTTCAGAAATTCTCCTACATCTCATCTGAATGTTCTTATTTGCAGAGCAAAACTCTGCTGCACTGGAGCGCCATACATTTTCAACCAAATGGCTGATGGAGTGACAGAGAGCGATGCAAATGTAATTATTCCACATGTTGCAAGCAGTAACAAGTGTCTCATTGCGAAATTTGTTCTCCTATGTCAGGAAGATTAAAAGAGAGCGAGGAAGGAAGAGGGGATTGAAACGGCAAGTGTGATAGAAAGATACTGCTTCCCAACATGCTGTTGAGAAATTGAGTCGCTTTATCAGATTAATATCCCCTTATCTATTTATTGCATTTATCAGGGCCGGGCAAGGTTTTCGTTTAACAATGTGATCCGAAGGAAATTTGATTGAATCACAGCTTTGAACTGAATTCGCTCGTCCAAACAAGAGCTTCTAGACTGATCTGAAGATAGGATGAACTTTTCTGCATGGATGCTTTCAGCTTGGTAGAAATGGATTGGATACGATAATTGCACAGTGGCTTTTCCTGACTTTAGTTAACCTGTTTGGCTGTTGGCTTGCTCCTCCATTTCCCATGATGCATTCCTTCTGAGGGATCCTTGGTGCTCTCTGAGCTTGGTTGTTTTCTCACAGACATTTCACGACCCAACTAGGTAACATCATCAGTGATAGTAAGGGTGGGAGCATTGAGGATACCTAGTTAGGTAATGAAACATGGGTGAGAAAACAAGCAAGCTCGGAGGGTACCGGAGACCCCACAGACCTCCTCCTCCTCCTCCTCCTCCTCCTCCCTGCAAACCTAACTCCCTTCCAGCACTGATGATGTTACCTATTTGGGTCCTGAAACATCTGCAAGCAAACAACCAAGCTCAGAGAGCATCAAGGATCTCTCATTTCAACCCTCGGATAAAAATATCCTGCTTTATCAGTGCATCCTTTCTCTCTATATCTGCAGTTAGGAAAGCAAAGGACCTAAAAGGATGGCTGTTTAGTAGGAAAAATTCCATTAAGAAGGGAGCTCAACAAAACTCAAAACAAGGTAAGCTTTTTTTCAAACCCTCTTTGCTAAAAATGTTCCCCTTCCAAGGATTACCATGGAACCACACTCACCCATAACTGTAGGAGATGGCCAGGCTGAACCCGAGGGAGGGGTCAAACACATCATTAGCCTCGAATCCCTTTGTGGCCAGAAGAGATCTAAGTTCAGCCCACTTTGAATTCCTTCTACTTTGATCTTCTGCTAATTTCCCTTGGCTGTTAGTAGCTCAGATTCTTTTGGGGAGCTCAAGCTTGTAATAAATCTTTATACCCCTTTGAACAATCTAGATCTCCTGATTTTCCTGGCCTATGACAATAACAGTGTCATGGTTCCGACAGATGAAAGAATTTCGAGGGATTGTTTACCTTAAAGGATCTTTTATTCAAGTAGTACCGGTATAATATTGGAACTTACATAATTGAAGCCAAAAACTGATTTCCCCTCCCCTGGGCACATATAGTATCCAAGCACAATTCCCTTCTCCAATTAACTGTCATAAATCACATTCCCCAATTAGCTTGAAGTTGGCTTCCTCTCCAGTTCTCCAGCCCACCAATTCTTTATCAGCTCTGGGCTCAATAACCTTGATTCTCACGCTAAGTTTAGTGTTGTTATGTCTAGCTGAACTCTCATTCACATCCTCCCCCTCCCAGCATCATCTAACTCTAAAAGCGAAAGGGAAAAAGATGGCTACATTTCCATCTGTTGTCAATGCAAAAACATCCGATGTTAGCAGCGTTGACAAACAGGGTAACTTACAAGGACACATTTTCCACCACAGGTCAAACCATGAAAGGTTCCATAGGGGCAAGAATCTTTCCAGTAGATTTGCACAAATCACTGTGGCTTCTCAAGGGTTTGATGATCCACCCATGCTGGCTGAAACCACAATAGTGTCCAAGTCTCATCTCTGTGTTATTTTTCTGTTGTGATACCCAGGAGCAAAGCTCCAGGTTCTCCCCACCTCAGCCCATGCCTTCCTCTGCAGCACCTCTGCTAAATTATTAACCCACAGCTCCCCCAATTAAAAAGGTTCCTGCGGGTTCATAATTCATGGCTTTTCGACAACTTGGCTGGCAAGCGGTGAGGCAGAAGGTTCTCTTAGTAAGGGAAGGGAGAAATCAATATTCTTTCAATGATTCTCTGCAGCCGGTTGCACCTTCTTTCTCCCAAGGCTGCTGAAGTTTCTTTTATTCTTATACTGGGGACATTTGTGTCCCTCCAAAGTGGGGATATGATGTTGAAAGGGACAGGAAATAAACATTTAAGCAGCCGGCTCATAGCAGAAGGCAACCAACTGCCCTATTAAAAGCCTCGCTAATACAAGCTTGTTTCCATCAAGGGCAAGGCAGGGGGATTGAGTGGGTGATTTGGGGTGGATGGGAATGAAATAGTGGCTACAACGTGATTTCACGCCCCTGTTAAAAATGTAAAGGGCAATGAGAACAGGCTGGGTCAAGGCTGACATGTTGAGGAGGGGACATCACATCACACAAATTCCTTGGGCCAATAAAGAATTCTATTCTGTTCCGTTCTGTTTCTTACTTTGTTCTGTTCCATTCTGTTCTATTCTGTTCTGTTCCATATTCTCTTCTCTTCTCTTCTCTTCTCTTCTCTTCTCTTCTCTTCTCTTCTCTTCTCTTCTCTTCTCTTCTCTTCTCTTCTCTTCTCTTCTCTTCTCTTCTCTTCTCTTCTCTTCTCTTCTCTTCTCTTCTCTTCTCTTCTCTTCTCTCTTCCCTTCCATTCCATTCCACTCCATTCCACTCCATATCTTCTCTTCTCTTCTCTTCTCTTCTCTTCTCTTCTCTTCTCTTCTCTTCTCTTCTCTTCTCTTCTCTTCTCTTCTCTTCTCTTCTCTTCTCTTCTCTTCTCTTCCCTTCTCTTCCCTCAATGCCACCAAACCATTCTAATGCTTGATTTCTCCTCTTCTCCTTCCCCTACCCTTCCCTTCCCTGCCCTTCCATCTTCTCTTCTCTTCTCTTCTCTTCTCTTCTCTTCTCTTCTCTTCTCTTCTCTTCTCTTCTCTTCTCTTCTCTTCTCTTCTCTTCTCTTCTCTTCTCTTCTCTTCTCTTCTCTTCTCTTCTCTTCTCTATTCTGTTCTGTTCCATATCCTCTCCTCTCCCCTCCCCTCGTATCTTATCCTATTTTCTATGTTCTATTCCCTTCTATTCTGGGCAGGATACACTCCAAACAAGCAACGCACAGGCAGTCCTCAACTTTATAACAGTTCATTTGGCGATCATTCAAAGATACAACGGCACTGAAAAATGTGACTTATGACCCTTTTTCACACTTACGACCACTGCCGCATCCTCAAGGTCACAGGATCAAAATTCGGACACTTGACAACCGATTCACATTTATGACAGTTGCGGTGTCCTGGGGTCACGTGTGATCCCCTTTTGTGACCTTCTGACAAGCAAAGTCAAAATGGGTGAAACCAGATCCCCTCAGCAACCGTGTTCCTGGCTTAGCAGCTGTGGCAAGAAAGAACGGTCGTAAGGCATCTAGATCTGAAAAAATTATCATATATCTATCCAGACATCCAACCTAAATGTTGGAGATGTGATAGTATGGAGGCTACATATTTTCATGTATGGTGGACATGTAGAAAAATTAAAGCCTTCTGGAGAAAAATATGGTGGACACTCCAAACCATTTTGAAAAAGCGTATTGAATTTCTACCTCAGTTGTTTTTGTTAGGGATCATAAAAGACTGTACCACCACAGAGACGAACTTAATTCTGAACTTGATGACAGCAGCGAGACTATTGGTGGGACAATACTGGAAGAAGCCAGAAATACCATCTATTGAAGAATGGACCTTGAAAGTAATAAATTTGGCAGAAATGGCTACAATATCGGCATATTTGAAGGATCGCTCAAATGAACAATATATGTTGGACTGGAAACATTGGATAGACTACATACAAGAGAAACACCAATCAAAGAAAATGTATCTGGCTTACAAATTTAAATCGATTGTATTAAGTTGAATAGCAGTTAACTTGAATTTTTCCCTGGTTTACATGTACAAATATATATCTATTAATAAAAAATGTTTTAAAAATGGGGCAAAACTCCTTTGATGATAGTCTCACTTAGCAAGAGAAAGTTTGGGCTCCGTTCTGGATTTTCCTGTACACCATTTCTTTTCTTGAACTTTATTCTCTCCCTTGGCTGAAGCCAACCAGACAATCTTAGGCTATTTGTTCATGATTTTCAGCCTGGCCTGTCACACAGTTTGATGTCTGTCTTCTCAGAAGGTTGCTGATATCAACTCACGGTGTTTTTCACCAGATTTCTAATGCCATCACCTCCTGCCGGTACGACTAAAGGTCACAATGATGGTAACTGCACTCCTAAATGATAATCACAGCACAATCTTTCTAATGTCTGCCTGAATTGTGTTTCTTCTCAAGTCAATCTTTATAGAATACGCTTATAGCCTCATACGTAGGTGCAAAATTCTTATTAGACAACCGCCTGGTACGATTCTTTCTATCACCCAGTGGTTATTCAGATTTTTATACCCTACCTTGAGGGAGTGTTGAATCCAGTTGGACTGAGTAAATAGCTTTTTACTCTTAGCTGGATACGAACGGTACAACATGCAGGATTAAGCTTATTCAGCACGCCTACGAAATTAGGTACATGCACGGCAGGAGAAATGAAGACAAGTGATCAAAATCTATCTTCCACTTTTTCTGACAGGTTTATTTCCTGGCAAAAGAGATTTCTGTTTGAATTTCTCCTTGAAGGCTTCATTTGGGTGGCAGAAGGAGCATGTTTTTAAATTTTGCTTTGGAGGAGGTTGAGAGAGCAAGAGTGAGTGAGTGAGTGAGTGAGTGAGTGTGTGTGTGTGTGTGTGTGTGTGAGAGAGAGAGACAGACACAGACACAGACACAGACACAGACACACACACAGACACACAGACACACAGACACACACACACACACACACACACACACACAGAGAGAGAGAGAGAGAGAGAGAGAGAGAGAGAGAGAGAGAGAGAGAGAGAGAGAGGCAAATTGTGTACAATTCAGCATTTTGGCACCCCTTACAGTCTGCAAAGCTACCCTTTCATCTAATCTGAAAAAGCCCCAAGAGGGCAGTTGTTTTGGGATAAAATGAAAATGGGAAATCCAGAGAGGCTGCATAAGAGAAGGAAAGGCAGGGCACATGGACCCCATTCATTCTGTAAGCACCTAACAAGCATGTGGATTCTAACTCCTGTCCAAAATAATTTCATATGTCATGGAAGATCAAAGCCATTTGCAACGTAGTCCTGACTGGCACCCAAAAAAGCGAGAAAAGAAAAATCATGTCGGATGGACGAGTGTGAGAATATAGCCGGCAAAGAAGGTTGCCGTTGCCCAGGGTACGGTCGATTGTGGTTTGAAATATTGCTCCACAATCTTCGAGGAGGCTCCTTCTGTGTACCCCAATGACAAAGAAGAAGGAGAAAGGAGGAGGAAGAGGAGAAGAAGGAGACAAAGGAGGAGAAGGAGAAGGAGAAGGAGAAGGAGAAGGAGAAGGAGAAGGAGAAGGAGAAGGAGAAGGAGAAGGAGAAGGAGAAGGAGAAGGAGAAGGAGAAGGAGAAGGAGAAGGAGAAGGAGAAGGAGAAGAGGAAGAGGAGAAAGAGAGGAAGAGGAAGAAGGAGAAGGAGAAGGAGAAGGAGAAGGAGAAGGAGAAGTTGAAGGAGAAGGAGAAGGAGAAGAAGAAGAAGAAAAAGAAGAAGAAGAAGAAGAAGAAGAAGAAGAAGAAGAAGAAGAAGAAGAAGAAGAAGAAGAAGAAGAAGAAGAAGAAGAAGAAGAAGAAGAAGAAGAAGAAGAAGAAGAAGAAGAAGAAAGAGGAGGAGGAGGAGAAGAAGAAGATCAAAGCCATTTGCAACGTAGTCCTGACTGGCACCCAAAAAAGTGAGAAAAGAAAAATCACATTTGATGGACGAGGACTCTAGGGTCCTTGGTGTTCTCTGAGCTTGGTTGTTTTCTTGCAGACATTTCATGACCCAACTAGGAAACATCATCCATGCTAGAAGGGAGTGGGGTTTGTAGAGAGGAGGAAGAGGAGGAGGCGGCAATTACTCCATAGATGAACTGAGCCTTTTGCCATCTTAATGAAAAGGCATTTGGACTGACTGATGTCTTTTGAGAACAGGGGGGGGAATAGACAAAACCATCCACTGTTATTATAAACTTTTGATTATTTCACACTTCATGTGGAGTGGCCTTCCTTTGCGTGAGAATGTAATGACGTTTTTGTACCCCATGAGATAGATAAAATAGATAGCTTGATATAGATCGATCGATACATCGATAGATCGATTAGATAGACAGGTCTATACAGCTCTTAGGAAAATGTTCCAGATAATTCAAATGTGCAGATTGGATATTATGTATGGGTCACAAACACCCTTTTCAATACTTCAATGTTCCTAAGAGGTTGTTCAGATGCATGCTTTACTTAGAGAGGCGCAGTTCGATATAAATTTAGTCTAGCTGACTGCCCATGTTAATATTTCAACTCTCCAAAGCTTCAAAGAGGTGTTACTCTAGTTTTTTCCTGGCAAAATGGTGGGCGATGCATCAGAAAATATGAATGGGGCAGATCAGTAATAGACAATAGGCCCACAACAGCCCATGAGAGATATCCTCCCCTATTTTAGACTGGCTTGCTTAACTAAGTAAACAAATAATTTAAAAAAAGGTAAAGGAGTCTGCAGATTTTATTCCACTAGTCGTAGCTGACTACAGGGGGCGGTGCTTATCTCCGTTTCAAGGCCATTGAGCCAGTACTGTCTGAAGATGTTTCTGCAGTCACGTGGCCAGCATGACGTCACGGAGCGCTGTTACCTTCCCACCAAAGTGGTACCTATTGATCTACTCGCATTTGCATGCTAGGTTGGCAGGAGCTGGAGCAAGGAACGGGAGCTCACCGCGTCGTGTGGCGCTGGGGTCTCGAACCTGGGCTGCCGGCTTTCCAGTCAACAAGCCCAGTGTCTTAACTGCTTGAGCCACGGCGCTGCTCAAGTAAGCCAAATCAATATTGCATCTCACTGGTGGCAGACGTAGATGTTAAACTAAGTTTAGGGAAGAGAGCAAAGGAAAGAGATTTAAACAAGTGCCCTAAGAAAGACACTGGAAATGTCAGAAAAGGAGAGGAACAAGGGGGAATTCTATCCCCTTTTGATCCACAGCCAATATATTTCTAGATTTGGGTCTACCTTCATCATGCCTCTTCTCAATAGAACACCCAGAATAGTTTGGGCCACCATGGAGAAATGCATATAAATCTTTTCAGTCCTTTTTTTTTTTGTACTGCCCCCAACTGAGCTTTAATTAGCTCAGTTGCTAATCAGCAGCCTCCTCACTATTCTTCCTTTTGTTTCTCTTCCATAAATGTGGCACCCTTTGAGAGTAGAGAGCTACATAGCTGCAACCGGTTTCCTGGAGCGCTTCCAATGTTCGGGTCAGGTGCTGTGACACAGTCCCTCAGAATTTCTCACCTAGCATTGTGGAGCGATTCTCTGCTTATTCATCAAAGGTTGGCTGTGTCTTGAATGTTTGCTATTTTGGGGGGGGGGCTTGGCATTTTGCCAGAGAAGAAGGCCAAGCGGAATGTTTCAAGAATTGCACCAAAGAGTAAGAGGCGATCACTGGAGAAATGCGACAAAGAAACTAAAGAGCACAGAATGAAACAAAAGGCACGTCACTCTTCCGAGCTGCTGTATCTAAGAAAAAGTGTTGTAGAGAAGCACGTGTAATCTTTCCCACTCACTATTCATTAACCTTGCTCATCCCTGGGCTGTTCCAGGCATAAAAATCCTTGGTCTTATATCAAGGCGTAATTACTCTCACAAGGAAAGTCCTTTCAGGATGAACAAGGGAGAAACACAACCGTAACAGTCAAGAATGGTTGAGCAGAAATGGGACGGCGCAGTTCCCCAAAATAACCAAGTTATTGTCCTGGCTTCCTCATATTTTTTTTCATTACTTTAGCAAATTCCAATTCAAACTGTAAAGACCACCAGATTTCTAAGCAATTGCTGGGGCTTGTAGAAACTGGTGGATTTTCCCACCTCAGTTTGGGTTTTTCTGTATTTTTCAATGCTGTCCTTGTGTGTTCATGTTTGGGGAGGCTGACTAAATAATTGGTATTTTAATAGGATTGAAGTGTTAGTAAATTCTAGTGTCCTTTAGTACAGGGGTCCCCAATCCCCGGTCCATGGATCATTACCGGACCGCAGCGTGCCAGCAACCAGTTCGCACATGCAAGCAAAACCCTATATGTGGGATGCAGGCAACACACAAAACCACGCACCCTCCGGTCCACGGAAAAATCCTCTCTCCACGGAATCGGTCCCTGGTGCCCAAAAGGTTGAGGACCTCTGCTTTAGTAAACAAAAAGGGTACAAGAAAAAAGTTATTTCAGGGCCAACACCATGTGTCCATCATTTATGGAGATAAAACTGTGTTTTATGATGTTTTTGTCCCAAACTGACACTTACTTCCTCTTTTGGACAAAACTGCAAGTCATGCATTTGCTTAATGATTGCGGCATTTGCTTAACTATTGCAGCATTTCGTTTGCTTCTGTTGTGTTCGCTTAATGACCACCACAAAAAAAAAAGGATCAGTCATCTGACCAACCCATTTTACAACCGTGTCAGATGCAGACAACCAGTTCTACAGGTGAACGGTTCAATTAGCTACTTTGTTGCTGATGCCTATTTTGCAGGAATCTTCCCAGGCCAGTTTGCACCTGGGCCACACTAAGTAAGTTTCAACAGCATTCACGAGGGGCTAGACTTTGTCTTCTTGCACCTACATAAAGATTCCAGACTAATTCCCTGTTTGACTCCTTCTCCTGGTTTGGTCAGTCTCTCTCCAACGTCATTACGACATATGTCTGTAGTGGGCAGAACTACCTGTTCTCAATGGGTTTGTATTACACGTAGGAGTTTCTCCGTGTGCATATGTGTGTTTTCTTTAAATGCTGATCTTTCAAAGAAAAAGCCGCAGCAGTTCTAGCTGTGGGCAGTAAATCATCCAGTCCCATCTTCCAGTTGTGCGCTGAAGAAGGAAAGCAGATGATGAATGGGACTGTCCATATTTACACTGAGATTGGAACAGCTTGGAGAATCTCTGAACGCAGTAAGTATCCCTCATAAATATTGCCATTCCTTGGCTTCTGCTGGATGACAGAGATGGATTGTCATCTCCTCTGCAAAAGTATCCAGTGGTGTGAACTGTTACTGGTGGGTGCCATGATGTGGAACCCAGCTGATCCTTGGAGCACCATGGGAAAAGAGATCCCATCTTGTGGGATTGGTCATGACTTGGAAAACCTGGACTTGGATGGGGTAAGAGGTCCATATCTCCCAACACTTGACTTTTGCAGGAGGAGGGTCAATTTAAATTCAGTGGCCTTTTTGCAAAATCCCCCTCCTGCTTCCCATAAAGCTCAGACAAGCAAACTGATACTATTTTAACATTTCTAGTTTGACCAATCATACTAATATTTCAGGGGCTACCACAAAGAAGGGGGGAGGGTCATTCTATTTTCCAAAGCACCCAGAAGGCAAGACAAGAAACAATGGATGGAAGCTATTCAAGGAGAGAAGCAATCTGGAATTAAGAGGAAATTTACTATCAGTGAGAACAATTGACCAATGGGATACTTTGCCTCCAGTAATTATAGGCATTCCATTAATGAAGGCTTTTAGGAAGAGAATGGATAACCATTTGTCTGGAATGGTATAGGTTCTCCTGCTTGAGCAGGGGGCTGGACTAGAAGACCTTCATGATCCCTTCCAGCTCCTATTCTGTTCCGTTCCATTCCGTTCCGTTCCATTCCATTCTATTCTATTCCAATGAGGATGAATGATCGCATTGATGAAGCATACGTGGTGATCAAGTTATGGCTGATCGCCAAATATTCAGCAAAGTGGAAAGACCAAAAAGAAAAAAAAATAGAAATGGCACTAAGTACGAATTCTCTTCTACAAATTATTCTAGGATTTTATTTTAGGATTATTGTAGGATTCCTAGGATCTAGGGATTTTTGAGATGGGGGAGGGTTTGAACGGCTGGTTGATGTACCTCCATTGCCAATACTGCTTTCCTTGTGCGTGAAAGCTGATTCTATCTCTTCCTTCAACATTCCCTGGAGATGCTCTTCCTGAGCTAAAATAGACAAGTAATCAAGAAATTGGCCCCACCGTCTAGACTACACACTCATGTGTGGGAGGGGGGGAGCCCACTTTGAATTGCCTTTTGTCTGCTCTGTGTTCTTCATTTCAAGTTGACTGGCGTCTCTGAAGTATCATCCTTTGTCTCTCTTTTTTTTTTCTTCCTACCCTTGTGTGATGACAGCAGTGTGCATAGGAAATGAAATTTCTTTATTTCCACATCGAGAGTAAACAAGATGTCAGCTGCTCCGGGAGGCAGAGAAAGAGATGGTGACATGCAAGGGGCACAAGGCATGATAAAGGAGTAGGGGGATCCTAGTGGTGGGCAAAAGTGACAACAGGGGCCAAGGATTGTTGAGGTCTTCAGGCAACGTGAATGTCTCAGACATCTAAAGAACTATCGAAATTTCCTTCATTACACTGGAAAAAAACAAAGCAGGGTCTTCTTTAGAGAGAAGAATATGAGTCTACTCCTCCAGAATTATTATCTGTGGAAGCTGATATTGTATAATGGATGCCTCTATGACCCTTTGTTTGGTTACCTCATTGCAAACTTCTCTAAAAACTGGATACTGACTCAACGTAACATGCTGTAGAACACCTTGATGAGAACTTCACACAGGGGTAGATATATTCATCCTACCTACCAGGAGAGGGTTCCAGAGTTGCTAGATTGTAGTCATGGAGAATCTGGAAACTAAATCTTATGAGGAATGGCTGAAACAGCCAAGCCTATGGAGCCTTGGGAAGAGAAGATGAAGAAGAGGTATAGTATCTATGGAGATACTCTTAAGAAGCTCCTTGGATGAGAAGCAAAACATCTTCAAGGAAAAACAAAGTCCAGTTGCCTTTTGAAAAAGCATTTTTGGGAGAAAAGGTATAATAGCACTCTGAGGACTCCAGATGGATGGCCTCAAACTAATATGTGAAAATTGTAGGGAAGGAAGTTTAATAAAGAGCCTAGTGAATTGTCTAGGGATGCTGTGGGCTATTCTTAGCTGAACAATGATGTTCTAGCAGGATCCCTCATTAGTAACACTCAGCAGGTAGTTGTACTAGATGTTCACCTTGGTTCCTTCTAACTCTCTAGTGCTATGATCCATGAATGAGTACGAATGTTAGTTATAGTCACCCCCCTCCCCCAAACTTTGAATGCGTTGACTTGAACGCCCTTATCTACATTTCCTACGAAGCAGACACCACTGGATAATTGTGGTTATGGATCATCTCAATGGCTCTGATTATGCATAGTCTCACCACCGGAGAAGACAAGAGAGAAGGGAATAAACAAGGAGGTTAATAAATAATTCACCGAGACAAGGAGTGAACTGGAACAGAGATCCCATCTCTCCTCCCTTCGTCTCTTCTGTTTCTTGCTTGTTAATGCAAAGTGAATTGCAGAGAGACATCACAAGGGGTCTTAAGATGCCATATGCTACCATTATGGTCCAAAAGTCAACGCCAGGCTGGCTAATTTTAGCTTTGGAAAGACACTTTGATGGAGGGCAGAAAGGGCCCATGAATGTACTTGACAGAAGGAATGGCTCCGTGGTTCTTACTGCCAGCGGTATCCCGCCACGGTCTCGCTCAAATCGGTGATGAATTATTAACATCTCATTTGCATATCATCTTTGGCCTAGAGACTGGGGAAAAGTTGATCCATCCTTTTGTTTCCCGGCATATACTTAGTATCCACACTCTAGCACACAGAATAATACGGTTGGAAGGGACCTTGAATGTCTTCTAGTCCAACCCTTTGCTCAAGCAGGAAACCCTATACTATTCTGGACAAATGGTTGTCCAGTCTCTTCTTGAAGACCTCCAGTGATGGAGTTTTGGAGGGACGTCGTTCCACTGATTAATTGTTCTCACTGTCGGGAAATTTCTCCTTAGTTCTAGGTTGATTCTCTCCTTGATCCGTTTCCATCCATTGCTTCTTGTCCTGTCTTTGGAGAATAGATTGATCCCTTCTTCTCTGCGACAGCCCTTCAAATATCGGAAGACTCTTACCATATCACTCCCTAGTCCTACAACTACACCTACCTACACCTGGGACTGTTTCATGGTTTCCCATGAGTTTCTGAACTTAAGTCCAATGACGCTAATAAGGTAAGTCAGAAATCTAGAAGAAGTGCGCGTTAAATCATCTCCTGGACCTACCTAAGGGAGACCTTCCTATCCCAGATACTGACCACCGTCCAACTCAAGGATCTGACATCATTATTAATTAATTAATTAATTAATTAATTAATTAATTAATTAATTAATTAATTAATTAAATTTTTATGCCGCTCCTCTCCGAAGACTCGGAGCGGCTAACAGCATAAATAAAACAACATTTCAACATTTCAAAACTAAAACCAAAGCTAAAAAGCGTTTAAAAAGACCCCCAGACACATTCATCATTCGCACACAATCACAGTCATCCCCAGGCCTGCCGGCATAAATAGGTTTTTAGATTCTTCCGGAAGGCCAGGAGAGTGGGGGAAACGCGGACTTCAGGGGGCAGTTGGTTCCAGAGGGTGGGCGCCGCAACAGAGAAGGCCCTCCCCCTAGGGCCCGCCAGACGACATTGTTTCGCTGACGGGACCCGGAGGAGGCTGACCCTGTGCGCTCTCACCGGTCGAAGGGAAGTATGTGGCAGAAGACGGTGCCGTAAGTATCCCGTAAGTATCATTATAGGGAGATCACCTGCAGACCCAGAGAGACAACGCCCAGGGTTAATCATTAAGAAGATTCTAGAGAAAATTCTTTTCTTTTCTTTTCTTTTCTTTTTTTAACCAAAGGAATGAGAAGAAAGTCAACATCACAGAGAGTTTTGAAAGAAAAAGCTCTTCCACTTGATTTTGGCCTAATTTATAAATAGTGCATGTCTGTGTATTCAAGCTAACTGCTATAATAGACAGGCAGTGAGTGTTGCAAATGAGATAGCTATGTATTATTTTGCTGGTTTTATTGCCCAGGAGAAGCAATTAGGGGATAGTCTCTCTCAGGTTCCCATATAGCATGGACAAGGAAGGTTGTGGTATACTTTAGCTGCTGAGGGAACACACAGCTGGCTGCTCCATCCAAAAACTGGCTAATGGGTTTGCCATTAGACAAGAGACAAGAGGGTATCAACAAAAAGGAAGCATATCCTGTCTTGTTAGGCTCTGATGCCCAATTGTGCCACTTGTTGGAACACATAGCCTGGTCTGCTATGGCATCTACATTCTGGAACACCGTCCTCCCAGAAATTTAACCCAGTGAAGTATCCCCTGAAGATTAAATTTAACCTCCAACGGGTCCAGTCATGGATCAGGCTGAGCTAATTCCATGCTGTTTCTTGCATTTTGGGAAGACCTAAAGCCCAATTGATTGGTTTTTTTGTTCAAGCTGGAGAGAAAGAGCGTCAGAAAGAGCACGCTTCTCCGTTCTTACAGGATTCACTGCAAATTCTTGGCAAGAGGGGAGCGCCATTCCCCATATTGACTAGATGAAGTGGCCAAAATAATTCTGCTAATGTGCAGCACATTAACGGAGGAGGCATTAAAAGACAGGAGATTCGTTGGTTCTACTTAGAGAAAGTAGAGTACTTAGAGAAAGCAGCCAGGCATCCTATATTCTCAGCAAGGTGGTTTTAGATCCAAGGTTTGTGTGTTACTAGAGCTCCCACTAAAACATTTGATAGGATTAATGGTTGATTGATTGAGGCCCTTTGCGGCAAGCGGGCCAGAGAATAGGGACTTTATAGCCACTAAAAAAGCAATTGGGGAAATCAAAGCTATCAAAACCTTTAAAGGTTTCCCAGTGAATACTTGAAATCCTGGGGAAGCAAAGGTAAAATCTTTACAATGGATAATTTCAGCACCGTCCTTCTGGGGAATATGTGCTGATTCTGAAGACTCACCCTTCTTCCCTTCCTGCCTTGGGTTACACTCATTATGTTTCCCCCAAAGAGTCAACGGCTGCCTCCCAGATTTTCTCCTTCCTCTCTCCCCCCAAAATGGCAAGAAGCATCGTATAACAAGCTGACAGTGTCTGTAGTGTCTATCACAGCTTGCTGCTAATTATAGGTATAAATAACGAGTGAATTTGACCATCTGGTGACCATTGCCAACATCTTCCTTCTCCCGGCAGGATTTATGCCACCTGCATGTTCCACAGGGCCTCGGAGGGTGGGTTACCTTGCCCTCTAAATCCGCAGATGCATCAGGGAAGTGTCATCTGCAAAGAGAGTTCCTTTGAGAAACCTGCTCATCCCTCCGCCTCCACAGAGATCATAAATATTGCCCTCCTCCGTGCATCCGTTGTGTAGGTTGAAAGGTGAGCAGCAACCAGGAAATAGCTCTTCTGGACTCCATATTTGTTATGTCTGGCCACTCTCAGCTCATTAAAATCCACATAAAGATGTCTTTAATAGTTTTTAATTAACACATTTCAAACGAAGTCATTTCAAAGCAAACTGTTGGCATTATTTTGGCTGGAACGGCCAACACTGATTTATTTACATTTAGGATAAATATGCTATCCTCCCACCTTCCAATTTAAAACACTCTTTCTTTATCACATTGTCCAAGACCTCATTATTTTTCGGTAGGTTTCAAAAACACCAGAAAACTCCGTTTCAACTCACTGCGAAAGTTTCCATGCCAATCTCTAATTAACGTTGCTCGTGACAAAGGCTTAATTTCTCTCTCCTCCTCTAATACAGTTTCCGATACGTCACTTCCTTTTTCTACTTAACTGAACCCTCCTCCTATTAACCCTTCGAACTCTCGGATCCAGCCATACATTCTCCTGTTCCAAGTCTGATTCTGCACCTTGAGACTCCGATGCAGACTGCATCTCAATCTCCTCCCTGTCTGCCTCGGCTGCCGGGAGGGGCAAACACTCAGAGGGGCCCGGCTCCCCCTCCTCATCCTCCGACACCTCCCCAGCTGGTCCAGAGACACCCACAACAATATTCATGCTTCTTTTTTAAATTGCGGGCACTCTGTAGCACACGCCCATGATGGCTTAAATAGTTCTTCCGCATTCCTCTCACCCTTTCAGATTTTCATTCAGCTGGAAAACCATGAGACTGGGAGGATCCCACTCCATGTGAAACAAAAAAAAAGTGGAATTCACCTGTTGTATGCCACAAGATGTTCAATGGTATAGGGTCTCCTGCTTGAGCAGGAAGTTGGACTAGAAGACTTCCAAGGTCCCTTCCAACCTATTATTCTATGTTCTAAAAGTAGGCTTTGGGGTCCAGTTAGTGGGGACATAATAACTGTCTTCCAGTACTGGAAGGCCTATGACAGAGAAGGTGAAGAGAAGGACCAGGGGAGACATGACCGCAGCGTTCCAATATTTGAGGGGCTATCACAGAGAGGAGGGGTTCAACCTATTCTCCAAAGCATCTGAAGGCCAGACAAGGAATAATGGATCAAAACTGATCAAGGAGAGATTCAAGCTAGAAATAAGGAGAAATTTTCTGACAGTGAGAACAATCAACCCATGGGAGAGTTTGCCTTCAGAAGTTGTGGGAGCTTCATCATGGGAAGGTTTCAAGAAGAGACTGTCAGAAATGGTGTAGGGTCTCTTGCTTGGGTCTGGAATTGGACTAGATCACCTGCAAAGGTCTCTTCCAACTCTGTTATTCTGTTCTGTTCTGAGAAGAGGTGGCAAGAAGCAATGGGTGGAAGCTTGTCAAAGAGAGAACAAAATTAGAAGTAAGGAGAAATTTCCTGACAGTGAGAACAATTGAAACAGTGGAACAGCTTGCCTCTTGAAGTTGTGGGTGCTCAAAAGTAGACTGGACCACCATTTGACCAGGATGATATAGAAGGTCTCCTGCCTTGAGCAAAGGATTGGACTAGAAGACCTCTCAAGTCCCTTCCAGCTCTACAATTTTATGTTCTACCTTCTAACTCTTCCCAGTTTCTTGTCGCAACTACAAGAGAAAAGATAAAACTCTTCCTTTGAACTATTTCAGATCAGGAAGTGGGACAATAGGGGCTTGCAAAGGGACAGAATCACTGTTTTCTCCTTTTGTTTCCTTACAATAAACCAATAAACTCAAAAGTGTCTTCCAAAGAATTCTAAAGCAACTTTAAAACATCTTGAGAATGAGATGGGGGAAAGATTTGAGTCAGTTACGGCGATATTCAACAAGAAACTCGACTTCTGATTGGCTCAGTCGGACTGCCTTCAAATCACTCTCTCGGCCATTTCGAAAGGAGAAATAAAAAATATATCCAGACACATTTTCTGGGTAGCTTCGTACATCATGCTAGGGTTTATTTGTCGAGCGCGTTGCTAATGGCTGTCTGTGTTGCCACTTTGAGCTATGTAAAGCATGCTTTATGGCTTGTATAAATTCTGTCTGTTGTGGCTTATGGCATAAAATAGAGCGAAACAACCCACAACTTAACATGGTATATGGCCCGAGATTCTCCCTTTTTTCACCAACGTGAAAAATGCCGCAATTCAGCTCCAAGAAACAAGTAACGCATGGGAAGGAAGAATACAATTCAAGAACCGCACCGCCAGGTGGAGATGGGTGACTCATTAACTTAATAAATAAATAATTAAAAAACCTTATGAATTGTACCCAGGAATTCCCGCTGCCTCATTCTCTTCTGCTGGGACTTTTCAAGTGTGAAGAATCCCTGGTTGAAATTACAGGTTGTCCTCAACTTACGAACATGGCTGAGCCCCCAAAATTCTGGTTGCTAAGTGAAACATCGGTTTAAGTGAGCTTTGCCCCCATCTCATGACTGTTTTTTGTCACAATTGGGCGGCAAGTCAACCGCAGTTGTTAAGGGTGTCAACACGCTTGTGCAATGAATCTGATTTCCCTCTTGTCTTTGCAGGCCAGAAGGTTGCCAAAGGGGATCACACGATCCCGGGATACGGCAATCGTCATAAATATGAGTCTGAATTTTGATCATGTGACGGTGGGGCTGCTGCAAGGGTCCTAGATGTGAACAATGGTCATAATTCACTTTTTTTTTCAGTGCGGTTGTAACTTCGAATGGTCACGAAACACATCTTTCAAGATGGTTCCCAATATTGTCGGGACAATATCGGAAAAAGCCAGAATTATCATCTATTGAAGAATGGACTTTGAAAGTTATAAATTTGGCGGAAATGGCTAAAATATCTGCATATCTGAAAGATCATTCAAATGAAAAATATATGTTGGATTGGAAAAAATGGATAGACTATATTCAAGGGAAATATCAATCTAAGAAATTGTATTTCGCATATAGTTAAATTTTTATTTGGATTATATAATAATTTTGTTTAATCTAGTGGGTTTTCCTTTGCTTTACCCTGTATTCACTTTGGGAAGTTGGGGGGAGGTAGGATGATTCTATGATTCTATGATTCTAATCATAGAATCATAAAATCATAGAATCGTAGAATTGTAGAGTTGGAGGGGACCTCCCGGGTCATCGAGTCCAACCCCCTGCTCG
This sequence comes from Bothrops alternatus, assembly GCA_034064705.1. Lineage (NCBI taxonomy): Eukaryota > Metazoa > Chordata > Lepidosauria > Squamata > Viperidae > Bothrops > Bothrops alternatus. The sequence goes on from JARGCV010000858.1 coordinate 37,379, forward strand.
AGGCAGGATTCCCTAAACCATCCCAGATAGATGGCCGTCCAGTCTCTGCTTGAAGACCTCCATCGAAGGGGAGCTCACCACCTCCTGTGGCAACCTGTTCCACTGGTCAATCACCCTTACTGTTAGAAATTTTTTTCTAACATCTAATCTGAATCTTTTCCCCTGCAGTTTCATCCCATTGTTTCTAGTCCTTCCTTGAGCAAGTGAGAACAGGGCTGATCCCTCTGCACTATGACAGCCCTTCAGGTATTTGTAGACAGCTATCATGTCTCCTCTTAGTCTTCTTTTCTGTAGACTAAACATTCCCAATTCCTTTAACCGTTCCTCATAGGACATGGTTTGTAGACCGTTCACCATCTTGGTAGCTCTCCTTTGAACCTGCTCCAGTTTGTCAGTGTCTTCCTTGAACTGGGGTGACCAGAACTGGACACAGTACTCCAGGTGAGGTCGGACCAAGGTAGAGTAGAGGGGAATAATAACTTCACGTGATCTGGACTCTATGCTTCTCTTGATACACCCCAGCATCGTGTTTGCCTTTTTTGCAGCATAATAATGTACTCAACTGTAACACTTGTAATATATAAGAAAGAAATACTTATTGATATATGAGGGGTTGCTCGGACAGTACCTCTGGACTACATCTGGAGTGGGTTGAGAGGGAGGAGTGAAGGAGTGGAGGGAAGTAGGGTTGGAGGAGATGAGGGTGGAGAGAGAGGGAGGGAGAGAGACAGGAGAGGAGGAGGGAAGTAGGAGACAGGGAGGAAGGAAGAGGGGGATGTAGTGAAGGGGGTGCTGCCGAGCAACACCCATAGTTACTTTATGTAAGCATTTAAAAGAATGTAAAAGAATGTTTTAAGTTGAGTTGTATTTAATTTGATTCTTTGTTTAAAATTTTAAAACCAATAAAATATTTGGAAAAAAACAAAACAAAACAAAAAGATGGTTCCCGAGCAATCAATGTCTTCTCTTCTTCAGTCTCTTTTGCAGGAATAAGTCACAGGAAGAAAGACGACGGACTAATTTCCACGTCACATGGCAATCGGAGAATTTAGACATTTTTTTATTCGACTCCCTTTTTCTCCGAGGCTCATCAAACTGGCGCAAACAGATAAGGGGAAATGCCAGGAATCATTTGAAATGTAAAATAGTGGCCTTTTTTAAAAGCTTCTTTTTTTCCTATTTCCTCTTCTTTTGATCGTCAAAAAAAAAATAAAATGAAAAAAAGAAGCAAAGATGACTGTGAACTCAAAGACGAGCAGAAAAGACGTAGAGATAGAGATACGGGCGTACGTTGACGTACGTTTAGACAGGAGGCATAGAGGATGTATCATCTCAGAAAAATAAAAGGGGATTAAACTTTCGGTTTGTCTCACTTCAGATCATGTTTCTAGGTCTCGTGAAGGCTTCGCCGCAGTGTGGAAAGAGTAGCCGGACAGTTTGATTCTCATGATTAAAGCAAGGCAGTTGGGTTCCCCTGAAATTCGAATTATGCTGCTGGTGCATTCATACACAGCTATGATCAGGTTGACTTTCCTCTTGCGCAGCGGTCGATAAGGGAACATAGGCAGTCCTTGACTTACAATGATTTGCTTAGTGACCGTTTAAAGTTGCAACGGCACTGGAAAAAAAAGTGACATGAGCATTTTTCACCCTTATGACCGTTGCAGCATCCCCAGGGTCACGTGATCAAAATTCAGATGACTCATATTTATGACGGTCGCAGTGCACTGGGGGAGTCACGCAATCCTCTTTTGTAACTTATGTATTGTCAAGGGGGAAGTCGAGTTCATTTAAACAACCATATTAGTTTCACAATTGTGGCAGGACAGGTCGCAAAATGGAGCAAAACACACTTAACAAGTATCTCACTTAGCAGCTACAATTGTGGCCGTAACTTGAGGACTACCTGCATGCTTCTGGTGCGTTCATGCACAGATAGCATCAGGTTCAGTTCTCTCTTGCCCAGCGTCTGATACAGCTGCGTTTATTTATTTGATTTATAGGCCACTTTTTCTCCCTCTGGCTGGTATTCAAAGCAGCTCAAGATTCAACGAGGAACGCTTTGATTCTCACCATTGAGCATGAAGCACATAAAGGGGCACTGAGGATTAATTTTAGAAAAATCTATCCTGTCCAAGGAAGAAGTTGAATGTGTACATCTGAGTGAATTCACTGCAAAGTAATGGGATAAAAGATGAAGAATCTGATTTCATTGCTTTTTAATTGCCTGTACTTTAATAGTTTCATTTTTCAGTAGATATTTTTCCCCCTCTGTTCTGTCTCCTTTTCCTGATTCTGCACATTTTTGCTTTCGCAAGAGCTTGGAAAAAAAGAATAATGTTGGCTTATAATCCACCCAGACTTCGTTGCTTGTTAGAGGAGTGATTAAAAATATTGTTAATTGTTATGGGAGATGAAAAACCCAGTCTAAGCAAACAAGATATAGATGGATATGCCTTCTCTCTCTCTCTTTCAAAATGCGTAATTCTGTCTATTAATTCAGAACTTATTGGATATAAATATCTACCAGTCTTCTCCCAATCCTGCTGCCTCAACAGGTTGCAGGCAGAAATTTCCAACAAGCTTTTAAGCAGGAGACTGACAGTTCTTTGTATACACTCAGAAAACTGCTTCATCCCACAACATTTATTTACTGCTCCACGTGCTTTGACCTTTTCAAAGCCATCCTTCTGTCAAAGGAGCAACAATAAAAAACTCAAATTCTTTCTCCAGACTTCTAGAGATATTCTGCTGCTTTATCGTCCAGGCTGATAGGATACCCGGATAATCATATCAAGTTGATATTCGATGCCGTATATTTGTAGGAAACCTGTTAGCCTTGCCAGGTAAGTCAGCCAGGAGACAGAACCAGAGGAGCTGATCCTATTTTATTGCAAAAGCAACTCTCTGCCCAAAGCAGAAAACTGGATCACGGAAAGAGAATTTTGAATGCAGATGTGAAGAACTGGTGGTTTCCAGAAGATCTTTGAACGTTACTGAAAGCCCACGAGAGATTGAACCAGCAAAATTCACCTTGTTTGCAATTTTCACTTTGTTTATTTTTATTCAGGGCTATTCCGAAGCTCTGGCTTTGAGGCAGTTTGATCAAATCACCTCTTGAAATGGAAAAGACGAATCTTTGGGACGAGACAGATAAAATGAGGTGCCTTCAAACTGATTTGGCGATTCAGTGGAGCTTGGCGTCTGCAAACGTATGCTTGGCCCAAACCTAATCAAGGATTCAAATCAGCAATTTAAATCAGATTTTGCCTGATTTGCACAATGTCGCTTTGGAAGTACAGAGGGCCAATAGCTTTCCGTTTCCTTCATTTTCCTCAGGAAAAATAGTGAGATGGTCAAATAAAATTCTCATAAACCACTTGCTTTTTTCTAAAACGGGGGAGGGGGGGAAAGAACATCTCTGGAACTGTCCAAGGCACAAAAACGTGTTTGGAAAAAGTTTGGTTCACCTCCATTAAAGTTTCAGATATGACTGCATTGGAAAGCTCCTCCCGTTAGATCGCAGCTGTTTAATAACAATCGAAAGATTACAATCTGGAGAAAAAGGAAGTCACCACGGTTAAAATAGAAGCCTTATCATCACTAGATCACAAAAGGGATAAACTGAAAATTTGGGTGGAAAGGAGATAAAAGCCCGTTTTCTTTTCTTCCTCCTCTTCCTGTATTTGAACCTGAGGTTAGCCAATGAAGCTGAATGAGGGGCAGATAAGGAAGGACATTCATAGATAATGCAGAGATAAACCACGAACGAGCTGAATAGACAGATGGATAGAAAGACAAGAGAGATGAACAGATAGGCATATAGCTATAGCTAGATAGATTGATGGATTGATAGAGGAATAAATAGACAGATAGATGGATAGATAGGCAGACAGATCAATCGATAGATGAAGAAATAAACAAATGGATAAATGGACAAACAAATGAATAGATAGACACATAGCTAGACAGATGTACAAATAGGTAAATAAATGGATGGGTAGACAAATAGATATATGAATAGGAAGGTGTATGTATGTATGTATGTATGTATGTATGTGTGTATGTATGTATGTATGTATGCATGCATAGATAGATAAATTAGATGATAGAAGATAGATATTAGATGCTAGAAGATAAAGATAGATATTAGATGATAGATAGATGCTAGAAGATAGATAGATAGATAGATAGATAGGTAGGTAGGTAGGTAGGTAGGTAGGTAGATAGATAGATAGATAGATAGATAGATAGATAGATAGATAGATAGATAGATAGATAGATAGATAGATAAAAGCTAGCTAGCTAGCTAGATGAAAGATAGGTAGGTAGAAAGAAAGAAAGAAAGAAAGAAAGAAAGAAAGAAAGAAAGAAAGAAAGAAAGAAAGAAAGAAAGAAAGAAAGGTAGATATAGATAGATAGATAGATAGATAGATAGATAGATAGATAGATAGACAAGAAAGAAAGAAAGAAGAAAGAAAGAAAGAAAGAAAGAAAGAAAGAAAGAAAGAAAGAAAGAAAGGGAATGAAGCAGAACGATGCCATTCCAAACTGCTATTTGATGTTCAACTCAACTACATGTGTTACAATCTTCATGCACGTCCCTCACATTTGCCAGGAACCTGCAAGCATTTCTGAAATGTTCTGGCAGATTATGGCCACTGGGTCTTATTCTTAAATCTGGATTGAAATTGGGCCGGGCTTGGTTCGAGTCCCAAAGCAAACCAGCCGAAGAGCCATTTTCCTTTACCCGCAAACTATTTGTATAAAATAAAACACAAGGAAGGAGCCACTGAAGTGCCGGAGGGACTGAAATGCACCACCAACATCTGTGCTGTTTTATATATTGTGGGGAGTTGGTGCGTGCATGCGTGTGCCCCCATGTGTGTGCGTGTGCATGAAATGATGTTCCCTTTAAATACATTTTTTTTCCCCAGCTAGGCACGTAATTGGATTTTCTTTTGTTCAAAGGAGGGAACATAAATTACTTCTGCTGGGTACAGATTGGGTTACTGGATTTCTTTTCCTTTTGTCATCGCTGATGCCCTGGTGTCAGAGATCTTTAATATTTAATGCATTCCTAATTAGTCTCTCTAGGCTTAAGGCACTTAGCAAAAACCTGACACCCGCCACAGAGCCAGGTTCATTTAGGGGAGCAAAATTACTCAGACATCATTTCCTATCGCAGTCAGCCCAAGTCCACAGATGCTTCCCTCGCCAATACAGGCGCCTTACAGCCGCACCTTAATTTCCACCAGGAAGGCGAGACAAATGGGTTTGTCCCCTCCTGTTTCTTCATTTGATCCTCTGGCCTTGAATTGCCATGGTTGTATCATCGCGCCCTCTGTGTTATCATCATCATCATCATCATTGTTGGTAGGGACCTTGAAGGTCTTCTAGTCCAAGCCTAGCTCAAGCAGGAGACGCTGTAACATTTCAGACAACTGGATGTCCAGTCTCTTCTTGAAAGCCTCCAGTGATGGAGTACTCACAACTTCTGGAGGCAAGTGGTTCCATTGGTTATTTGTTCTCGCTGTCAGGAAATGTCTCCTTAGTTCCAGGTTGCTTCTCTCCTTGGTTAGTTTCCGTCCATTGCTTGTCTTGTCTTCTGGAGTTCTGGAAAATAAGTTGACTCCCTCTTCTTTGTGACAGTCCCTCAAATAATGGAAGACTGCTATCATGTCACCCCTAGTCCTTCTTTTCAATAGACTAGGTTGTCCCTTTGTGTAGTACTCAGATGGAGAAATCTCCTTGCTTCTGCATGGGGAGGAAACAGGAATGCTTCCTGTCTCACAAACATAAGCTGGAAGGTATATGGAGATTCCAGTCTTGGATGACAAGCAAAACTTGTTCAAAGAAAAACAACTAAGTCCAGTTGCCTCGTGAAAAAGCACCTTTGGGCCTAACCGGAAGAGGCCAATCGCAAACCATACCCACATTTTAGGGCATTGAGCTGAACATAGGGGCATCTGTAAAGCTGGCCACCTGCTTTGAGGTGGTCAAGTGATCAAAAGCTCTCCTTTTTACCAGTGTCAGAATCAGAGAAATCAGCAAAGGTCTTCTTTCTGAGCATCGCTTCCATCAGCATTAGCCACCAAGGCCCGCGTGTCAACTGGTGTTGTTCACAGCGTGCTCTCTCTGCATGCAACACGTCAGGCACGCATGGTGTCCACACCAACTGCGATGGTACAAAACTCAACATTGGCACCTCTCTGCTGGTGGAACCCAACCAGTTGAGCAAACTGAGATCTTTCCTGCTCAAGTTCAAAGGCCAACATCCCTTTAGCAATTGCATCCAACCAAAGAACCCTCATTAGATACCAGCCCCTCCAATTCTGATCAACTCCCCTTGGACGGTGCCAGTCCACAGAGAGTTAACACTGGCTCCTATAAAGCGCCCAGGGATGGGGGGCAAGTGGGAGGCTTCCACCACCAACAGTTAATTAAAAATAAACTGACACTTTACATTAAGGATATTTTAATAACCATTTATAAATGTTACATTAACAATTAATGCCCCTGTTATCAACCCCTGTTAAGGATTTACAGCACAATGGAAGGGCTATGCATGTTTTATAGATGCTGCAAGAGAGAAAGGGGGGAAACGGCTCCTTAACAGATATTTTTCAAGGTTTTCTATGGGTTTCGTTGGGTCCTGTGTAAGTGGCTAAGTCAAGAGCTGGCAAGAAAACAGTTTGCGAGAAATGCACATTTTACATTTAGACCTGATGTTAGTTGGAAGAGACAGACAGAGGGGTTTGTCTGGCAGCCAAGTCCTGTCTTTCCTCTTGGGAAATTTCCAGAGGACTAAAATTATTTCCGGGTTCCGTTTTGCTTCTATAGACCGTGACAATGAAAAGTCCTAATTTCCACCCAGACCCTGATCAAAACTTTTGGAATAATTTTAGGGCAATTCCCAAACGATCCCAAATTCCCAGTTGATCATTTGGGAAAATAATCAAAGGAGAGAAGCAACCGAGAACTAAGAAGAAATTTCCTAACAGTGAGAACCATCAACCTGCCTCCAGAAGGTGTGAATGCTCCAACACTGGAGGATTTTAAGAAGAAACTGGGCAGCCATTTGTCTGAAAAGGTATAGGGTTTCCTGCCTGAGCAAGGGGTTGGACTAGAAGACCTCCAAGGTCCCGTCCAGCTGTTATTCTTTTAATCAGTGGAACAGCTTCCCCCCAGAGGTTGTGGATGCTCCATCACTGGAGGCTTTTAAGAAGCAATTGGACAGCCATGTGTTGGGAAAGGTATAGGGTCTCCTGCCTGAGCAGGGGGTTGGACTAGAAGACCTCCAAGGTCTCTTCCAATTCTGTTATTCTGCTAAGCTCTTGTAGGATGCTCTTCTCAGCTGGGAAAAAAAACAACCCCCATGAAAACACCCGAGGGTTGAAAATATAAACGTGTGATTGAGTAGAGTAAGGATGGCATCTGAAGATTAAACGCTTGGAGTCCCCCGCACAGAGAAACTGTGGTCCTCCCTGCGGTTGAACTACAGCTCCCAGAATTCTTTGGTCCTGCTGGATGCAGCTACCGGCAATTGTGGTTCAGCCATGCATGGTGGAGCATTTTGTCTCCAGCATCCGCACAGTTGCCAAGACACCGTGCGACGCATCGTTTCCCGCTTCGCGTGTGGCAACTGCCAAGGTCTGTTTTGAACCATCACAGCAGGCCAAATTATGCTTCCCTAAACATGTATTTAACCAAAATAAAACACGGCATTTGCTTCCCAGTTAATGCAAGGCAATGACAGCAGTGGAAACCGAGAGAAATAGCTGGCGTCAAGTTTCAGCAATTAAGGGCGATTCTCAACTTACAACCGTTTCTGTTGTGGCCGTTTGAATTTACGGCGGCGCTGAAAAGAAAAATGTAACCCACGATCGTTTTTCACACTTGCGACCGTCGCAGCATCCCCCCAAATTCAGATGCTTGGCACTCGACTCATATTTATGACGGTCGCAGTCATCCGGGGTCATCTGATCCCTCTTTGGTGACCTTCTGACAAGCCGAGTCAAGGGAGGGAAGCCAGCTTCACTGAAGAGCAGTGTTCCTAACTTATCAAGTGCAGTCATTCATTTAACGACTGTTGTAAAATGGGGCATCAGCCGCTTCACAACTGTCTCGCTTAGCAGCCCGAATTTTGGGCTCAGCTGTGGTCATTAAGCTGAGGACACCCTGTATGTAGGAGAGGGTCTTCTCCATTGTATGGAAATTGGAATTTGGTTCTGCAAAATAAAAATTAAAAAATGGCAGATTTGTAACATTTGGAGGGCGGATGTCTTGTATCCCTTGCCTAGGATCGGATTGGCAAACCTTCATTAAACCAGCTTTCAAACCAGCTTCTCTTCTGTAGCCTCTGTTTCTATTCTCTCTCTCCAAGCCCACTTAAAATTTCACCCGCGCTCTCCTACTGTGTTTCCCCCAAAATAAGACCTGAAAGAAACCTAGGATGCTCGTAATATAAGCCCCACCCCAAAAATAAGCCCCAGTTAAGATAGTCAGCCAGACAGAGGCGTTTAGTACCGTATTTCCCGGAATATAAGCCCCAACTGGAAAAGAAGCCCTAATGTGTCTTTTGGAGCAAAAAATTAATATAAGACCCCTTCTTATTTTCCAGGAAACACTGTAGTACTGCAGTATAAGACCCTTCCCACAGAAAAGCAGTGGGGCTCCACTGCGGTAAGGTTTCTGCCAATTTCAAACCCAACGGAGACTTCCCTCTTTTCCCAAATTTGGGGAAAACCGTCAGCGCCGACAATCATCTCGCGTACGCAACTGTCCCGGTTTTCTGCTCATCTCCCTTTTGTTCATCTTGTTCTTTCCTCCACGAGGTACTTTAAATCTAATCTTCTCCGGAGTTTCAAGGTGAGAGTTATGTACGAATGGGTGTTTTTTTTCCTCTTCCCCACCCCGCCCTGGTTATTATTATTTTTATTAAAAAGGGGGATAAAGGGGGATGACTGTGATTGTGTGTGAATGATGAATGTGTCTGGGGGTCTTTTTAAATGCTTTTTAGATTTGGTTTTAGATTTTTGGAAATGTTGAGATGTGGTTTTTATTTTATGTTGTTAGCTGCTCCGAGTCCTTGGAGAGGAGCGGCATAAAAATTTAATAAATAAATAAATAAATAAATAAATAAATAAATAAATAAATAAATAAAGGGAAGAAGGATCAGAAGGCAGACAAGCCCAAGGAAATGACACGCACACCCACGGTTGTCCCAGAAACCTGTTAGAGAACCAAGGGCAAAAAAAAAAAAAAAAAATAGGATCTAAGTGTAAAATCAAGTTGAAGAATTTGTCTCCCTCTACCGGTACATTTCAAGAAATGCCATCCCAGTCCTGTTTCTTCTTTCTAAGCTTCTCCACTTTTTATTGCTTCCCCCCCCCAAAATTCAAAGGCCTGCTTTTTTCCCCAAATGGATAGTCCTCGACTTACGACCACCATCGTAAGCCCAACATTTCCATGGCTAAGCAAGGCCGTTCTTAAGGGAGCATTGTCCCACTTTACGACATTTTTGGCCCCTGCAGTCGTTAAGTGGCTCCCCACACTGACTTTGCTTTTTGGGAGACATCTGGAAAGGTTGCAAATGGGGATCAAGTGACCCCGCCCCTCCAGGACAGGGCAACCGCCCTAAGTACATGTCAGTTGCCAAGCACCTGAATGTTGACCACGTGACCATAGGGATGCTGCAGTAGTCGTGAGAAAAAGAGTCACACATCACTCTTTTTTTTCACAGTGCCGTTATCATTTTGAAAGGTCACTAAAGGCATCCCAAAGGTGCTTTTTTACGAGGCAACTGGACTTTCTTGTTTTGCTTCGAAGACGTTTCGCTTCTCCTCCAAGAAGCTTCTTCAGCTCTGACTGGATGGTGGGGAGTGGAAGGATTTATACTCCTCGCAGACAGCTGGTCATTTGCATCCTTTTAGAGAGTCGTTGAGGCCACTTGGAGGTTTGCCTATGTTTCGCTTCTCCTCCAAGAAGCTTCTTCAGCTCTGACTGGATGGTGGGGAGTGGAAGGATTTATACTCCTCGCAGACTGCTGGTCTTTTGCCTTCTTTATTTAGAGGGTCGTTGAGGCCACTTGGAGGCTTCTCTATGTCCTCAGGGTCACCTGAGTAGTGCAAATATGTGTGGAGCCTTCTTGGCTGCAGGATGTTTTCCATTTGCACTACCTAGGTGGCGCTGAGGACAGAGGTAAACCTCCAAGTGGCCTCAAGGACTCTCTAAAAGGATGCAAATGACCAGCTGTCTAAATCCTTCCATTCCACCGTCCAGTCAGAGGTGAAGAAGCTTCTTGGGTTAGAAGCAAAATGTCTTCAAAGAAAAACAAGAACGCCGAGTGGCCTCATGAAAAAATACCTTCGGGACAACCACCACCCAGAGGACTGAGATTCTCCATAGTCACTAAAGTCACTTACGGGACCGTCTTCTGCCACATACTTCCCCACGACCGGTGAGAGCACACAGGGTTGGCCTCCTCCGGGTCCCGTCAGCGAAACAATGTCGGCTGGCGGGCCCTAGGGGGAGGGCTTTCTCTGTTGTGGCATCCGCCCTCTGGAACCAACTGCCCCCTGAAGTCCGCGTTTCTCCCACGCTCCTGGCCTTCCGTAAAAACCTTAAAACTTACCTCTGCCGGCAGGCCTGGGGATGATTGTGGATTGAATGGTGAATATGAGTGGGTGTTAGTTTGTTTTTTTAGATTTTTTTTATTTGGACTTGTATTGAAATTTGATGTTTTATATACATGTTGTTAGCCGCTCCGCGTCTCCGGAGAGGAGCGGCATGCAAGACCGAATAAAATAAATAAATAAAATAAAAATAAAGGCATGGGTGTAAGTCGAGGACTACCTCAGCTAGTAGTCACCATTCCGAAGTTACGGCAGTGCTGGACAATGTGACGCACAGCTTGACCTCACCCTTAGGACCGTTGTAACATTCCCCCTAGTGATGGGATGCAACCAGGATGTCTTTACAATGGTTCGAGCGTCCCAGGGACATATGATCACCATCTGTGACCTTCTCCGCTTGCTTCAGACAAGCCAAGTCAACGGGAAAAGCTGGATTTGTTGAACGACTGCATGATTTGCTTAATGGCCGTGCAAAGGAGGGCAGAAAATCGGCAACCTCGTTGCTTAGCCGTGGACTTTTGGATCCCAATCGTGGCCATAAGCCGAAGCCTATCTGTAACACCCAAAAAAGCATTCTACTTTTAGACTCCAACCCTTTTACTTACATATTATAATAGTGTCCAGTTTAGCTTGCGAGATCTATAATTACAGCCAGAGGCGTAACGGTAGTGACTGCAGGCTGTTAGCACTGAATTGCCCTCCAAATAAATTGGTGGATTATTTCCCCCCCCCGCCTCTTCTCACATTATCTCCTTTTTCTTTTCTTTTTTCTTTTTTCTTTTCTTTTTAATAAAATACCTGACACATGAACGGGAAGTGTAGGTGTCAAACTTAAATTTAACACTTCCTGGTGGCTCAGCAGGCTCACCCTTCCTGCCTTATTTTGAAGACAATTTGTGTATTTATAATTAATATGGATTAGGTATTATTATCCAGGCAATATGGCAAGCAAAGCAGTTAGGGAGGCCAACAGCTGTTCAATAATGCAAATCAGGGCACACATAAATTACGTTTTAGCAATGGGATATGATTACCCAGATGGACGAAAGTTCAGAGCCCCAGGGCAGCGGACGAAAATAGCCACTGAACAGACATTCGCCACAGAGACCGGAGGGATCTGCTAACCCTAGCTGGGAGTGAGAGGATCAATGTCACTCCTTGGAGGGAAGCTGCAGACTGGACCAGTGGACATGTGTGTGGGGGGGGGAGGGCACTCAAAGGCAATGCTGGGGTTCAAGGTTCAAAAAGAAAAAAAGAAAAAGAAGAGAGTCAGATTGGCTGAACTTCTGCAAATTTCCCCATTGGTAGGCCCAAAGATTCCATTTGCAACAGAGAAGGATAAATGATGGATGGATGGATGGATGGATGGATGGATGGATGGATGGATGGATGGATGGATGGATGAACTGATAAGATAGTAATAGCAATAGTATTTAGGCTTATGTACTGCCCCATAGTATTTTACAGCACTCTGGGTCCTCATTGTACTGATCTTGGAAGGATGGAAAGTGGTGGGCATAATTAGATAAAGAAGACAGATGATAGAAGATAGATAGATATTAGATGATAGAAGATAAAGATAGATATTAGATGATAGATAGATGCTAGAAGATAGATAGATAGATAGATAGATAGATAGATAGATAGATAGATAGATAGATAGATAGATATAGAGACAGACAAACAGACAGAGACATAAAGACAGATGATAGACAGATAGACATAAAGAAAACAGATGATAGATAGATAGATAGATAGATAGATAGATAGATAGATAGATAGATAGATAGATAGATAGATAGATAGATAGATAGATAGATAGGTTGGTAGGTTGGTAGGTAGGGAGGGAGGTAGTTAGGTAGCTAGGTAGGTAGGTAGGTAGGTAGACAGACAGACAGACAGACAGACAGACAGACAGGCAGGCAGGCAGGCAGGCAGGCAGGCAGGCAGGCAGGCAGGCAGCAGAGACATAAAGACAGGTGATAGACAGATAGATAGACATAAAGAAGACAGATGAGAGATGAGAGAGGGGGGGTAGGTAGGTAGGTAGGTAGGCAGATAGGCAGATAGGCAGGCAGGCAGACAGACAGGCAGACAGACAGACAGGCAGACAGACTCTATCCTCCCAAAGGGTTGATATCCCTTACGACTGACTGATTTGATCTCCCTGCAGTCCAAGGGACTCTCTCAAGAGTCTTCTCCAACACCCAAATCCGAAAGCCATCGTCTGCTGAGCTCTGCACAAATGGGACCTTCACTACATTCTTGCTGAGACATACAGCAAGCAGGGAGGTGACTTTTTCCTCTGTTTCTGCACCTGGTATTTGCAACTCTCACCCTCAAAGACATTGACTTGACCTCATTGCTGATATCCTTTTGGTGCCAGCCGAAGGCCTCTTCTGCCCCTCAGCCTCTTGACTGTTGTGCGAGCCTGTTTACCTTGCCTTTAATTGCCAGGGTTGAGATGGCTGTGATGGCTGTTGTTGTTTTATAATCCTGCTGTGTCAGCAGTTTTGTTTGAAATATGGAAACAGAACCAGAAAGCTAATGTTCAAGGGCAAGACAGAGATGTTTTAATCAACAAAACAAATAACTGTTTTGCAGGGAAACTAAAGTTGCTGAACACCAACTCAGATTAGGTGACCATTAGGCTCACAGGCTCTGTCTTGAATAGAAAACGAAGAGTGTGGTGGTGAGCTCTTAATTTCAGATGTTCTTGGCGAGGGAGATATTCAGTCATCTGCAGAAGAGGAGGAGGAGGAGGAGATAGATAAGGAGAAAATAGATGAGGAGAAGAAGGAGAAGGAAGAGGAGAGGGAGAGGGAGAGGGAGAAGAAGGAGAAGGAGAAGGAGAAGGAGAAGGAGAAGGAGAAGGGGAAGGGGAAGGGGAAGAAGAAGAAGAAGAAGAAGAAGAAGAAGAAGAAGAAGAAGAAGAAGAAGAAGAAGAAGAAGAAGAAGAAGAAGAAGAAGAAGAAGAAGAAGAAGAAGAAGAAGAAGAAGAAGAAGAAGAAGAAGAAGAAGAAGAAGAAGAAGAAGAAGAAGAAGAAGAAGAAGAAGAAGAAGAAGAAGAAGAAGAAGAAGAAAGACATTGTTGTCTTTCCTCCAGAATTTTCCCACGGTGAGATTTCATCCGATAAATCACGCAGGAGTTATGCATTCAGATAGACTCATTTCTTTCAGTCTAAAAAAATAAATAAATGGTGGGACACTTCCTTCATTCACACTGTCCGAACTGGATTCGGGCCAACCTTCCGCAAATAACCTGGGAGCTTTGAGAGATTTGGGACTTCAGCTCCCAACCGTCGGGCGACATTGACGGCAATGGATTGCAGGAATGTATTCCAAAGCATCTGGAGGGCCCTTGGTTGACTAGCTTTGCTGCCAAGGGTACAAATCTCTTGGTCAATTTGCCTGCTGTTGTCAAGGGACGGATTCGTGTAGGATTCATTTTCGGCTCTGTTTCCGAGGACGCCTCCAAGCCTTGCTCCATTTCTGCCAAGGGCCCTTTGCTGAACACCGAAAGGGGCAGCGACCGCTCCTCTTACACACACGAGAGCAAAGACCAAGATTACTACTGGGGTGTAATGGGACTGACAATTGCAAGGTTTAATCTGCTGGATGTGTGCGATTCATTAAAACAGATATCCCGAGTTTCATCGTGATGCCAACCAGCCATCTGCCGGCTCCATCCGCAGGCTCGGAATACAAGGGGACAGCTTGTGAGAGACACGCTGGCATCAGCGCTGCAATTCATCTTCTGCAGTACAATGGTGCAAAGCTGCTTTGCCTGGGTGAATTCCTGCCATCTGAGGCTGCTCTAGCAAGCAATTAAATCTTGGATAGGGTTAGGGGCAGAGCACCAAGTAGGGCTTGCTCGTCATTTCTGGGGAGTAGGAGAAGATGAAATTCGTTATCCCTCATGGGGGTTAGAGTAGCAACTTGGTAATTTTTCAAAAAGGTTGTTCATTTGAGGAATTGTCCAACTTGGTTGTGCTGCTCATTTCTCCGGTCTTTCCAGAGTTGGGCTGATGCTCCTTGAAAAAGGAGAGAATTAAACGGCGACTTTTATCTTTTGCAACTGTTAGTAAGTCTTGTAAATAGAGGCCACCGCAGGGTCCTTGGGTATCACTTGCAGAAGGAGAAGCTGGGTTTGTGCATGTCTTGCTCAACGCACTGCACTCCAAACCTGTAGAATAGAATAGAATAGAATAGAATAGAATAGAATAGAATAGAATAGAATAGAATAGAATAGAATAGAATAGAATAGAATAGAATAGAATAGAATAGAATAGAATGGAAATTAGAATAGAATAGAATAGAAATTAGAATAGAATAGAATAGAATAGAATAGAATAGAATAGAATAGAATAGAATAGAATAGAATAGAATAGAATAGAATGGAAATTAGAATAGAATAGAATAGAAATTAGAATAGAATAGAATAGAATAGAATAGAATAGAATAGAATAGAATAGAATAGAATAGAATAGAATAGAATAGAATAGAATAGAATAGAATAGAATATCTTCTGGTCCAGCCCCCTGCTCAAGCAGGAGAACTTATACCATTTCAGACAGGTGACTGTCTAGTCTCTTCTTAAAAACTCCCAGTGATGGAGCACCCATTATTTCTGGAGGCACCTTCTGTTCCACTGGTTAATTGTCCTCACTGTCAGGAAGTTTCTCCTTAATTCCAGGTTGCTTCTCTCTTTGATCAGTTTCCAACCCTTTTTTCTTGTTCTGCCCTCTGGTTCTTTGGAAAATAAATTGACCCCCTCCTCTTTGTGGCAGCCCCTCAAATATCAAAGCAGAGAGTCTTTCCCAAAGCCTTCATTGGAGATGAAGGATCTCCAGATGGAAAGCGGAAGGAAGCTGATGACTTTGCTGAACTGGGAAGAAGTCATCTCCTCAGGCGGTTTGAGTGGCAAAAAGATTCATTGGGGCTCGCCCTTGAAATAGGCTCTTGAGTGGTGGTGAAATCACTTGGGGGGGTCACCATTTAAGAGCCAATCTGGCAAAGTAGCAAGGGGCATCAGTTTTCAGTGGGTACCTTTCCTCCTCCATCTGTCCAAGAGATGGGAGAAACTTTTGGGGTGCATGTCACACACACACACACACACACACACACACACACACACACACACACACAATTGCTGGATTCAATCTGTGCACATTTAGCCTGCTTATTCCCTCTCCCCAGGAGACAGAGGTGAGATGGAACAGTTTTTTGAAATGTGTATTTGTAGTCTTGAAAGTCTCTGCTAGCCTGGTTGATCTTTGATGAGCACCGCCAAGCAAAAACAACTAAGCATTAGAGATCAACTGTGTCTCTGGTTGTGTGACACGGAAAAAAAAAAAAAAGCATCACACGGGTCTGATCCATCATCAGTTTCCACCAAAAGCTGTTGGGCAGAACCATCTTGTTCAGAAAAAGAAACCAACCTCTAGAGAATAGGAAAGGATTAGGAGAAAAATAGGCCAAGCCAAAGAGAGGCAAAAACTTGGGCAGAAAAAAAAGATCAGCAAATGTACATTTCAATCACTGTCATTGTCCTCATCACCTTCTCCTCCTTCTCCATCGTCAGAGCCTTCACGCCATGAAATGAAAGCAAAGACATTCAGAAAAAAGAAAAAAAAACAACAACACCTTGAAGCTCCCAAATGAACACAACCTCATTGCTTGTCTGTTTCTTCCAAATTCGTGTTAAATCATCCACCGATTTGTCACTGAACCCAGATCGGTCTAGAATTTTTTCCCACCGAAGGAAGCGATTTCAATTTCCTGAGCCCCATTATCTCCTTGGTTTGAGGAGATAAAATTCCCCTTAGCATTTTGGTAAGGGGAAAAAAATAAAATAAAACGCAGTGCGGAAAATTGCATATAATTGCGGGAAAGTTCCTGAATGTCAATGCCCGGACCTGTCTTCATGAAAGTAATTAATTTATATAATTTTCTTTCGGTGTCATCATCGTGGCCAAAGGCCCCTCGGGAATCTCATTTTTTCTCTCTCTCTCTCCCCCCACTCCCCCCGTTGTGTTAATATTTTAGTTGACAGTGCAGCATACAAGAGAAGGGCCACAAAGGATTTGTTGTTATATGGAGGAGGGGGAAGAAAAATTAATTTGAGACACATCAGCCAATTTGTCACTTTCCTAATAGGCAAATGAGAATCGACTGCCCTGATGTAAATCGTTACCTACAGCCTGGAATTCGAAATACAGGTAGCCATTAACTCGAGACCACAACTGAGCCCAACGTTTCGGTCGCTAAGCGAGAGGTTGGTCAAGTGGGTTTTGCCCCATTTTACGACCTTTCTAGCCACAGCTGTTAAGTGAATCTAGCCAGTGGATATGTGAATCCGACTTCCCCAGTGTATTACTACTGTAATGCTCTCTACATGGGGCAACCTTTGAAGAATGTCCGGAGACTGCAAGTAGTCCAGAATGCGGCCGCGCAAGCCGTCTTGGGTCTCCCAAGACATGCTCATATCACTCCAGCCCTCCGTGAGCTGCACTGGCTACCAATTGGTCTCCGAACACAATTCAAAGTTTTGTTTATGACCTATAAAGCCCTTTATGGCAATACTTGCGGGACCGTCTTCTGCCTCATGAATCCCAGAGACCGGTCAGGGCACATAGGGTTGGCCTTCTACGGGTCCCGTCTGTTAGACAGTGTCATCTGGCAGGGCCTAGGGCAAGGGCCTTCTCCGTTGCTGCCCCTGCCCTCTGGAACCAGCTTCCCTCAGAGGTTCGTACTGCTTCCTCCCTCCTAGCTTTCCAGAAAATGTTGAAGACACATTTATGCAGACAGGTTTGGGGCGTGTGAGCTGCACTCTGCCCCTGGGCCTTTGACTATGACTGTGTGTGGTACGAGTGAAATAAATTACCTAGTTTTTACGCTGTAAATTAGTAATTTTAATTGATTTTATGTTATGTTTTTTTATACTTGTATTGCAGAAGGGGATTGCGTGACCCCGGGAGGCTGCAAACTGTCGTAAATGTCAAGTTGCCATGCGTCTGAATTTCGATCATGGGATCGTGGAGGATGCTGCAATGATCATAAGGGTGACAAATGGTCCTAAGCCACTTTTTTTTTTAGTGCCGTCGTAACTCCAAATGGTGACTAAGTGGGAACAACCAAGCTCAGAAAACACCAAGGATCCTGCAATCTCCTTCTCCTCCCTCCCCTCTGCAAAGCCCACTCCCTTCTAGCACTGATGAAGTAACCTAGTTGGGTAGTGAAACGTCTGCAAGAGAACAACCCAGCTCAGAGAGCACCAAGGACCCCACAGTCCTCCACCCACTCCCTTCTAACACTGATGAAGTAACCTAGTTGGGTAATGAAACGTCTGCAAGAGAACAACCCAGCTCAGAGAGCACCAAGGACCCCACAGTCCTCCACCCACTCCCTTCTAACACTGATGAAGTAACCTAGTTGGGTAATGAAACGTCTGCAAGAGAACAACCCAGCTCAGAGAGCACCAAGGACCCCACAGTCCTCCTCCTCTCCACAAAGCCCACACCCTTCTAGCACTGATGATGTTACCTACTTGGGTCACGAAACGTCTGCAAGAAAACCACCCAGCTCAGAGAGCACCGAGGACCTTACAGTTCAAGTCTTGATCTCCAAAGAATCTCTTCTATGAGCAATGAACCCATTTGCTTTAAAAATCTAATCTGCATCACCCTGAAGTCTCAACTAGCAGGGCGTGTAGACGAAGTTCTTTCAACATCTGGATCAACCGTGAAACCAGGAACAGAAACAGGAGAAACGGTGCAGCTGTTCTGCTTCTGGGAGCGAGAAATTCACATTCCTTAGCAAAGATGTGAATTCAAGAGTACGGCATAAAGAATTCTGTTCCTTCATCGACTTCCAAAAAGAAAAGAAAAAAAAACATCTTTAATTTGCAAAGTAAATGGCCCCTGTGGTTTTCTGGCTCTTCCTTGAGGCTGTCAGCTGCATCCCACTTTTTGCCCTGTAAAAGAGTTGGCAGCCTTTAGGAGATGCATGGCTTGGAGCTAATTTATAAGATCCTGGACAGCAAGAGAGTTCATTTAATTGAAAGATGTAATTATCAGGTGTTCAAGGCGAAGGACCTCATTAATTTCACCAGGCGATCTGTTGAATGAACTGTCCTCATTTCATTTTTTTTTTTAAAAAAAACCTCCCTCTCAAGGCCGAAACAGCATAGTGCAGAAAGATTAAGGGGGGGGAACCCCCTGCCCTCCAAGCAGCCCTATGGAAGTCTTATGGAAGTCTTTAACCTAATGTAGGAACAATCAGCTTCCCAAAATAATATTCTACTCTACTCTACTCTACTCTACTCTACTCTACTCTACTCTACTCTACTCTACTCTACTCTACTCTATTCTACTCTACTCTACTCCATATTCTATTCTATTCTATTCTATTCTATTCTATTCTATTCTATTCTATTCTATTCTATTCTATTCTATTCTATTCTATATTCTATTCTAATTCCATATTCCATATTCCATATTCCATATTCCATATTCCATATTCCATATTCCATATTCCATTCTGCATTCTATTCTATTCTATTCTATTCTATTCTATTCTATTCTATTCTATTCTATTCTATTCTATTCTATTCTATTCTATTCTATTCTATTCTATTCTATTCTATTCCACATTCTATTCTATTCTATTCTATTCTATTCTATTCTATTCTATTCTATTCTATTCTATTCTATTCTATTCTATATTCTATTCTAATTCCATATTCCATATTCCATATTCCATATTCCATATTCCATATTCCATATTCCATATTCCATATTCCATATTCCATTCTGCATTCTATTCTATTCTATTCTATTCTATTCTATTCTATTCTATTCTATTCCACATTCTATTCTATTCTATTCTATTCTATTCTATTCTATTCCACATTCTATTCTATTCTATTCTATTCTATTCTACTCTACTCTACTCTATTCTAATTCCATATTCCATATTCCATATTCCATATTCCATATTCCATATTCCATATTCCATATTCTATTCTATTCTATTCTATTCCATATTCTATTCCATATTCTGTTCTATTCTATTCCATATTCTGTTCTATTCTATTCTACTCTACTGTACACCATATTCTATTCTATTCTATTCTATTCTATTCTATTCTATTCTATTCTATTCTATTCTATTCTATTCTATTCTATTCTATTCTATTCTATTCTATTCTATATTCCATTCCATTCTATTCTATATTCCATTCCATTCTATTCTGAACTCTATTCCATTCCATTCTAGCTGAAATTCCTGAATCCACACTGAGGATGAACACACCATAAAGTAGACATGCTGAAGGATAGAGACACCCCCCCACACACACAAGAAGTGTTTCGCTCTGTTGGGTACAACATAGTAAGAAGAGTCTTGAAAATCTGTAGGAATAAAGAGGTTTTGGTCACCCCGATACAAAAATGATGTCAAGACTCTGGAAGGAGTACAGAGAAAAACAATGAAGATGACTAAAGGCCTGGATGTTAAAACACACGAAGAAGAGTTGCAGGAATTGGGTAGGTCTAGTGTAGTGAAGCGAAGGATTAGGGTGACATGATAGCCGTGTTCCACTATCTCAGGGGTTGCCACAAAGAAGAGGGGGACAGCCTATTCTCCAAAGGACCTGAAGGGCAGGACAAGAAGCGACAGATGGAAACAAATCAAGGAGAGATTAGTGAGAGCAATTGATCAGTGGAACAACTTGCCTCCAGAAGTTGTGGGTGCTCCATCACCGGAGGTTTTCAAGAAGAGATCGGACAGCCATTTGTCTGAAATGGTCTAGGCTTGAGCAGGGGGTTGGACTGGAAGACCTCCAAGATCCCTTCCAACTCTGTTAATCTTGCCTATCTGCTTATGATTTTCTCCCTTTTGGACCTCAGGGAAGAGTCAGCCTGAAAGCCTCACTCTGTTTCCCAGGGTTTAATTAATGCATCTCTTCTTGTTGTGCCTGTAATATTGAACATTACCTTCAAGATGGGCTCTCTGCCCCAGGTTTATTTTGGGGAAGGGGGAGAGGGGGAGGGAAATGGCCATTCCCAGCGCATGATTTATTCAGAATTGGATTGCATGCAGTCAGGCTGGCCTTCCCTAATCTGTCAGGTCCCTGCCACAACCGTACACAAACATTTGTGTGTTTTTGGTTTTTTTGCCGTATCAGCATCTCCAGTGGCAGAAGAAAGATGTCCATTGTTAATCACCATAGCAACTGCAATTTAGTACTTGATGGTGTATGGGTTTTCTTTCGGTTGATTTTGTGTTGTTTGTTTGCTTGCCGGGATGGGCTGTTTATTCGTTTATTTCTTCCTTTCCAAGATCTTTTGGATTTTGTTTTGCTGGGTATTTTTTTTCCCTTCCTTCCCAAAATTAGTTACTTATTTGTTGGCCGTGCTATTGGGTAGATCTTGCCTCAATCAATCCATCAGAATAGAGCTGGAAGGGACTTTGGAGATCTTCTAGTCCAACCCCCTGCTTAAGGCAGGAGACCTTGGACCTTATATCATCCTGGTCAAATGGTTGGTCCAGTCAAATTTTGAAAACCTCCAATGACGGAGCAACCACAATTCCAGGAGGCAAACTATTCCATTGATTAGTGGTTAATAAATTCAAATTTCAAATTCAGAATCCAGCTGGAAGGGACCTTGGGGGTCTTCTAGTCCAACCCCCCTGCTCAAGCAGGAAACCCTACACCATTTCAGATACATGGCTGTCCAGTCTTTTCTTAAAAACCTCCAGTGATGGAGCACCCACAACTTCTGGAGGCAGGTTGCTCCATTGGTTGTTTGTTCTCACTGTCAGGAAATTTCTCCTTCGTTCCAGATTGCTTCTCTCCTTGATTAGTTTCCATCCGTTGCTTCTTGTCCTGCTTTCTTGGGAGACTAGGTGGATACCCCTCTTCTTCATGGCAGCCCCTCCAATACTGGAATACCGCTCTCATGTCACCCCTAATCCTTCTCTCTCTAGCCTCTCCTTTCTTAGAACGTGGTTGCACCCATGTTGACTGTAGAGTTCTGGCAGTCTTCAATCGGTAATAATAATTGTAATGATAATCAGGTCAGCAGCTAGTGATGAATTGCATCTGAAATGCATTGCAGCCAGAGCTGGTCCACTGTATTATGCAAGTGCGTGTCTGGAATAATCAACTTTCCTGCTTTTAAGCCATTCAGTCGGAGCACGCAGAGATACTGCCGCCTCGCTTTCCAAAAGACCATGGGCGTAATTCCAGGGCCTGTGTGCAGACTTGCAGGCTGATAAAAAGTTGGAGAGGAGACGCCAAAAAGGGGGGGAGGGACAGAGAAGGGATCTTTTTAAGAAAACTTGATGTTTAGAAGAGAACTGAGGAAAAATTAAGCGTCTGTCTGCGCACGTGGGCAAGGCGGTGGTGGTATCCCAAAGGAAGTCCAGATCTGAGAAGCATCTTTGGGACAGCCATGACCTGGATGATTGAGAATCTCCATAGTTGTGGTTTTAAAGACAATTTTTCATCACTGTCACAATCTTGTGAGCTTGGCTGGTTGGGCTGGGAGAGAGGACTGCAATCCAGTAAGGTGTCCTTGGCTGAAGATCAGCACGAATCTTAGCTTCCCGGGTACAGGTCCAGCATTTTGATCACTGTAACATGTTGGCTTGCATTGCTAGTCTTCCTTACATTCTGAGTTTTTTTAACCAGCCCTTTTTCCCCCCTCATTACCCCACGATACTTCCTCCTGTATTTTCCTTATGGGACCTACGCTTTCTTTGTGCAGAGACAGGAAGAGGAAAAGTCATTGCCGAAGTCTACGAATGGGGTATCTCTGGCATATATCATTTGCTAGTCGCCTTGCGTAGATTTGTGGGTCTTTTTGAAAGAGTACTGCGTTACTCTTCTGGCAAACACAACCCAAGAAGGCTGTTCAAGGCGCCCCTAAATCTCCATAAGGCAGATCCTTCCAATCATTTCACAAAATTACAGCCATTATTACCTTTTCTTTTTTCTTTTTTGCAAAGTGATATCCACCAGGGGATTGTGTAGAGATGAGAAATTAATAGCGTGTTTTCTGAGGTTTTCGCGGGTGTTTGTATGTAGATCGGGTTTTCTCCCACATAGAATTTGAAGTGTCTTGGCGACATTTCGACGAAGTCCCATTCGTCATCTTCAGGCTGGTGCTTTCGGCTTCGTGCTTCTAGGAGCAAATCATTATATATATATTATATATCATTATATATATATATGCTTATATATAAAATGTCAAGGTGTATCCAATTAGACTTATCTGTCTGAAAAACTTTCTGTATATATATATATATATATATATATATATATATATATGTCAAGTGTTTATTTTTTAGATTGCACCCTGTAAACCCAAATATGGGAGGAAGGAATCATTCTTTCCTTTTGCTTGTTTCAGCTCAACCCAGAGCCATCCTGCAAGCACAAATATATATATATGTTGTTTAAAATTGTTGACAAAGAAATAAGGGATTTCTGATATAGCTATTTCGAGACTGCCCAGGTTCGAATCCCGGAAGGGTGAGTTCTGACTGAAGAGAGTTGAGAAACTCGAAATAGCTATATCAGAAATCCCTTATTTCTTTGTCAACAATTTTAAACAATATATATATATATTTAATGGGGGGTGGGGAAATGTAAAGTTATTCTTGGCATATCCCAAGCAATATGGAGACAATTTGCTAAGATCTTCCCAGGCAAGGAAGCAATTTCTTTTTGTGTGAATGTAGACAATTTCTTCCTGCTATCATTTGAATGAAGGCTGTTGAGGACGCTGGAATAGATGCTTGAAGCACTGATAGACTCTTCTGCTTCTCTTGACTCCAGGGAGGGGAGATGAAGTCCGGAGGAGTTTAGAAAGGGATTGGATCCAATCTGCCTGCTCAACGGGTAGTGGGAATAATAGCTACTGAAACTTAAGATGAGCCCTGAGAAGCTGAGTGGTCCACAGCACGAAGGCCCAAATGAGCTAAGAAAATGGAATAACAAGAGTTGGGAGGGGCCTTGGGGATCTTCTAGTCCAACTCCTTGTTCAAGTAGGAGAGCCTGTACCATTTCAGACAAACGGCAATCCAGTGTCTTCTTGAAAAACTCCAGTGTTGGAATTTTTACCCACAATGTCTGGAGGCAAGTCGTTCCACTGGTTAATTGTTCTCACTGTCAGGAAGTTTCTCCTTAGTTCTAGGTTGCTTCTCCCCTTGATTAGTTTCCATCCGTTGCTTCTTTTTCCTGCCTTCTGGTGCTTTGGAAAATAAGTTGACCCACTCTTGAGGTAAGCTTTCTTTCTTTCTTTCTTCTTCTTTCTTTCTTTCTTTCTTTCTTTCTTTCTTTCTTTCTTTCTTTCTTTCTTTCTTTCTTCTTCTTCTTCTTGTTCTTCCTCCTCCTCCTGTTCCTCCTCCAAGTTATGGATGCTTCATTGCTGGGATTTTTAAAGAAGAGACTGGGCAATCACTTGCCTCAAATAGTATAGGGTCTCCTGCTTGAGTAGGGGGCTGGACTAGAAGACCTCCAAGGTGCCTTCCAGTTCTATTCTGATTGAAATCCTCTTCTAAACTGGCCATGGTCACATTAATTATATAAAGACAGGCATTTCTCCCTCCCTCCCTCCTTTAGAAATAAAAATAATAAAGCGACTGCTTAATTATTGTTTGCAGACCTCGGGTATTTAAATTGACTTATCTGCAAACGCCTGTTTGGAAATTGACTTTGTAATTATAAAGTCAGCGCCAGCCTACCACAGGCCCGGAGGGTCCCTAACGAGGAACGATAATGCAGTGAGCAAAACAAATCTGCCGAGTTGCATTCTAATAACGGAGAGACAGTGGCGAGCCAAGGCAGAAGGGTCTGCTTGGAAATCCCACTTCTTATAATGAGGTGGGGGAGGAAAGTGGGGCTAACCGTGCAGAGGAAGAACCCACAGGGTAAGCTTCGGGGAGGTGGGGAACGTTGGGAAGCCCTTTCCCAGCCAGCTCTGGAAATCAGATCAAGTTTGCAACAAGCTGTGTTTGAGCGCAGAATGAAAATGAGGCAGTTTTCTCGCTGGAAACAGCTGCCCGGTAGCTCAGCTGTGCTGGAATGCCTGCGTTCAGCATGTATCAGGTGACACGTCCATGTGCAGCTTGTATCACCAGCAGCAAATGAGCTGAGGTGGCAAGGGGCTAGGAAGCCACCGCACACAACACAGCAAATCCGCTCTGCTCTTGTGCAGCCGGATCGGATAGAACGAAGCATCTTATTGCACATTCCTCCAGGGCTGCGGTTCAGATTTCTTGTAAATCTGCACACAGAGAACATTTCCAAAGTAAGGGTTTTCATGTATGCAGATTCTCAGCCATCCAGGCCCTGGTTGACCCAAAGGTGCTTTTTCCAGAGGACAACTGGGCTTCCTTTGGTTTTTCCTTGGACACGTTTCCCTTCTCATCCCGTTCTGGCCAGTTTCTCCTTCCGAACCTTGAAGGTCATCACCCTCATCCAGTTGGGGTGAAATCTGTGGAAATTAGATCCATCTTCTCAAGGAAGATAGTGAGATGCACATTTACACTGTGAATTGGTAGTTTTAATTGATTTTGTGTTATACTTGTATTTTTGTTGTGAGCTGCCCTGAGTCTTGGGAGAAGGGTGGCATATAAGTCTAATCAAATCAAATCAAATCAAATCAAATCTCAAGTTGGGGGATGGCCCGAGGTCTTCCTTTCCTGATCTTTCTACCTGGGAGAACAAAAGCCCCAGGTGAGATAACCAGATGCAGCCCTAATGATATGCTAAGAGCGGTGTGAAGTTTCCTCACCTGAATCTATGGCAGAGCGTGTCCCTCCGTGGGCGGGCTTGTGGACAGATTCTATTTCTTTCTTTTGCACCCTTTAATTTCCAGCGGGCTTGTCTCAGACGATAATTGTTCCAAGGAGAAACCCATTAGAGGCATCTCTGGGCGTTAATTAAAGCCATCAAAGATTCCACAATGTTTACTATTGATTCAGAGACCCACTGATAATTAATGGCTCTCAATGACACCTCTGGGAGGAAGGGAGAGAGAGAGAGAGAGAAATGCTTCTGGCTGGCTTTCGGTATCCCAAGGATATTCTTTCTTTTTCTTTTTTTTTTCTTTTCTTTTTTTTGCTTCGGCTGTTAAAGGCCCACCGAAAGAATGCAACCGAGAGCTTTTAGAATGCACTAAAGCTTTTGGCAGTGCAAACGCTGACCTTTGCACATTAGCAAACAAGAGGAGTACCCTACGCGCTGTTAGGATGCTATTATTATATCATTGTAGAGGTTGGTGGATCCAGCAGGTGCAACCGATGGATGATAATTGCAGGAAGATGCTTTTGGCCAAACATTAGAAATATCCTAATTAAAGAGCTATTTGGCACTTGGACAGACTTCTTTATGAGAGGTGGTCTCTCTCTCTCTCTCCCTGGAAGTCTGGCTTAAACAGCTGTTTCACAGATATCTAGAAGTTCTTGAAACTGTATATTGAATGGGGAAGGGAGGGCTGTGAATTCAATGACTTCTGAAGGTCCACCAATTTCTGCATCCTTAGAACTTCTTGCGTGTCCTTCCAAAAGTTCTCCAGGGTGCCTTAACCAACTTTGGAGGAGTTAGTTTTAATGGCCTACAAATATTCTTCTGTTTTATTCTTAATTTTGAAATCTATACAGAACACAGAATCATAAGACTGGAAGGGGCCCTACAGGTCTTCTAGTGCAATTCCCTGCCCAAGGCAGGAGACCTTTGCTTAATTTATGTTTATCAGAATCCAATTATATTTCATTTCTAGTTATCGACTGTGGAAAACCCCATTTCTGCCCTCTCTGGGTTCTGTCATACTACGAAGGGGAAGGGGGATGAGCAAAGGGGTTTTATGGCTCTCACTTCCTTCATTAAAACTTCAAAGGGACTGAATGTGGATCTCACCAAGAGGACTGACCATAACAATATGGCTATCAGCTTTCATCTACTACTCTCCGAAGTCTCCCTTCCACCGGCCATGAGGAAAAGGGGGTGGAAATGTAACACCTGGGATTGTCGCTGGAAGGACGGTGGGGTGGGGGCTCCTTGGGAACACTTAAAACCTTGAATGGTAGGGGTGGCCCCTCAGGTCCTGTCTAGAACACCTGCAACCATTTTCTCTTAATAAAGATGCCTGCTGGAAGAAATATTCCAAGAGTTTTGTCTTCTTCAGATGCAAAGTGGGATGGGTCCTTACACTTCTCTAGGTATCCCTACTGCTCTTTTGCACCCTTCTAAGTCTGTAAGCAATCAAAGCATGTAAAATGATTGTGGGGAACTGTGGAAAAGGAAAGGAAAGGGAAAAAAGGGAAGGGAAGGGAATGGATAGGGAAGGGGGAGAAAAAACAAGGATGGCTTCTCCTGCCCCCTTAATCAGCCCAGCTGATCCCGAAGTACCCTTATACTCAAAGAGTTTCATTAAATGAAATAAATGACTCCAGATCATCGACATCCATAATTCAGACTGGAGGGTGCTATTCAATTTTTCATTAGGGACCTGAGAATCGGTAAAGCAAAGGCAGATGGGAAAGAGGGACCTGGGACCGAAGCCAATGCAAAATTGATAGGCCAGCTGAACAAAAAAGCAACAGAAAGGAAGGAAGGAAGGAAGGAAGGAAGGAAGGAAGGAAGGAAGGAAGGAAGGAAGGAAGGAAGGAAGGAAGGAAGGGAACTGCGGATTAGGGAAGATAACTTCCGGGTCTAGTGTACCAATGCAGGCTTATCAGATGGCAAATCGAGACTTGACTTCCATACTGTAGAAAAGGGGTGTCGTATTTCCTTGTGTGACACATGGTGGTTGAGCCATGTGCCAGAGATTATCCTGAATGTTGGTAGCAATCCGAGCAGGAATTGGGTTTCCTTTCCGTTTTTTGCAAAGAGTCCAAATGAAGTAAATGTATGACAACGTTTAACCTCCAGCTATAACTTGTAATCACTTCCACCTTCTGTCGTATTCAGGAGTACAAGCTTTACAACAACCTTTGCAGGCCTCTGGGGTCTGCGCATGAGGATTTCAGAGGTGGAGGCAGCCTGGAGCATCTGTGTATTTCTACATCGGGGTGGATTCCATGAAAAGGCTCCTTTTCAAGTCAAATTCACACACTGCGTTCACACGACATGTTCGATTAGCTTCACAAATTAATACACACTGGAGCCGGATGAAGTTGTTTCAAACCATTTCCGAAATCAGGCTGGCCAAGAAAACTGCAGGGACTACTCCATCCAATCATCAGGAGTCAATAATGACTCAAAGCCGCAAAAACATGCAAAGTCATAATTACTTTCTATTCTATTCAAGAGCCGTGGTGGCGCAGTGGTTAGAATGCAGTATTGCAGGCTGACTCTGCCCACAGTCTGGAGTTCGATTCTGAAAGTCTGTCTGTCTGTCTGTCTGTCTGTCTGTCTATCTATCTATCTATCTATCTATCTATCTATCTATCTATCTATCTATCTATCTATCTATCTATATCTGCCATAATGGTACAGGAGAAGGGAACGGCAGAGGAGGAGATGGTTAAATGGTGCATCAGCGCAATGAACATGAATTTGGGCAGACAATGGATGATGATGATGATGATGATGATGACGACGACAACAACAACAACAACAACAACAACAACAACAATAATAATAATAATAATAATAATAATAATAATAATAATAGGTCCTTGGTAAGGACTCAGTAGGTAGACAAAATGCCAAATCCAGTCTGAACATCTGGCTGACTGTGCGATGATCCAAAATAATAATAATTGTCGATAAGAAAGACAAAAAAGTCTGGATAGTGGACGAGGATGTGCCTGGAGACAGCAGAATAGAGGAGAATGAACTGGAGAAGATAACAAAATACAAAGACCTACAAATAGAAATAGAAAGACCGTGGCAAAGGCAAGCAAGGGTAATACTAATAGTAATAGGCACCTTGGGTGCAATCCCAAAACAACTGGAGCACCACTTGAACATTTTCATCGGCATTGACAAATTCGCCATCAGTCAATTGCAAAAGGCAGCCTTACTGGGAACTGCTTCCATCCTGCAACGATATCTGTAATACCATCAAACATCCACATCTGCCTATCCCAGGTCCTTGATAAGGATTCGAGAGGTAGACAAAAATGCCAACATCTGGCTAACTGTGTGATGATTTAATAATAATAATAATAATAATAATAATAATAATAATAATAATAATAATAATAATAATAATAATAATAATAATAATAATAATAAGTTACTGCAAAGGCTCGCACAATTCTCCAGATCACTGAAGCCCGAAAACTTCTGGGGTTGTTATTTCCACCTATGTCTGTAAGGAGAGAAAGAAAGGAATACAGTATCTATATTCATTAATCACTTGTGCCATGCACTAATGCTCCCCTCCCATGCAGAGACAACCGCATCCCAAATAGTGCTGAAAAAGTTATTCTGCGTTTCTATCCCCCAGCTTTCATAGCCAAGGTGATGGATTATGTTGTTCTTTCCTCCGAAGAAGGGGGGGGGGAAAACAGCTGAAATTCTCAAGTTTTTTTTCACCGATATTAACAGGAAGAGGTGTAGGAAGAACCTGGTTGGCCACACTGTTCTCAGATCCACAGGGAACCCGTTGCAAGGAAGCCCTTCCCGTGGGGGATCCTCAGAACAGAAAGTCGGAGCTTGGTAACAAAAAAAACAAGACACCAAGAAGCATCTTCTCTTCTCTTATCCCTGGCTCATAAAACCAGTTTTTCTCGGTACAGTCTTCTCTCCTGATGATTATAGAGATTAGACAAAGATGATTAGGGGAAAGGAGGTGAGAACGGATGCAGGGACTGGGTAGGTCTAGTTTAATGAAAAGAAGGACCAGACCAAGGATGACAGGATAGCATCTTTCAATATTTTAGGGGCTGCCACAAAGAAGACGGGGGCGGGGGGTCAACCTATTCTCCAAAGCACCCGAAGGTAGGACAATTCTGGGGCTTGTTCACTCAGTTGCTTCTCAGTCTCTCCGTTTTTCTCCCCAGAAGCATCCACGCAGAAAGATGTTTTCAGCAGGTGTTTCTTTGACCTGCGGTTTTGTGCCCAGCTACCCCAAAGAGTTGGGTTGAATCTGCCACTCCTGTGTCGAATATGCTTTTCTGTACATCTTGCCCTAACGCGTAGTCTATTTAAATCCAACTGGCTCTGATTATTTTTTTCCCCCGTTTTCATCCATCACCTTGAAATCCCTTTGGTTAAGGCAAGACAAGAAGCAAGGGATTAGTGGAAACTAATCAAGGAGAGAAGCAACCTGGAACTAAGGAGAAATGTCTTGAGGGAGAGAACATTTAATCAGTGGAACAAGTGGCCTCCAGAGGTTGTGGGTGCTCCAACACTGGAGGTTTTCAAGGTGAGACTGTATAGTTCTTTGTCTGAAATGGGAAAGGTTCTCCTGCTTGAGCAGACGGTTGGACGAGAAGATCTCCAACGTCCTTCCCAACTCAAGTTATTCAGATTTACCTCCCCCTCCCAGTGGCTTGCTGAGTATTCATGATGGTGGAAGTGTCACCAGGGTCAAGGAAGCGAATTAGCACAGGGCTGTAATTCATTTTGCATCCGGTGGCGGCCTCAAACAGGGAAGACTGAGTGATGCTGGGGTGTGAATTGATAAAGGAGACAATCTTGAGTGAGGAAAATTCCGCAATATTGTTAAAGCGGAAAGCTTTCCTGGGCAGGAAAACAAAGCTTCTCAGATCCCTTTGCTCTAATTAGGCAGAGTAACAAAAGAATTTCTCCTATTAATGGATGTTAGGTTAGCACCCGTGAATGGGCCAGCGGGGATCAAAGAAGTAACCAAGGATAGCTTGGATAGGTGTTGTAGAAAAGGCAGGATTTATGGGTGATTCATGGGGAATCTTTTATTCATTTCTAAGGTTCAATCCATCTTCACCAACAT
The DNA here is from genome assembly GCA_034064705.1 of Bothrops alternatus. Lineage (NCBI taxonomy): Eukaryota > Metazoa > Chordata > Lepidosauria > Squamata > Viperidae > Bothrops > Bothrops alternatus. Next base: position 67,953 of record JARGCV010000858.1, read on the forward strand.
TTCATCCCTGTGCGAGGAGACACCACTGGAAATGGAGAATGAAAGCATTGAGATTCCACGATTACATCTAGATGAACCGTAAATCGCCCGACTCTTTCCTGCCTCTGACATGGTGCATTCTTGCTTTGGTCCTCCCCGTCAACCTTACTGCAAATTTATTTTTAATCTCACCCATCCTGAATGGGGATCATTAACTTGTTTTCACAGATGTGCACTGCTGTGGCAGGCGGTTTCCGCAAATGGTGCATATTAGATCCCCATGTGAGAGCTTCTCTTTAGTAGTAACTCCTTTAAACCATTGGTATTTGTGTCCTTCTTCAATACATCAGAAAATCATGTCACTTATTTTCAAAAAGTTGGAAGATCCAGATTTTGGAGGAAGAAGAAGAAAAAAGTAAGCCATATGTATCTTCAGATAGTTCATCCTTATAGCAAATCACGGTTTCATTCATGGTTTCTTAGCCAAAATAACATTATGGCAAAGAAACATGTCTGCAAAATAATATTTTGCTTAATGCAGAACAGTACAGTACACTACAGTACTACTGTACTATGTACAGCACCATACAGTACATCACCGTACGTACAGCACCATACAGTACAGCACCGTATGTACAGTACGTACAGCACCGTACGTACAGCACCATACGTACGGCACCGTATGTACATTCCCCTACATACAGCACCGTATGTACAGCACTGTATGTACAGTACCGTACGTACAGTACTGTATGGTACTGTACGAACGGTAATGTATGTATGGCACTGTACATATGGTACGGTGCTGTACGTACAGTGCCATACGTACAGTACCGTACAATACCATACGTACACTACAGTACCGTACCATACAGTATTGTACTGTACTGCATTGTACTGTACTGTACTGTATTGCACTGTACTGTAATTTCTTTAGACGTTTTCTTCTCCTATGAAAGAAGCTTATGTTTTCTTACGCTATCTTCATCTGGCTAACTGTAGGAAGGGAGATGGAAGATGAAAAGAATGGATGGATGGAAGGAAGGAAGGAAGGAAGGAAGGAAGGAAGGAAGGAAGGAAGGAAGGAAGGAAGGAAGGAAGGAATTCTCTCTCCATATGTACAGAAACAGAGGCAATGGGTATTGAGAGGAATACATTTGTAAGTTGGTCAGCAACTGCAATGGGTTTTGTTCTCCATCTTCTGGCTGTTGGCCACCCCCAAGTCCTAGCAATAAAAAAAACGGAAAGGAGAAAGATCCTAAGGAAGTCTTTTGGGCAGTGGGAGACGGCAAGGGGAGGAAAACACAGAAAGGGAAGGGAGAAGCCTCAGCTTTCTTAGAGAGGAAACCCAGCAGGAAAAGGAGATGGTTTCAAGATCATTATCTTGCAGAGAGATGCTATCAGGAAAAAAGCGCATTGTGGAGAGATGAAATATCTCCCTTTCAGGATACCAATATCATAGGCAGTGATGATATAGTGCAGGGAAGGAAGTAATCTGAAACCTACACAGGCATAGCACCCTTTAGACCCACTGTTTACTTCCTGGTTCAATATTCTTTCTCTCTCTTGTGCAGTAGACATCAATGGATGGATCAGAAGTTATGAACAGAATTAACCGACAGAACAACAGAGTTTGGAGGGACCTTGGAGGTCATCTAGTCCAATGCCCTGCTCAGGCAGAAGACCCTATACTTTGCCAGACAGATGGCTGTCCAGTCCTTTCTCAAAAACTTCCAGTGATGGAGCACCCATAACGTCTGGAGGCAAGCTGTTCGTCTGGTTGACTGTTTTCGCTGTCAGGAAATTTCTCCTTAGTTCTAGGTTGCTTCTCTCTTCGTTCGGTTTCCATCCATTGCATTATTGCTATGACAAATCAAGTCTTCATTCTGGGACTTGTTTGCTGAATTGCTTTTCTTTCTCTCCGTTTTTTCCCCCCCAGAAGCATCCACGCAGACAGATGTTTTAAGCAGGTGTTTCTTTAATCTGCTGTTTCGTGCCCAACTACCACAAATATTTGGGTTGAATCTGCCACTGTGTATAGTATAGTGAAATCTCAACTTGCTCTGATC
>JARGCV010000858.1:75000-107500 GCA_034064705.1 Bothrops alternatus
ACAGAGAGAGAATGAATATGCACCACCGACAAAGCTGACACCAGTCAGAGCGTAGAACAATTCAAAGAACTTTTGAGTGCAAGATTGGAAGATTGGAAAGACCTGGTCCAAAGAACCACCAAGAATCAGACTGAATGGATAACATCATCGCCACCACAACCACAACCACAACTACAACCACCATCCTCCTCTTCCTCCATCATCATCTGCACAGCTCATTCCACTCATTCGTTCGTTTCAATGCTTGATTCAAACAATCAAACCGAATTGATTTAAATTGTCAGCTTGATTTAAAAAAAAAGGGGGGGAGACTTCTATTTGCTTTCCAAATCCCTTAGATTGCCAACTGGATTGGAGGTTCCAAATTCCTCTGGGGGGGGGGAAACAACAAGAAGTGAATGCAGAATAGAGGGCTGGAGGCTAAAACGTACGAAGAACGATTGCTGGAATTGGGTCTGTTTAGTTTAATGAAGAGAAGGACGAGGGGGGGACACGATAGCAGTCTTCCAGTATCTCAGGGGCTGCCCTAAAGAAGAGGGAGTCAAGCTATTCTCCAAAGCATTTCCTGATGGCGGGACAAGAAACAATGGATGGAAACTCAGGAAGGAGACAAGCAACCTGGAACTAAGAAGAAATCTCCCAATAGTGGAACAAGCTTGACTTCAGAAGCAGTGGGTGCTCCATCACTGGAGGCCTTTAAGAGACTGGACAGCCACTCCCATGGAATGGTATCATGTCTCCCAGCGGAGCAGGGGGTTGGACTAGAAGACCCCCAAGGTCCCTTCCAACTCTATTATTCTGGGGGGGGGAAAGCTTTCGGACGGTTGAATCGTCTTCTATGCCAATGTGAATCCCTTTTGCATATTTCCCTTCTAGTCTTTTCATAGGAGGCCAGGGAAGTTTATTTTTCAGGCAAAGATCTCTGGCCAGGCGGCGCCAGAACACAAACGCGTCTGATCATCATCTCCGCACAGCAAGACACAAAAAGAGACATCGGCCCGTCCCGTTTTCTAAGCTGCTTGATCACCACTATGGCTTTGCTGAGCTCCCAGGGCCGCATCCTCCCCAGCTCAGAACATCTGGGAAGGGAACCAGGATGTTGCAGATGAAGAAATAAAGCTGAAGCAACTGCCTCCAAACTTCCCCGGTGTATCATCTGAGCCATGGATGACCAGAGCTGAAGGGGGATTGCTGAGGGGTGTTGATTAGCTCTCTCTCTCTCTCTCTCTCTCTCTCTCTCTCTCTCTCTCTCTCTCTCTCTCTCTCTCTCTCTTCTCTCTCTGTCTCAATCTCTCTCTCTCTCTTTCTCTGTCTCAATCTCTCTCTCTGTCTCTTTCTGTCTCAATCTCTCTCTCTCTCTCTGTGTCTCTGTCTCGTTCTATGTCTCTCTCTCTGTCGGTCTCTCTCTCTCTGTTTCTCTCTGTCTGTCTGTCTCTCTCTGTGTGTGTGTGTGTCTCTCTCTGTCTCTGCTCTGTCTCTTTCTCTCTCTCTCTGTATTCTCTCTGTTTCTCTAACTGTCTCTTCTGTCTCTGTCTCTGTCTCTCTCTCTCTGTCTCAATCTCTCAATCTCTCTGTTCTCTCTGTCTCTCTCTCTCTCTCTCTCTCTCTTCTCTCTCTCTTTCTGTCTCAATCTCTCTCTGTGTGTGTGTCTCTGTCTCTTTCTATGTCTCTCTCTCTCTGGTCGGTCTCTCTCTCTGTTTCTCTCTGTCTGTCTGTCTCTCTCTCTGTGTGTGTGTGTGTGGTCTCTCTCTGTCTCTGCTCTGTGTCTCTTTCTCTCTCTCTCTCTCTCTCTTCTTTCTGTCTCTCTAACTGTCTCTTCTGTTCTCTGTCTCTGTCTCTGTCTCTGTCTCTCTCTCTCTCTCTCTCTCTCTCTCTCTCTCTTTCTGTCTCTCTGTCTCTGTCTCTGTCTCTGTCTCTTGTCTCTGTCTCTGTCTCTGTCCTCTGTCTCTGTCTCTCTCTCTCTCTCTTCTCTCCTCTCTCTCTCTCTCTCTCTCTCTCTCTCTCTCTTTTCCTGCTCTTTCGCTTCCTTTCGGGAGAGCTTATGGCAACCCTGTGCCCTTGGACTCTCCTCCGCCTGTCCCCTCCCTTTTTGATTTTTTTTTTCTTTTTATCACGTTCAGCTTTCTCCATTTCCCTCCACTCAGCTTTTATGTTCAAAGGGGGGAAAAAATCATTTGGCACCTTCGGTCTGTCAGCAAACAGCTGTTTATCGGCTGTATCTTTCCAAAAACCTGGCTTTAAAAATGGCCTTTTCATAGGCGATGCAAGATCATCTGTAAAGCACGCAGGGGTAGTGGGAAGGAATAATAACAACGTGGAGAATGTCCGTATTTCCTGATAAGGGCTGGTGGGTGTTGAATTTTTCTTCAATGCTGGTTCCAGCAAAGGTTCATTTCTTTGTTCCTTTGGCTCTCCTATTAATCTGCAGGGTCCTTGGGGCTGATGATGTTCCCTGGATAGGTAATGAAAGGTCTGCAAGGAAACAAGCAAGCTCAGAGAGCACCAAGGACCCCACAGTCCTCCTCTTCCTCCCCAGAGACCCCACTCCTTTCTCACAGTCTTGATGTTACCTACTTGGGGAATGAAAGGTCTGCAAGGGAAACAACCAAGCTGAGAGAGCACCAGGAGAGAGTAGTCTTCTTCTTCTTCTTTTCTTCTTCTTCTTCTTCTTCTTCTTCTTCTTCTTCTTCTTCTTCTTCTTCTTCTTCTTCTTCTTCTTCTTCTTCTTCTTCTCTTCTTCTTCTTCTTCTTCTTCCTCCTCCTCCTCCTCCTCCTCCTCCTCCCTCCTCCTCCTCCTCCTCCCTCTACAAACTCCCTTCCCTTGTAGAACTGAGCTTGGTGGTTTCTTGCAGACATTTCATGACCCACCTGGGTAATATCAACAGTGCTAAAAGGGAGTGGAGTGGGAGGAGGAGGACTGTGGGTCCTTGGTGCTCTCTGAGCTTGATGTTCCCTAGGTGGGTCATCAAACATCTGCAAGAAAACCACCCAGCTCAGAGAGCACCAAGGACCCCACAGTCCTCCTCATCCTCCTCCCACTCCACTCCCTTCTAGCACTGTTGCTATTACCTAGCTGGGTCATGAAACGTCTGTAGGAAAAGAGCTCAGAGGACACCAAGAACCGCCCCCCCCCACCAGTTCAACCTTGAGCTAGCAAGATTCCCTTCTATGGATAATTAATCTGCCTGTGTTCCTATCTGGCTACGTGATCCAACGGTTAATTATATAGATGTGCAGACCGTCACCCTTCAAGTCAGCTTATTCTTGGCTGCAAAAACGGCTGACCTGGCTTTGAAATTCAACCATCAAAGAATGATTTACGGCCCAGGGTGCCTGTAGGAAGCTTTCTGTTGCTGAACCTATCAGGGAGATGGCTGAAGATCAGTCAGCTAACCACACCGATTCATCCCCGGAGGCCACATCCCTACAAAGCTGTTCCAGTTAAAAGGTTTGAGGCAGCAGGTAGGCTGAGGAAGCGATGCCTTGCTAGATACGTAAAAGTTAAAACATGTCACAGATTTCTGCTCAATTGAAACGCTTGCACTACCCTATAAAACGGGCTCGCCCCGTGGCACGGCTGTTAACCAGCAGCCGTGTCTAATGCCACCTGCCATCTCTGCTCAATACAATTACACGTTGGCATCCTTGGGCGGAAAATAGCATTATTATTATTATTATTTTTCCCGCAGGGCTGTTATTATTATTATCTTTTTAAGAGGTAGCAAATGTTCGTTTTAGGGAGAGGTGGCGAAAGAGTCCCATGTCTCTGTTCAGGGAAAGGTTGAGAGAGAGAGAGAGAGAGAGAGAGAGAAGAGAGAGAGGAGAGAGAGAGAGAGAGAGAGAGGAGAGAGAGGAGAGAGAGAGAGAGAGAGGAGAGAAGAGAGAGAGAGAGAGAGAAGAGAGAGAGAGAGAGAGAGAGAGAGAGAGAGAGAGAGAGAGAGAGAGAGAGGAGAGAGATGAGAGAGAGAGAGAGAGAGAGAATTATCATGAAATCCCCCTATATGTTTCTCCTCTTCTCTTTACGCCTGTGCGTGGAATCCAAAACTGATTTTCTTGTTGACTTTCCAATCCTGCGCAGCTTTCCCCGAGAAAACCCTATTAAGTAACCTGACCTCCAGCTTTGTCCGCTTAATAGAAAAAACGTACTGAGCTCACTTCCTCCTGCCCAATTGAGAAAATGTTTAAAAAGAGGAAATTTGTCATTAAAGGATTTTTAAGATAAACAGCCATTGCTGTTTCTTTGTCAGGCAACTGGTTTTATCACCAAAATAATGTATGGGCAGCCTGAAAAATCCAAAAGTTGGAGAGAGAGAGAGAGAATGAGAGAGAGAGAGAAGAAGGAGGAGAAGGAGGAAGAGAAGGAGGAGGAGGAGGGGGAGGAGGAAGAGGAGGAGGAGAAGGAGGAGGAGAAGGAGGAGAAGGAGAAGAAGAGAAGGAGGAGGAGGAGGAAGGAGGAGGAGGAGGAGGAAAAAGGAGGAGGAAAAAAGGAGGAGGAGGAGGAGGAGGAGGAGGAAAAAGGAGGAGGAGGAGGAAAAAAGGAGGAGGAAAAGAAGGAGAAGGAGGAGGAGGAGGAGGAGGAAGGAGGAGGAGGAGGAGGAGGAAAAAGGAGGAGGAGGAGGAGGAGGAGGAGGAGAAGGAGAAGGAGAAGGAGAAGGAAATTTTCCTTTGCTTATCAGCCAATCCATCATAGTAATCAATCTTCCCCTTCAAATTTACTCCTTGAAATTCACAACGCTTGGCAACGGACTCTTATTTATGATGGTCACGGCATCCCGGGGTCATGGGATCCCGTTTGGCGACCTTCCAACAAGCAAAGTCAAGATTCCCTTAACCACCATGTTCCTAACTTAATTCGCTTAAGAACTGCGGCAAGGAAGGTCGTCAAAAGGGGCAAAATTCACTTAGCGACAGAATTTGGGTGGCTCCGTTGCGATCGTGAAGTCGAGGCCTTACCTGGGTAGCTCCAGAAATCAGCCCGTCTGGAATACCTCCAACCTTGAGATCCCTCTGGCCACCTGTTCGAAGCAGGGAGAGCCGGAGACCCAGACGAGACAGCGAAGAGGAGGCAGGAATCGGCGCAGGGCAGATGTTCCCAGAGATAAACGCGGCCCTAGTTCAGGGGTTACTAGTTGGGTTCCTGCTTGCCAGTGGTATGCATCATGACTCAAAATAAAAGCACTAATTTTAACTCACCTCGCCACCTGCCCACCGGGGATTTCCCAGTTCACTGAGGCACTGGCAGAGAATTTCCCCAGCTTCATCAAAGCTCCTTGACACAAGGCAGGGCCGGGTCTTGAGGGAGGATGGAGCAATACAATGGTAGCATAACGGGAATCCGATCTGGCAATCAAAGTTAGGGAAGGTGTTAGAGGTCCATCAAGAAGGGTGGTGTCACCTGTGGAGAAGCTGTCTGCCACATTGCTGTCAAGCCTTGAGAGGAATAGAATAGAATAGAATAGAATAGAATAGAATAGAATAGAATAGAATAGAATAGAATAGAATAGAATAGAATAGAATAGAATAGAATAGAATAGTATAGAATAGAATAGAATAGAATAAGAATTGGAAGGAATAGAATAGAATAGAATAGAATAGAATAGAATAGAATAGAATAGAATAGAATAGAATAGAATAGAATAGAATAGAATAGAATAGAATAGAATAATAGAAGAGAAGAGAAGAGAAGAGAAGAGAAGAGAAGAGAAGAGAAGAGAAGAGAAGAGAAGAGAAGAGAAGAGGAAGAGAGAATAATAGAATAGAATAGAATAGAATAGAATAGAATAGAATAGAATAGAATAAGAATAGAATAGAATAGAATAGAATAGAATAGAATAGAATAGAATAGAATAGAATAGAATAGAATAGAATAGAAGAAGAGAAGAGAAGAGAAGAGAAGAGAAGAGAAGAGAAGAGAAGAGAAGAGAAGAGAATAATAGAATAGAATAGAATAGAATAGAATAGAATAGAATAGAATAGAATAGAATAGAATAGAATAGAATAGAATAGAATAGAATAGAATAGTTGAAATGAAATAGAAATAGACATAGATATAGAAAATGGAATGGAGGGAGAGGAGAGGAGTAAAACCACACTTGCAATACTGCATCCGGTTTTGGTCATCATAATATAAAAAAGATGTTGAGACTCTGGAAAGAAGGCAGAGAAGAGCAAGAAAGGATGATTAGGGTGGAGGCTAAAACATGTGAAGGTTACAGGAGTTGGGTCTGTCTAGTTTAATGAAGAGAAGGACGAGGGGGGAGATGATAGCAGTCTTCCAGTATCTCAGGGACTGCCCCAAAGAAGAGGGAGTCAAGCTATTCTCCAAAGCGCCTGAAGGCAGGACAAGAAGCAACAGATGGAAACTCATCAAGGAGAGAAGCAACCGAGAACTAAGGAGAAACTTCCTGACAGTTAGAACAATTAATCAGGGGAACTCCCTGCCTCCAGAAGTTATGGGCGCTCCATCACTGGAGGCTTTTAAGAAGAGACTGGATAGTCACTTGTCTGGAATGGTATAGGGCAGCGGTTCTCAACCTGTGGGTCGCGACCCCATTTGGGGTCGAACGGCCATTTCACGGGGGTCGCCAAACAACGCAGTCCGCCATTTTTCCCCCTTTTCCTTAGCTGTGCTACTCCCTCTTATTCTATTGGCTTTTGAAAGCCAATAGAATAGACTCTCTTGAATAGAGTCTAATTCTATTGGCTTTCAAAAGCCAATAGGAATTGTCCAGGCTGTCTCTGCCCTGCTGAGCCCGCCAAAAGTCCCAGTCTGCAAACGGGGCTGCGAGTTGTCTGCAGCGAAGGCGAGCTGTCTGGAAGTTTCCACCCCTCCCTGCTGAGCAACTACTACAAATGTAAGTCAAAGAGGGCCAGGGGTGGGAGGTGGGAGGCCGGCGGGCGCAGGGAGGGTGGCTGGCGTGCGTGGGGCCCGGCGGGTGCCTTACCTCCCCTTGGGCTGGGCCAGCTGGCGGCCCAGCAGGTGGGCGCCCTGCGCCGTTGCTGCCCCTTGCCAGCTACGCCTCGGCCGGCGCAGGGGGTGGCACCATGCATGCGGGGTGCTCCCGGGCAGGGAAATAGTCCTCAACTTACGACCGGTTGGTAGTCCTTGACTTACGACCGGTTGGGGAGTCGCGGCATTAAAAAGGTTGAGAACCACTGGTATAGGGTCTTCCTGGTTGAGCAGGGGGTTGGACTAGAAGACCTCCAAGGTCCCTTCTAACTCTGATATTCTGCTAATTCTGAAGAATCCTCTCTTCCGTGGTCTCCAGGCCTCCTGTCAGCATGCTCTCTTGGTGGGGTGAATTCTTGTTTTCTTTTTTTAAAAAAAAAAAACAACAACGAAAAACCCATGTCTTTCCCCTGCTATTAAACAGGCCGGCTTTCAAAATGCAGAAGACATTTGCAGCCCAAATCAATTCTTCACAGCCCAGGCCGGATAGAAATTGTTCCATCTTTCGTCTATTTTCGGATGCCCATCCCAGAAAAGAAATTGGGTGTGTGTTTTATTTTACTTTGAGAAAAAAAAGAAGAAGAAGAAGAAGAAGAATAAAGAATCGATAAGTCTATCTTAAGAGACAGAAACGTAGGCCATTTATTTACAAAGCACTCTCGTTTTTTGTTTTTTTGTTTTTTTTGCCTCCACCTTGGTATTTGGCTTTTAAAAACACACACACACACAGAGAGAGAGAGAGACACATTCCGATTAAATTTTATTGGGCGCTCTTTTCGGTTTCTCTCTCTCTCTTCACCTGGACACCCGCCCTGGATATAAATCACTGTCGCTCAGGATAAATGGAGGTCCGTAAGTGCCTCCAAACACTAATGACAACATTCATCAAAAGCTGAGCGGTTCCATATTGAAGGACTTACTGGGCACCCACAGCCCGGCGGCAGCCCAGCGTTCTCCCACACTCTCCTCTCCTACGAACCTTCCAGCCTTCTGCACCACGGCAGGGAAAAAAAAAGAGATTTTTTTTTTTGGTTTTTTCCCCCTTTAATCTTTCATCGCCTGGAGGAATTCCTGTCTCTCTTAGCAATCCATTTTTGGAGGGGGGGGAGGGTTGCCCGCATGGATCTCAGCGGCATTTCGAGTCCTACGGCTCAGCTTAGGATTCTGAAGCCCCCCCCCCCGTTTTCCAGAAGGAATTGCAAATGGTTTCCTAAGCTGGACTAAGATTTGCCTTGTCAGGGTTATGACGTAGCTCCTCTGTTCCTTTGTTAGTTTCTGGGGGGCTCCTCGGTGCTGTCTGAGCTTTGGGGGGGGGTTTCTTGCAGACGTCTCATTACCCAGCTAGGTAGCGTCATCCGTGGTAGAAGGGAGTGGGGTTCCTGCATTAACTGGTGATGTTGGGGGGGGGGGGGTTTCTTGCAGACGTCTCATTACCCAGCTAGGTAGCGTCATCCGTGGTAGAAGGGAGTGGGGTTCCTGCATTAACTGGTGATGTTGGGGGAGGTTTTCTTGCAGACGTCTCATTACCCAGCTAGGTAGCGTCATCCGTGGTAGAAGGGAGTGGGGTTCCTGCATTAACTGGTGATGTTGGGGGGGGGGGTTTCTTGCAGACGTCTCATTACCCAGCTAGGTAGCGTCATCTGTGGTAGAAGGGAGTGGGGTTCCTGCATTAACTGGTGATGTTCCCTACTTGGGTAATGAAATGTCTGCAAGGAAACAACCAAGCTCAGAGAGCACCAAGGACCCACCCTCCTCCTTCTCCTCCTCCTCTCTGCAAAATCCAACTCCCTTCTAGCCCTGATGATGTTCCCTATTTGGGTAATGAAACGTCTGCAAGAAAACAAGCTCAGAGAGAACCAAGGATCCAGCTCGTCCTTACTGTCTTCACTTTGCTCTATGTTTTCATGTCTTGCCTGCATCGATAGTTCTTTTTACCAAGTTCCTTTCACCTATCAAGGAACTACCGAGAGAGCAAACCCCACTCCCTTCTAGCACTGATGATGTTACTTAGTTGGGTCAAGAGAGGTCTGCAAGACAGCAACCAAGCTCAGAGAACACCAAGGACCCCCACAGTCCTCCTTCTCTTCCTCCTTCCCATCCTCCTCTTTCCCCTCCACTCCACAAACCATACTACTCCCTTCTAGCACTGATGATGTTACTTAGTTGGGTCAGGAGAGGCCTGCAAGACAGCAACCAAGCTCAGAGAACACCAAGGACCCCACAGTCCTCCTTCCCATCCTCCTCTTCCTCTTCCTCCTCCTCCCCTCCACAAACCACACTACTCCCTCCAGCACTGAGGATGTGACCTGATAGGTGAAGACATGTCTGCAAGGAAACAGCCGAGATCAGAGAGAACGAAGGGCTCCACCACTCAACCCTGAGTGGCAAATATTATCTTCACAAACATTGGTCTGTCTGTCGAAGCCTCCAGTTTTGAGAATATTCATCCTCTTAGCACTTCATGCCTGTCTGAAGTCTGGATAAACTGATGGATTTCTGGGGAAATAATGGGAGTAAATTGCCTCGTGTTTTTCTGTCGTCTCCTAGTCCGAGTTATATTTCTGCCACCTGCAATTTCCAGCCGGGTACTCTCGATCTGTTATTTACCGGAGTTATATGCAAAGAGTTGATTTGGAGATGCGACTTGATTCAATCCTCTCTCTCAATCAAACGGGATAACTGAAGAGCATCGCCAGTTCAAATTGAATCGCGGGACTGAATTGGCGGCGGTTGTACAGAAAACGTCTTTTTTGGGGGGGCCTCCCTAGCCAAACCCATCGTCTGAACGAAAACGCCAGATGAAAGCAAGGATTCAAACTGAGGTAGGCCGGGCCTCACAGCCGAGAAATCGAGCCTCTTGGCCATTAAGAGAAACACCAAACAAATAAAGTGTAACAGGAGTATAGTTGAGGCTAGACGCGAGGAGGGGGAAAAGGCCCACTAATTCAGACGTTTCCAAAGACTAATACTTAGTGTTGTATATCAGGTGCCATGATGATTGCTGCATAATATGTTTTTATGTTCAATGTTGATTGTTTTAATAAAAGAATTTTTATAGTGGGGGGGGGGAAACCACACGCGCACAATCTCGCACACATATTTTTCTTCCAGTTGTATTTTTTCCCCCCAGATCTGTACAGGATTACCTGTACCTGTGTTTGTATGTGGTGTGGATGCAATTAATTTTTAAATTTTTTATTGTATTGTTGTTGTGAGCCGCCCTGGGTCTTGGGAGAAGGGCGGCATATAAATTTGATTAAACTTAAAACTTAAACTTAAATATTAGTTTTCAGCAAAACCGTCGTAAAGCAAGGACAGGTAGGACACGGGAGGCCGAAAAACATCCGTAAAGGTGTGGTGTTGTTGCCAGCTGTAAGTCAAGGACTTCCTCTACATACCCAAAGTCCTACTGGCTTACTGCATCTTTAGGAAATTCCAGAAGGACCTTGGAATAAGGTACAGAAGCTGCCGAGACCTTGGGAGGGGGGGGAGGGATTGCATGGCAAGATCAATCAATCAGAATAGAGCTGGAACGGGACCTTGGAGATCTTCTAGTCCAGCCCCTTGCTCAAGCAGGAGAACCTGCACCATTTCAGACAGGTGGCTCTCCAGTCTCTTCTTAAAAACCATCCAGTGATGGAGCACCCACAACTTCTGACGGCAAGTGACTGGTCAATTGTCACTTAAATTCCAGGTTGCTTCTCTCCATGATTAATTTCCATCCGTTGCTTCTCGTCCTGCCTTCAGGGGCTTTGGAGAATAACGTGAACCCCCCCTCTTCTTTGTGGCAGCCCCTCAAATACTGGAACGCTGCTATCGTGTCCCCCCCCCATCCTTCTTTTCTAGACTAGCCAAAAAAGTTGCTTGGCACATTGAGAACTTGGTCCTGTGCTCAGCTTGTGTGTTTGCAGCCCTGCTGTGAGCAATTACTGCTTTTCTACCCGTCTTCTGATAATAATAGTTATTTTTTTTAAAAAAAACTGAAGAAATGTATATATAATAAGCTACAGGGTATTAAGGGACAGGCCTCCGTTTCCTTGATTTTCAAGGGCCTTCCTATCTCCTGCCAGCAGTCTAGTTCCTCGTGACGCCTTCAAAGCGATGCTCTCTAGGAAGGCTAAAAAAATTCCATCCCTTCTTTTTTTCCTTATCGGCTTCCTGCAGACGAGCTTATTTGCCTAATGACGTCTCTGAATCCGCCACGCGGCCCTCACCTCAAGCAAACGGCCAGGGGTGACCTCTCCGAATTCAACTTTTCCTGGGCACTCGTCCTGGTTCATTTGGGCAGTTCCATCTCTTTTGGAATCCTGGCCTTGGCTGGTTCCTTCCGACACGTCTGGCTATCCTTCTTTTTAAGAAGGGGCCGAGATGAAGCACGGGGGAGTCATGGCTCAGGGCTTAAAGACCCCGAGCTTGTCAGCTGCAGAGCTGGAAGCCCAGGTTCGCGTCCTGACGGCTGCACAACGGGTGAGCTCGTGTCCCTTGCCGACCGAGCAGTTCGAAAACATGCCAATGTGAGTAGACTAATAGGTACCACTTTAGTGGGGAAGGTCACAGCATTCTGAGCACATTTGGCACACAGCCGTGCTGGCCACTTGGCCACGGAAAGATATTTGGACAATGCTGGCTCCCTCGGCCAAGAAACGGAGGTGAAAACCAAGCCGTAGAGTTGAACACAACTGGACCATGAAACCTTCGCTTTTAGAGATGAAGCAGAATGATTGATCCCCAACCACAGGAGATCAACAGCTGCTAAACAGGCTGTCGTTTAGAGGGCCATTCCCCAGCCCAGATCTAGAGAAAAGAAGGACCAGGGGTGACGTGATAGCAGTGTTCCAATATTTGAGGAGCTGCCACAAAGAAGAGGGGGTCAACTTATTCTCCAAAGGACCTGAAGGCAGGAGAAGAAGCAACGGATGGAAACTCATCAAGGAGAGAAGCAACCTAGAACTAAGGAGAAACTTCCTGACAGTGAGACAATTAACCAGTGGAACAACCTGCCTCCAGAAGCTGTGAATGCTCCAACACTGGAAGTTTTTAAGAAGAGACTGGACAACCATTTGTCCGAAATGGTGTAGGGTTTCCTGCCTGAGCAGGGGGTTGGACTAGATGACCTCCAAGGTCCCTTCCAACTCTGTTATTCTATTCTATTCTATTCTATTCCATCCCATAATTCTACTTATTCTTATTCTATTCTGTTCTAATTCTAATTCTATTTTTCCTCCAGGATGTTAGGCTCAATATCTTTTGGGTCAATCCATGAAGATCTTTCTAATGCAGATCTGCTCCCCTGGTGATTTTGTTCTCTTCCCTTCCATTCTGCTCCTTTGAAAGTCAACCCTTGCGATTACGAATCCGAGGCACATTGCAATCCCTTCTACCTTCTGCATGCACATGTAAGCCTATCAGGCACCAACAAAAATAAATTAGAAGCACATGTGAATCTTATCAGTTTAAATAAGTAGGGCAGATCTATTCAAATGCACCAGTTCAACTCTTTGCATGATATTCATCCTCTTTTGGCTGGGTGTCCCCACAATGGAGCTCTGACGCCCCCTACTGTTTGCTGTGCTCCAAAAATATATTTGTCTAAGTCTTGTGGACTAGAATTTTGAGAGCCTAGTTCCGGATTTTATTTAGATCTCCTGCCAAGTGAACTGTTTGGTCTTTTTTATTAGCAGTGGCGCCCTATTTCAAAGGACAGGCCCTAAGAATATGAAAAAGGACTTCGATAAATATTTTGATTAGTCTAATGGAGACGGGCAAATTGTTTCGGAGTTTAGCTCCTCTAAGGAGCTATTTCTTGTGACACAGGCATGGGTCACCAAGCAAATGTCTTAAAAGCCCCCTCCTGCTTTCTAAGAGGATATCTGGATGGATGCATGGATGCTCATGCAATGCTAAGGAATGCCTCATGTCATCTTAGCCCAACAAAAACAACTGTGGTACAAACTCAATACGCTTTTTCAAGATATTTTGAAGAATCCACCATATTTTTATCCAAAAAGCCTTAATTTTTTTGCAAGACCACCAAATGTGAAAGTAAGTAGCGTCCATAGAGTCACATCGCCAACATTTGGGTTGCAAATTTGGATACATAGACGATAATTTTTTGGGATCTAAATGCCATCTGTAAAACATTTTATAAAAATTTTCTCTTAGATGCTGAGCTTGTGTAAATTTAACATTTTTCACCCATATTCTTTTCCAAGTTTCCATCATAATTGGGTGGCCGAAGTTACCTTCCCATTTAATCATACAGTCTTTAATTAATTCAGTTCCAGAATCAATTTCAATTAAAGCATCATATATTCTTTTAATATGCATCTTTCTTTGATCTCTAATTTGTATAATTAATTTTTCATCATCCTTTAAAGAAAAACCCATCTTGACATCTTTTTGCCATCTGGCTTGAAGTTGTGCATGATAAAACCAATTATGAGCTATACCTTCCTCCCTTAATTTATCTAATGATATCAGTTCTATGCTATTCCCTTCTTTATTTAAAAGTTTATCATAGGGCACCACGTCTTGAATTTGTTGTATACCTATACTCTGTATTGCGTGTCTGGGAACTGTCCATAAAGGAATTTTACCATTTAACTTATAATAATACTTTTTCCAGACTCGCAAGACAGAGTTTCTTATTATATGTTCTTTAAAACTCCTATCCAATTTTTTGTCATAAACTAAATACGCGTGGAACCCATATACTAACCCATATCCTTCTATATTTAATATTCTTTCATTTGTTAAGTTAATCCAATCACTTATAACCACTAGAACTGCTGCATAATAATATAATTTAAAATTAGGCACTTTCAAACCACCTCTCTCTCTTGTGTCTTGAATAATTTTAAATTTAACCCTTGGTTTCTTGCCATCCCAAATGAATTTGTTTATACCTTTCTGCCATTCATCGAGATTTCCATCCTTTTTAAGTATTGGTAACATTTGAAATAAAAATAAAAATTTCGGCAATACATTCATTTTAATAGCGGCTATTCTGCCCAACATGGATAATTGTAGTTTTTTCCAATTCTCCAATTCTTTTTGTACTTTACACCATAAAAGTTCATAATTATTCTTATATAATTTACCATTTGAAGCTTCTATATAAATTCCTAAATATTTAACTTTTTTAACTATCTCGCATCCCGTTATTCTTTCCAAATCTTGTTTTAATTTGTTATCAAGATTTTTAACCAACATCTTTGTCTTGGATAAATTTAGTTTAAAACCTGAAACTTTTCCATAATTTTGAATAATTTCCATCAAACTCTGAACCGATTGTATTGGCTGAGTTAGCGTCACAAGTAAATCGTCTGCAAAGGCACATAATCTATAATCATGTTGTCTAATTTGTACCCCCCTTAATTCCTCTGATGCTCTAATCCTATTCAATAGTACCTCTAAGGTTAAAACAAACAATAAAGGGGATAAGGGACAACCCTGCCTAGTACCCTTTTCTATATTAAATGAATCTGTTAATTGTCCATTCACTATAATCTGTCCTGTTTGTTTCTGATATATAGCTGATATAGAATTAATAAACTGGTCCCCCATTCCCATCCTTACCACAAGCCTTTGCAGAAACGTCCAATTCAGTCTATCAAAAGCTTTTTCTGCATCTAAAAACATTAAAACAGCTGGTACTTGGATATGTTTATCCAAATATTCCAATATGTTAACGAGTTGTCTAACATTGGTTTTCATCTGTCTCCCTTGTAAAAAACCAGTTTGATCCGGGTGAATCCTCTGTGTCAAAACTGTCATTAATCTATTAGCCAAAATTTTGGCAAAAATCTTATAATCCGTATTCAACAAGGAAATAGGTCTAAAATTTTCTACTTGAACATTATCTTTACCCTCTTTAGGAATCAAACATACATTAGCCGTTTTCCAAGAGGGTGGAACCCGACCACCCTCTTGTATATTCACAAATAACTCCCTCATATGTTCCACCATTTCCTCCTGTAAACACCTATAATAAATCGTGGTAAAACCATCAGTACCTGGAGATTTTCCCAATTTCAATTGCTTAATTGCATCAATAATTTCTTCTGGCCTAATCAAAGCATTTAATCTATCTCTTTGTTCCAAAGTAATTTCAGAAACATTTTGATTTTGTAAAAAGGCATCTATCTCTTTCTCTTGAACTTTTTCTTCAGCATACAATTTGGTGTAGAACTCTAGAAAAGCCTTCTTAATAGTTTCTTGATGAAATACTTCTTGCCCTTTATATTCAACCTTCTCAATTAAACGGGATTTTTGTTTTTTCCTTAATGTATAAGCCAACCATCTGCCAGGTTTATTAGCATTAAAAAAAGTATTATGTTTAGCATATTGTATATTCCTGGCAACCTGGTCGGTCATCAAAATATCAAATTGTTTCCGTAAAACCTTTATCCCTTCTTTAATGTCACTATCATCTGGTTTATCAATTAATAATAACTCTTTCTTTCTTATTTCCGCTTCTAAAACTCGCCTCTTTTCCTCCTGTTTACGTCTATGCCTAGCATTCAGTTCAATTAATATTCCACGCATATGGGCCTTACTAGAGTCCCACACCACTTCTATTGGTAAACCTACATTCTTGTTTAACCTAAAAAATTCCTTGATAGCCTTTTTACATTCTTGCACATACATTTCATAATTAAACAGATTTTCATTAAGTCTCCAGGATCTACGTAAAAATTGGCCAGACCTTAATTCCATCATAACTGGATTGTGGTCAGACAATACATTAGGTAGAATTTTAACTTTCTTTAAATTTAACATAAAATCACTAGTAGTTAAAATAAAATCAATTCTAGAAAATGATTGATGTCTGTCAGAGAAAAAAGTAAACTCTTGATCCCTACCATGTCTTTCTCTCCAAATATCAAACAAATTAAAATCATCTTTAATATCAAAAAAAGATTTAGGTAAAATTGAACGCGATTGAGAAACTAATGAAATCTTTTTCTTGTCCAAACCAGTATCAAGGATTCCATTCCAGTCTCCCATTAAAATACAAGATCTATAGTCCAACTCTAATAACTTTTTGTGTAATGATTTATAAAACATGCCTTGTTTTTTGTTTGGAGCATATATACCCATCAAGAGAACTTTCTTCCCATCCAGTAAAATTTCTATAGCTAAAAATCTACCTTGAGTATCTGCTTCTAATAACTTAGCTTTTATATTATTTTTAACATAAATAACAATTCCATTTTTTTTATCTAAAGATGATGCCACAAAGTGTGTACCCAGCTTATTATTAATCAAGTATTTCTGGTCTGAAAATCTAATGTGAGTTTCTTGTAGACAGATCACATCATTTTTACATTGCTTCAAATAATGAAATATCTTCTTCCTTTTTTGTGGAGAATTTAAACCATTAACATTCCACGTCAAATACTTATTTGACATGGCCTTTACGTGAAAGCTTCTGCAAAGACCATTCCACTTCTTCCTGCCTCTTGGGTCTTGCTCCCATGGCTTCCATAGATGTCAGATCAGTTTGCTTGGTTTGAATTGGTTGTGTTTTTTCTCTTTGTTCAATAGCTTTAGTAGGTTCCCGTACACGCCTTGGATCTTTAGGCTTGTCTAGTGCCAAAGGTTGAAAGATATCAATTGACTGCACTGGTTGCTCAACTGCTTTATCCAAAAGAACCGATGAAATTAGTCGAAGTTGTTGAAGTTCCGCAGATTGCAATAATTCTAGGTCTTTAACCAACATTGCCCCCTTAGGTTTTGGGGAGGTAGATCTATCAGCCATCAATATATTCTCAAAGAAATCTTTCGCTTTAGCTACAGTAAACAAACGGTATCTTTTATTTTTGAAAAGTAAAGAAAGTCCAGTTGGTACCTCCCATCTATATTGTATTTCTCTTCTTTTAAGCTCCTCCATCAAAAAGGTGTAATCTTTCCTTGATCTCAACATCTTAGGAGGTATCTCTTTCAGAACCTGTACATCTTGACCAGCAACACTCAGTTGTTTATTATAGGCTATAGATAGAACCCAATTTCTATATTTTCTTGTATTAAAATATATCACAATATCTCTAGGCAAATTCCTCTGTGCTGCAATGCGTGAGTTCACTCTGAACAGTCGTTCAATCTGCCAGGCCACATTCTCAACTGAATCATCCAAAAATTTTGCTAAAGCTTCAGAAAAAGTTTTTCTTAAATCTTCTTGGTTCTCATTTAATACATCTCTAAATCCCCTAATTCTAACCGCAAACTGCATCTGATGATATTGTGTCAAAGTAGCTTGATCTTGAACATCGCTTCTAATTTCTTCTAATTTTTCTTCAAAATGTTGCTCAGCATTCTCTAATTTCTCTTCAACAACAATAGTATAGTCCCAAACACTCTTGATAGCGTCTACAATATCTTCTCTCATCTCCTGATTAGAGGCTTCTATCATAGCTTTAAAGTCTTTTTTCTGCTCAACCATCTTTTCCTCTATTTTCACATCAAATTTATCTTCCAATTTATCAAACCTATCATTAAAAAAAGATATTACATCTGTTAAAGCCGACTGTAGATCTTTCACTGTAAGCATTTGTGAGGACTGTGCAGGTTCTTGAGATTCTAAAGGAGCAGACTGTGATTTGACAAGCTGTCCTGGAGAGGGCATAGCCGCCTTAGCAGCTGCCTTTTGTCTTGTAGTCATAATTGAAACAAAGAAAGAGAAACTAAAAAAAAAAAAAATTTTTTTCCACTTCCGCCCTTCTCAAGTTCTTTTTTAAAAAGTCCAATTATTTTATAATTTAGTAAAAAAATCAATAAATAAATCAAGTCCAAATAGTCTCTCAAGCAAGTCTTGAAAAGAAAAGAAAAAAAGTTCCGTTTCAATTTCTCAGTGGAATAAACACTTTCATCTTTCACTTTCACTCAGCAGAAAAAGCAAACGCCATCTTAAAAAGGTTATGTTGATTCAAAAAAGTTTGTAGATACAAAGGCAGAAACAAAGTAACAATATACTTGCAGTACTCAGAAGGCTCCTGTATCCATTCCGTCTGAATAAAGCCTTTATTATTCTTCCTGAAAGAACAGAGGCGGTCGCAACGTCTAATTCTGTCAGCCGACAGAAGCGTTTCTGAACAGGAGCTTTTCAAGAGCCTGGGGAGCACACCTTCTCTGCCCCTGAAAATTTAATCCAGGGGTCTTGGAAGGGCTCAACCCGGCTCTTAATGCTCTACTCCCCCTCTTTGCCCGAGGGGGAGTTTTTCCGCCGCAACAAACAGCTGATGAGCGCTGTTGTTGACGGCTATACTGATTCAGAGACCAGAGCCTCACATTAGAGGCTCTATCGACGAGGCGAAGCCACCGGAAGTCATGTCATCTTAGCAAAGTCTCTTTTTAGCAGCCTTCTAATATCTAAGGGGCTGCCACAAAGAGGGGGGTCCACCTATTCTCCAAAGCACCTGAAGGCAGGACAAGAAGCAACGGATGGAAACTAACCTAGGAGAGAAGCAACCTGGAACCAAGGAGAAATTTCCTGACAGTGAGGACAATCAACCAGTGGAACAGCTTGCCACCAGAGATTGTGGGCGCTCCATTTCTTGATGTTTTTAAAAAGAGACTGGACAGTCACCTGTCTGAGATGGTATAGTCCTCCTGCTTGAGCAGGGGGATGGACTAGAAGACCTCCAAGGTCCCTTCCAGCTCTATTCTATTCTATTCTATTCTATTCTATTCTATTCTATTCTATTCTATTCTATTCTATTCTATTCTATTCTGTATTTTATTTCTATTCTATTCTATTCTATTCTATTCTATTCTATTCTATTCTATTCTATTCTATTCTATTCTATTCTATTCTATTCTGTTCTTCATTCCATTATTCTATTCTATTCTATTCTATTCTATTCTATTCTATTCTATTCTATTCTATTCTATTCTATTCTATTCTATTCTAATTCTAATTCTAATCTATTCTATTCTTATTGTCACCAGAGCTGAGATGATCCTCAAATTGACTTCCTCTTCAGCATGGAAGTCTACCTACTTATGGAGAAGCCACATATATCAGTTCCTGAGAAAGTTTTGTATGACTTTCTCTGCAACATTTTTTTTATAATAGAAATCTATTATAAATCTATAAACTCCTTAGCCCTGGCAATGATGGCTGAGGTTGCTCTGCGTTGAATTTAGCAGCGTCTGAAGAGCTGTGGGTTTTTCACTTCTCCAGGAGTGATACTTGTTTAAAACTGTAAATAATATCACAAAGAGGGCAGGAGTGTCAAGTGGCCCCAGCTCCTACAACGCGAACTAAATCTGTCCACGGAGAACATTTAATCTTGAATTCGCAACGAAGGCTGGCACACGCAGCCGTGTTGATCAACAACATTGAAGAGGGCTGGTTCTCTTTCCCTCTCACCATGAGATCTAGCCCCTTAAATTGAGAAGGCACATGAACACCTGCAAAAAGCAGTCATTCGACTTTGGAATTAATGTGCGTTTCAGTGCTACCTGTGACCAGTGAGAACTGGTCAAAGGGAAGCAGGGTTGGGGCAAGGAAGCTAGACCCAGATGTCAGGAGGACTCATTGCTAAAGCAGATGGCCCTGCAAATGTCTTCTGGGCTTCAGGAGGCCACACTGGACTGCGAGAGGCTCAGGGCCAATTGGCAAGGAAGAGAAGAGAAGGGCCTCAAAGGATCAGCTCTCTGGCATTGAGAGAGCCGGTGTGTTTGGTCTGTGTGCATCTGTTCCAAAAAAAATGGTACCCGGATGGGACGTTTCTCCAATGGAGAAACGGAGAAACGGATGCCGGCAGCAACTGCTGGCTGGGACAAGCAGTGAAAGATGGACACATCATCTGGGCCAAGCCAGACTGGGCGTTTGCTTGGTGTCCTTTGGTTCCTGTGTCTCAAATTAGAGTTCCGAGCCCTTCAACTAGACGTCAAGGAGTTTGAGTCGGAAGCTTCCTTGCTTCCCAGAGACAAATGACTGGTCACTGTGGAAGCAATGTTCTCTTTATCTCCTCCCACCAGGAGGTCTGCAAGATTTCAGACAAGCTTCCTTGTTTCCCTGAAATTCTCAAGCAGGTTCCACCCACAGAAACAGGAACGCCTTTCATTCTGGCTCCAATGCTCTTGGAGAGTCCTTTTTGAGGGGTCTCTCAACTTCGCCAAGCTCTTGAGCCAAGGTTGGCAGCAGCGTCCAAAAATTGATCCTGACAGAACAGGATCAATAGGAATAGGAATAGGAATAGAATAGAATAGAATAGAATAGAATAGAATAGAATAGAATAGAATAGAATAGAATAGAATAGAATAGAATATGGAATATGGAATATAGAATAGAGTAGAGTAGAGTAGAGTAAAGTAGAGTGGAAAATATGGAATGGAACAGAATGGAATAGAATATAGAATAGAATAGAATGCAGAATAGAATAGAATAGAATAGAATAGAATAGAATAGAATAGAATAGAATAGAATAGAATAGAATAGAATAGAATAGAATATGGAATATAGAATAGAGTAGAGTAGAGTAGAGTAGAGTAGAGTAGAGTAGAGTAGAGTAGAGTAGAGTAGAGTAGAGTAGAGTGGAAAATATGGAATGGAACAGAATGGAATAGAATATAGAATAGAATAGAATGCAGAATAGAATAGAATAGAATAGAATAGAATAGAATAGAATAGAATAGAATGGAATGGAATGGAATGGAATGGAATGGAATAGAATAGAATAGAATAGAATAGAATAGAATAGAATAGAATAGAATAGAATAGAATAGAATAGAATAGAATAGAATAGAATAGAATAGAATAGAATAGAATAGAATAGAATAGAATAATCAGAGCTGGAAGGGACCTTGTAGATCATCTGCAATCCCCCAACCCAAGCAAGACCCTACACCATTTCTGACAGATGACAGCCCAGTCTCTTCTTGAAAGCTTCCAATGATGACATTCCCACAACCTCTGAAGGCAATTCCTTCTTGAAGCACCACCTGTTGGACATCACAACTTACTGGGAAGCAAAGCTCGGGTCAATAATTCTGCACTGGCTACGAAGCAGCGGTTCAACAGGTCTTCCTTTGCTCCACCGTTGCAAGTCTCTGGATGTCACCATTGCTTCCTCTCTGGGTATTGTAATTGCCTGCAGCCATGCACACAGGACTACTTAGCCTAGATCTGTATTCAGACAGCATCTCCCAGTGGATTTGCGGCCCTGGGGGGGGGGGATTTTATTTCAACTCTTCTCCATGGCAGGAAAGAAAGAAACAGAACACGAAAAGGCTTCCTCATTCCATCAGCTGCCGCTTCCATCCTTCTCCTACAACCTTCTCTCCATTTTATCCCAAGTTTTAAAAACTTCTGCACAGCTAAGTCACAGCAAAGGCAAGGGAACCCTTGCAGATTTGCAAGCTGCAGGACGTCCTCGAGTTAACGGCCATTTGTCCAATGACTGTTTGAAGCCACGACAGCACTGAAAAAAAAATGATTTACAACCGGTCCTCGCTCTTATGACCACCGCAGCATCCCTGTGGTCACATGACTAAAATCCAGGCGCTCGGCCACCGGCCTGTGTCTTTCCCAGGGTTACGTGAGCGTCCTTCCCCGGGGACTTCCCACAACTCATTGGGGGAAGCCAGATCCACTTAACGACCCCCAGCAAAATTATTTATTTATTTTATTTATTTATTTTATTTGGGTTTGTATGCCGCTCCTCTCCAAGGGACTCGGAGCGGCTAACAACATATATATAACAGTGAAGTACCATAAAAAAAGTACCATAATAATCAGTTTTTTAAAAAAAATCTGAAAGAGCAAATGGCTCTTTTCCAGTAACGCCAACCCCAAAAAATAACACAGGGGGGAAAAAAGGATACAAACAAACAAAATCAGATAATTTAAATGCAATGGGACTTCGTTATTTAGCATTAATGACTTCCGGGAAGAGCGATGACTTGCAAGGCCGTCCTCGGCTTACACCAGTTTGTTTAGTGGCCCCTTCAAAGTCACAACAGCACTGAAAAGAATTGAGTTGTGACTGTTTCTCACACTTATGGCCGTTGTGGCCTTTTGTGGCCTTCTGGACAAGCAAAGTCAATGGGGGGGTGTGGAAGCCGGGTTCACTTCACAACTGTGGCAAGAAAGGTCGTAAAATGGGGCAAAGCTCCCTTAACCACTGCCTCAGCAACGGGAATTCTGGACTCAATTGTGGCTCATAAGTCGAGGACTAAAACAAACTACGTGACTCGCCCTCAGTTTTGGCGGGAAGAACTGCCTGTCTCTCTCTCTCTCTCTCTCTCTCTCTTTTACTATTACAGCCACCTAGAAAACATGGCTGACTTCCTGTCTGTCTCCTGTGGCTGTCCCCCACTTCCTTCTGCAGTGACTTTCCCAATATGGCTGACTTCCTGTCCTCCTCCTGTGGCTGTCCCCCACTTCCTTTTGTAGTAACTTTCCCAACAGACCTGACTTTCTATCTGACCTCTATGGTTGTCCCCCACTTCCTTTTGTCGTGACTTTCCCAACATGGCCTTGCTTTCTCTCCACTCTCTATGGCAGTTGCCAACATGGCCGACTTCTTCTCCGCCCTCTTTGGCAGATCCCAAAATGGCCGACTTCCTATCTGCTCTCTATGGCAGATCCCAAAATGGCTGACTTCCTGTCCGCCCTCTATGGCTATTCCCAACATGGCCGACTTCCTGTCCATCCTCTATGGCTGTTCCCAATATGGCCGACATCCTTTCCGACCTCTATGGCTGTTCCCAAGATGGCCGATGTCCTGTCCGACCCCTATGGCTGTTCCCAAGATGGCCGACTTCCTGTCCGACCCCTATGCCTGTCCCCCAGTTCCTTTTGCCGCGCGTCCATTAGTAAAGAAACTGTGGCCACATTTGTCAGATTAAAATGCCTCAGATAACAAATTTGAGGCGTTTTGAAGAAATCACGTACTGAACTACCGTGAAAGCATTAAAAAAAGGAGATAAATCTAGTAAGAATTTTCATTCCAACCTGCATTTCCAGCTGTATTTCACAGCTTTTAATCTGTGTTTTATTTTATTACAGGAAGGCCTCGACCTGGACCACAATTGAGCCGAAATTTCTGCTGCTTAAATGAGACAGTTGTTACATGAGTGTAGTCCCCATTTTATGCCCTTTCTTGCCTCATTTGTTAAGCGAATCACTGCAGTTGTTAAGTTAGTAATCTGGTTGTTAAATGAATCTGGCTTCCCTCATTGGCTTTGGTTGTCAGAAGGTCACAAAAGGGCATCAGGTGAAAGAAAGAAATCAAGGAAGAGAGGAAGGGAGGGAGGACGAGAAGGAAAGGAAGGAAGGAAGGAAGAGCAGAAAAAGGAAAAGAAGGACAGGAAGCAGAAGGGAAGGAAAAGTAAGAGGGAAGATGGGTGAATGGATGGAAGGAAGGGGAGGAGGGAGAGAGGAAGGAAGGAAAAGATGGAAGGAAAAGAAAGAGAGAGAAAAGAAGAGAAAGAAAGGAAAGAAAGAAAGAGAAAGAAAAAGAAAGAAAGAAAGAAAGAAAGAAAGAAAGAAAGAAAGAAAGAAAGAAAAGAATAAGGAAAAGATGGAAGGAAAAGAGAGAGAGAAAAGAAAAGAAAGAAAGAAAGAAAGAAAGAAAGAAAGAAAGAAAGAAGAAAGAAAAAGAAAGAAAGAAAGTCCAGCCTGTTAACAAGTGCCAAGGAAGCAAAGCCACCAGGGAGAATATTAAAACTCTTTCCAGCTCCCTGGGTAAAGGAGAAGAATGAATAGGTGGAGGAAAAATAAACTTGGCCATATCTGCCTGGTGAGATGAAATGGTGGCAATTTGTGTGTGTGTGTGTGTGTGTGTGTGTGTGTGTGTTGTGTTGTGTTTTGCTTCCCATTGGGTGAAAGAAAAAGACAAGATAGACAACACTCTGATAGGGAACATTTTATACCAAGGATTCTTCCGTAAACACATTACCAGCCAGCACAATTTTACATGGTCATTTTTTTTTTTCTTGAACTAGGTGGTAAAAATGTCTGTTCTTTTTTTTTTTTTTTCCTGCGGTACGCTTTTACCCATTGATTTCCTTTCTGGGATGACTTGGGTTCCACTTAAATAGGTTTTCGGATTTTATGAGGCCATTCTTACCCAGATCATTCTCCCTCCCTCCCTCTCTCCCTTCTTCTGCCCCCACCCCCTCAAATAATCCATCTAATTGCTTCTTTAAACTTTATAATTTGCAAAGTTAACTCTGCTCTGGATCATGTGGGGTGACTGGCTCTGAACAGCAGTAAAAGGAAATTAAAAAAAAAAACCACCAACAACGCTAGCAGATGAAGGAATAGGAAGTACCTGGCTATCATATCTGCAACTGCAGTCTAGGTGGCAAAAAGACAGGAAGAAGGGCTTATCCTGGACTGATGAGACTTTAATTAAACAGATTAGAGAGCAGGGGATCATGCACATCAAACGGGTGTACGGCGTTCTGATAGAAATAGACTCTGAAACTGTGTTAGTCAAGAACTGTATGGTAAAGTGGGAAAGAGACTTTGGGCATTCGATCACAATGGAAACGTGGGAGGAAATCTTAGTGAGAAATGTAGTATTCACGAAAGCACAACAACTAAGAGAAAACTTCTACAAGATGTTCTACAAATGGCATTTAGATCCAAAAAAACTATCATACATCTATCCAGACACCCAGCCTAAATGTTGGAGGTGTGGTAGTGAGGAGGCTACATATTTCCATGTATGGTGGACATGCAGAAAAATTAAAGCCTTCTGGAGAAAGATATGGTGGACACTCCAAACCATTTTCAAAAAGCGTATCGAGTTTCTACCTCAGGTTTTTTTACTAGGAATCATAAAAGATTCTGTTACCTCAGAGACGAGCTTATTTCTGAACTTGATCACAGCAGCCAGATTGTTGGTGGGACAATACTGGAAGAATCCAGAAATACCACCTATAGAAGAATGGACTTTGAAAGTAATAAATTTGGCGGAAATGGCGAAAATATCGGCATATTTGAAAGATCGCACAAATGAACAATATTTGGCTGACTGGAAACAGTGGATAGACTATATACAAGAGAAACACCAATCAAATAAAATGTACCTGGCGTATAGTTGAGGCTGGATGCGAGGAGTGAAGAATGTTTACCAAACCAGACGTTTACAAAGACTAATACCTGTTGTTGTATGTTATGTTCTATGATGATTGCTTCTTAATATGATCTTATGTTTAAGGTTGATTACTTTAATATTGAAAAAGCGGACTAAATTTTTACCCCAGGTTATTGAATTTCTACCTCAGGATCTTTAGATAGGGATTATAAGAGATTGCACTACTACTGAAAGGAATATGGTTCTGAATCTGGTCACAGCAGCTGGACTGCGGGTGGGACAATACTGCAGGAAGCCAGAAACACCGCATATTGAGGTTAGGACTTTGAAAGTAACACAATTGGCAGAAATGGAGAAAAATTTTGACACATTCGAAGGATCGTTTGAACGAACAATATGTGATAGACTGGTAACAATGGATAGGCTATAGATAAGAGACGCACCAATCGAATAAATTGTAACAGACGTATAGTTGAAGCTTGAGATGAGAAGTGACGAATGTTTACCAAGTCAGATGTTTACAAAGATTAATACTCAGTGCTGTATTACAGGTTTTACGAGGACTGCTTCTCAATATGATCTTATACTTAGTGTTGTATTACAGGTTTTACGAATATGATCTTATGTTTAATGTCGATTGCTTTAATAAAAATTTTTTAAAAAAGCAGATGAAAAACAGAGAGAGCGAAGAATCAGCTGTGATTTATTTGACATGTAAATAGTCAAATAAAAGAATCTTCTTCTTTCCCCCCCTTCCTCCTCCTCCTCCTCCCCCCCCCATCCACCTGAAGTGTAAGTTGAGGACTACCTCTATAATGTATACATGCATAGGTGTGTGTGTGTGTGTGTGTGTGTGTGTGTTTGTGTATAAACACTTAAAAGTTCCTAAATTCTTAAAAAGTTTGTAAAACATTATACTGGATGTTTTTGGGTTTTTTTGTTTTTTTTTAAATGTTTTTCCCCTTTCAGGTTAAAGAATTTGAGTGCGTATATTACATTGTGTGAATATAAATGATGGCAGTTTATAAAGATGAATAGGTATGAATGGAAATGTGTGCTACTTCCCACAGCAAAAAAGAAAAAGAAGCAAGAGATGGTTATTGTAACCATCTCTCCCTTTCTTTCTCTCTCTCTCTCTCTCCCTCTCCCTTTCTCTCTCTCCCTTTCTCTTTCTCTCCCTCTCTCTCCCTTTTTCTCTCTTCCTTTCTCCTATCTATCTATCTCTCCCTCTCCCTCTCCCTCTCCCTCTCTCTCTCTCTCTGTGTGTGTGTGTGTGTGTGTGTGTGTGTATAAAAAAGCACGCAGCTCCTTACACACAAACCAATGTTGACAGAGTGTCCACAAACCGAACTGGTGGGAGGCGTTTTTGTGTCCCTCAAATGATCTTCAGAGCCGAGATGCCACTGATCCTGAAATTGATAAATGATTAAGCAGTGGGGGTGGGGGGAGTGGGAGGGCCTTTGGAGTGAGAAAGAGGCCCTGGATTTGTCTGGTTTTTCTTGTTTTGTGGGGGGGGGGGCCAAGTTGGAAAGTTGGCACTGTTGGGCCTTTTTGATGCTTTATCCCTCTCCCGCTATTTTGTTTATCCGGCCGGCTTTGTGGCCATCAAAGGGCTGGTTTGCCTAGCTCCAACCGGGCGATGGATTTGCTCAGAAGCCTGTCCAAGCCCAGTCAGTTTCTGTCCTTGGGTTCAGCAAAGAGTCAAAACAGAGGGAAAGGATCAACAGCCTCAGCAGTAGAGATTCGTTTGGCAGACGGCCGCTGGCTCCGTGCAGCTCCCGCATTAATTTGCAACAGGTTTATTATGATTATCCTTGCGGCTTTTTTCAACCTTACCGGCGAGAGAGAGAGAGAGCGCGAGAGAGAAGAAAAAAAAAAGGAAAAATATAGTTCCAATCAGCTGCTGAAATCTACAGGGCAGAAGCAGTGTGATCCGTTGCTCAAAAAGGATATTTTTGTGTGTTTGATGGCCTTGGTTATTATTTATTTTCATTTTTCGCATGCTGGAGCGCAGAGCTGCGATTTGAAATGGTATCCTTCCTGTTTTGCCAGAAGCTGGAGGAGGCGGTCAATGCCTGAATGGCGTTCCGGATTAAAAAAAAAAGAAAAAACACCAAATGGGGAGAATATAACAATTTCTGTGCAACCAGCATCAATTGCTTTGCAGCCAGCTTAAGTCATGGATAAACCCTTCCAGGGACTTTGTACTTACCAAGCTGTAGTTTTGAAAAACAGTTAGTAGAACAAAAACAAATCAAACTTTTCCAATAGTAGCTTGATTGCTGGAGACTTCACAGATACGTCCATGTGGGCTTGGCAGTCCCACTTTCCCTTTTGCCTTCTTCTGGATATTTTAAAAATTCATTTCAATAACTCAGTCTGGGTTTTCCAGCCCTGGGCCTTTGAACATATAATATAGAATAACAAGAGTTGGAAGGGACCTTGGAGATCTTGTAGTCCACCCTCCTACTCAAGCAGGAGACCTTTTATCAGACATGTCAAACACAAGGCCCGGGGGCCGGATGCGGCCTGTGAAGTGGTTTCATGTGGCCCATGAAGCCATCCCGGAAACAGTGAGGGAACGGACCCCGCTGCCTTGGCCCTGGCCCAAGCCGGCCGGGAGTCAGTGTACAATTTTGTGATGGCCATCTATGCTGAAACGCATTCAGTCTTAGCTCCACAAGGCCATCTGGAAACAGAGAGGAACCAGCCCCTGGATGCATGCTGGGGAGGTGTCACCCTTTGTGCAGAATGAAGAAATGGACCATGCCTTGGCACTTGTCTTGGACACACCCCCTTCTACCAGAGACCCTCAGATCTGTCCCACTCCTGCCCAGACCCCCACAGGCACCCTTGAGGCAAACGGTGTAGAGCTGGCCACACCCACCCAGTAGGCCACACCCACTCCATCCATGCTCATCCAGGAGGCCGCATCCACCCTGGCCACACACCCCCGCCCCACCCCCGGAGGGCAACCGCAATGCTGATGCGGCCCTCAATGCAATTGATTTTGACACCCCTGCCTTTTATGATCCCAGGCAAATTCCAATCTCTTCTTAAACACCTCCAGTGTTGGAGCACCCACAACTTCTGAAGGCCGATTGATCGTTCTCACCGTCAGGAAATTTCTCCTTCGTTCTAGCTGGCTTCTCTCTTCCTGATGGTATTTAGTGACCATCTTTAAAACGCTCCATGGCATCGGACCCGGATATCTACAGGACCGCCTTCTGCCAGCAAATACCTCCCACCGTCCGGTACGCTCCCACAGAGAGGGTCTCCTCGGGGTGCCGTCGGCCAAACAATGTTGGCTGGCGACCCCCAGGGGGAGGGCCTTCTCTGTGGGAGCTCCAACGCTTTGGAACGAGCTCCCCCCCGAACTCCGTACGATGACGGAATTGCGTTCCTTCCGTCGAGAATTAAAAACATATCTATTCCAACAAGCCGGCCTGGGATAGTAGCTCCAGTTCCAGCAAGGCCATAATTGTTTTTAGGGGATTGAGCTTTTAAGATTATGCATTGGGTTTTTAAATGATTGGGCCAAATTATTTAATCTATTTTTAATAATTTTACTTTTTGTATGTTGATGTTTTTTAATTGGGCTGTACACCACCCCGAGTCCTTCGGGAGGGGAGCGGTATAAAAATCGTAAAAATAAATAAATAAATAAATAAATAAATTTTCCATCTCTGGCCATAAAAATTGAAAATAAAAATGGGAGGGCCGATTCGAGGGTGGAGAAATTCTAAGCTGCATTCAGTTCTGCTCCTCAAAATGAAAACTCGAGTGGGAGAGTTCTTTACACACTTTTTTCTCCTTATCTCTTACACACCCCTGAAATCTAATCAGCCTCCCCATTTGAACCTCGGATGAACTGTCTTCCCCTGAACTGGATTTCGGGAAGAGAGTCACTGAATGTGTTCCCATGGCACAAACTGCACAGTTTAGGGAGTCCTTCGAGGCCGGGGGCAAATTCCTAAAAAGCCCTCTTGAAAATACCATTTCAATCTCGAAAATAGGGAGACTACCAAACTTTTCTGGTAAGTAGTTCAGCCGTTAATTGTTTGAGGGATCACTAACCCCCTTTGGGCTAGTTAACTGGAACATTTGCACGGGTTAAAGGGTTGGCCCAAAACTCTTTAACAAATAACCTGTAGACAAGCAAGCTGAGTCTTAAGGGCAGGATTAAATGCATCATCAATTTGAAGTCCTGGTTCTCAACCGCAAGAGACCCGCATCCAAGCCCCATGGGAATTGTCTTGACCCTTATTTAGCATCACTTTAGCTTGACCATTAGTTGACTAGATCCTTGTCTATAGGTAGCAGGAATAAACCCATAATGCTTTGAACTCGGGGCGCAATGGCTGAGCGGTTAAAGATGCTGAGTTTGTCTGCTGGGAAGTCGACAGGCCGGGTTCAAGACCCAAGCCATCTTGGGACGGGATGAGCTCCCGTTCCTCGCCCACCTTGCAGTTCAAAAGCATGCAAATGTGAAGGCATCTCTGGAGGTTCTCGGTTGTCCTCCAAAGGTGCTTTGGACTTCCTTTGATTTTCTCTGAAGACATTTCCCTTCTCATCGAAGAAGCTTCTTCGGCTCTGACTGGGTGGTGGGGGAATGAGAGGATTTATACTCCTTGCAGACAGCTGGTCATTTGCATTCTTTTAGAGAGTCTTTAAGGTCACTTGGAGGATTATCTGTGACACATTAGGACTCCCTAGGCCCCTGAAAGGTTGATGTGCACCTCAGGGGCCAGGAGAATAGCGGTCGGGAATTATTGGGACAGAAACCTTGAGATTCCTGCAAAGTCTTAGCATCTGGGACTTCGAGAGATGCCCCATTAAGGCATTTAAGCTTGCAACTGGCAGTCTCGTTGTGTTGCCCGCATCTCCGGACGAACCCTCCACTGCCAACTCTGGCCCCAACTCCGTGTTCTCCTGTAACCCTGGATTGCTTTTTGGGACTTACTTCTCCGTGCCAAGGCTGTGAGCTTGATGAAATAGTCCCGTTGGCTCTGATTTTATCTGGATTTGCTCCTTCTCCTCTGCCTTGTTGGGGGTGGGGTGGGGGACTGAGAGAAAGAGGTACTGACATCCCTCCGCCTCGCTCATGCGTCTTTCTGAACATCAGAGGATGCATTTGCTGTCCATGCTAATCAGTCAGCTACAGGTAAGAGAGAAGTGGAGAGAAGGGAGATTAGAAAAGAGAAAGGCTGTTTCATCGTGATGAGGAATTTAGACTTCAGACACAAGATCTCTCACTCTCTCTTTCTCTCTCACTCTCTCTCTCTCTTTCTGTTCTTCCCCACTCTTTGCAAAGCCAGGATGCTAATGCTACCGAACTTAGCGATAATGCACAAGAAAGGGGTCGGGGCATTGTCCTTTGATCCAACAGAGAAATGGGCCTAGCTGTATCTCCATAACATCAGCTTTCCAGTTTTTGTTATTTTATCGTTCCTCCCTTGATCAAGGGCACGCTTCAGCCAGGAGATGCACCCACCGGATCAGCCAAAGAAAATACAGCTGCGGGTGGGGAATGGTGGAAATGTTCCTTCTCCTCTTCCTCCTCCTCCTTCCATCCGTTGCTTCTTGTCCTGGCCTTCAGGTGCTTTGGAAAATAGCTTGACCCCCGTCCCCTCTTCTCTGTGGCAGCCCCTCAAACTAACACCCAATGTTGAATGTATATGTTCTATAACTAATGCCTCTTAACATAACCTTATGACTAATGTTGTTTGCTTTAATATTGTTAAAGCGGACTGAATCTCTACCTCAGGATATGAAACTTTTACCTCAGGATCTCTGGTTAGGGACTATAAAAGATTGCACTAGTAATGGGATGAAGTCAATTCAGAAGTGCAAACGAACAATATGCGATAGACTAGATACAGTAGATAGACCATATATAAGAGAAACACCAACCAAACAAAAGGTACTCGGAGTATACTTGAAGAGGGAAGGGAGGAGGGAAGAACGTTTACTAAAACAGATGTTTACAAAGATTAATACCTAATGTTGTATGCTATGTTCTAGGATGATTGCTTAGCAATAGGATCTTATGTTTAATGTTGATCACATTAATATTGAACCAGATAAGAGAAACACCAATCAAATAAAGTGTAACAGGAGTATAGTTGAGGCTAGACGCGAGGAGTGGAAAAAGGCTTACTAATTCAGACGTTTTCAAAGACTAATACTTAGTGTTGTATATCAGGTGCCATGATGATTGCTGCATAATATGTTTTTATGTTCAATGTTGATTGTTTTGATAAAAGAATTTTTATATTGAAAAAATATATATATTGGACAGCTGCTATCCACCAGTTTTCAACCAGGAGGAAGAACTTAAAACATTGTCCTAAAGACTGTAAATTTGCTCCCAAACCATTTGCATTTCCGAAACGTCGACTCCACTAATGATCGTTTTAGGAAAACCACAGAGTTTTTGGGACTCCACCCTCTGCTTGTTCCTTCACAATGGACATGTTTCGCTTGCCACGATACAGGCCGGGTTCCTCCCAACGAACAGCAACAAGCCCAGCGTGCAGAATTCAGCAAATGCGAGCGTCATTCCAGATCAGCTTTTTTTTTTTTTGCCATCCAAGTTTTTTATTAATTTTCCAATACTGCATTTACATATTTGAAAAGTAGCGTGGCGGTTGAGCATCGTGATTACATTTAAATATCAGTACAAATCTCAAAGTATTTCAACAACAAAATTCCCTCTCTTTCCCCCATAAGATCTAATGTCATATTCAGATCAATACAGTTCTTATTCTATCAATCAAACAAAAATACCTTTCTAATATTCATTAATAATCTTCAGTCTGTACATATCTTGATTAATTTGACATTCCATCTTTTGGACAATAACCTAATAAGTTTTTCTTAAGTTTAATTTTGCATTAATATTTAAATTTAACGTTTAATCTGTATCATTTCCAGACTTTAAATGATCCCAGATTCTCAGTCTTCTCTCTCATATTTACGACTAATAATTTTCTTTTCCTTTTTTCTACTTCTTTCCTTTCTTCCTTTCCAGAAAAAGAGAAAACTAATATACAAATTTAATTATTAGTATTTATACTTCTAAGTTTTATTTAACCTGTATCTCAACTCATGACAATATCTTAAATTCAAATCTTAATTATTTATAAACATTCAAACTTTTAGCAAATCAGTAAGCCAGATCAGCTTTCTGTGTTCCTACGTTCCCCCCCCCCGGAGGTTTCTTTTAGTAAACAGAAGAGGAGGAGGAGGAGGAGAAATAATAAAATAGCTTTTGTGCTTTCCAGCTTTTTCTTCCCTCCTCCCTCTTCTTTTCTCTTTCAAAATGAAACAGGAAAAGAAGAAGAAGAAGCAAGAAACATATTTTATAACTCATTTTCTCAACAAGCAGGAAGGCAGAGAAGGACATGGGGGATTTTCTCAAAGTCCTGTTCTCAAAAAGAGACCCGTGGCTTGAAAGCTCATCTTAAACATAATTTGCTGGTGTGGGGAGGTT
>JARGCV010000858.1:115000-149510 GCA_034064705.1 Bothrops alternatus
TCTTTATTGCAAACAGTAAAATATACCAACACTCAACCAAACTGCATGAATGGGAAGCCTCCTTCCTTCCTTCTTATTCCTTTTCTTTCTTTCTTTCTTTCTTTCTTTCTTTCTTTCTTTCTTTCTTTCTTTCTTTCTTCCTTCCTTCCTTCCTTCCTTCCTTTCTTTCTTTCTTTCTTTCTTCCTTCCTTCCTTCCCTTATTCCTTTCTTTCTCTTTCTTTCTTTCTTTCTTCCTTCCTTCCTTCCTTTCTTCCTTCCTTCCTATTCCTTTTCTTTCTTTCTTTCTTTCTTTCTTTCTTTCTTTCTTTCTTTCTTTCTTTCTTTCTTTCTTTCTTTCTTTCTTCCTTCCTTCTTATTCCTTTTCTTTCTTTCTTTCTTTCTTTCTTTCTTTTTCTTTCTTTCTTTCTTTCTTCCTTCCTATTCCTTTTCTTTCTTTCTTTCTTCCTTCCTTCTTATTCCTTTTCTTTCTTTCTTTCTTTCTTTTTCTTTCTTTCGTTTTCTTTCTTTCTTTCTTTCTTTCTTCCTATTCCTTTTCTTTCTTTCTTTCTTTTTCTTTCTTTCTTTTTCTTTCTTTCTTTCTTTCTTTCTTTCTTTCTTTCTTCCTTCCTATTCCTTTTCTTCCTTCCTTCCTTCCTTCCTTCTTATTCCTTTTCTTTCTCTTTCTTTCTTTCTTTCTTTCCTTCCTTCCTTATTCCCTTCCTTCCTTCCTTCCTTCCTTCCTTCTTATTCCTTTTCTTCCTTCCTTCCTTCCTTCCTTCCTTCCTTCCTTCCTTTCTTTCTTTCTTCCTTCCTTCTTATTCCTTTTCTCTTTCTTTCTTTCTTTCTTTCTTTCTTTCTTTCTTTCTTTCTTTCTTTCTTTCTTTCCTTCTTCTTCCTCCCTTCCTTTCCAAGAATAGCCGCTTCCCCCTCCTCCTCCTCTTCCGCTATTATAAGTATATTTATAGTTTTCATTAATAGTTTAACCCCCCTCTCTAACATTACAACATTATTTTCTCTTTGGGCCAAATTTGAAAATTTGGTGGTGCTATGGCTGGAGATCTCCTAGAACATCCACCCTAGGCATACTCTGTCCATGATGCAGAAATTGTTTTGACAATTTGACCACAAGGTACAGAGATCTCTTAGCTGCCACCAAATAATCATATGCATTTCTACAGTAACGTTAGGGAAGGCCTGCCACATTTCTGCCCTGTTTACCGCCAAAGTCTAGATCATGATTAGCCTTGCTCATGAATCATCTATGGTGAGATTCCATCCAGTTATACTACAAAGTTCACGTTCAAAGCTCTCCCTGGTTGTCCATGATAGTTGAGATATCTATGGTGGGACTCCATCCCAACATTTCATCCAGTTATACTACAAAGCTCACGTTCAAAGCTCTCCCTGGTTGTCCATGATAGCTGAGATATCTATGGTGGGACTCCATCCCAACATTTCATCTACTTATACTATAATGCTCACATTCAAAGCTCTCCCTGGTTGTCCATGATAGTTGAGATATCTATGGTGGGATTCCATCCTGACATTTCATCCAGTTATACTACAAAGCTCCTATTCAAAGCCCTACTCGGTTGTCCATGATACTTGAGACATCTGTGGTGGGACTCCATCCCAACATTTCACCCAGTTGTACTGCAAAGCTCCCATTCCAAGTTCTGCGCTGTTGTCTCCATTCCCAGGGGAGAATTGGGCAACTTCCTCTCCATCTTACAATGACATTCAAATGTATACGAACAAGCCATCCATCAGCATCCTTTCTATCCTAATTGCTACACATCTCTTCTCCTTTGGATAATATATTCAGATGAGAATTTAATGGATTTTTGAAGGTATGAGTTGTCAGCCAGTCGAAAGAAGCATTGACAAGGGAATTATGACTAATCTCCAGCGTTCAGGTCGATCCTTCCAAAGAATTTTTTAAAAAACGGTTGAAATAATATAGAGGCCTTTTTCTTCCTAAACTGTTGGAGAAAAACACAACGTTCTCTACCCTGCTTGGAAAGCTGTGGGGGGGGGAGAAAAAAAGTTTGCCCCCTAAATAAGTGGCAAAACCAACACCTAAGCTAGTTACATTTCCTTTCTACATAATCTTTCCTGGCTCTCAAATGACACCAGGTCATCTGTGATTTGAATCTGGAATATCAATTTCCAGGGCCATGTTTTTGAAAAGAATTTACAGTATTCAGTGCTGAACTGAATATTTGCTCCCCATTTTTTTTTCAAGGTGCTTCCAGCTGGGAAGGGATTTTTTTCCCTCCACCCTTTCTAATCCAAATAATTGAGTTTTAGACAAAATCCTGTTTGGTGGGATGTGACTTTCGCCTTCCTGAATTCCCATAACTTGTGTCTTGACCCAGCCTGGTGGGCATAGACCAGCTATAACTGGCACAACATGCCACTTATTTTTTACCTTCTGCCACACCGAGTCCTATTTGCTGAGTTCTGCCTCCCGTGAGCTCCCCCCCCCCATTCACAACACAATCGGCACAAACTCTTTATTATCATTCCCCTCCCTGGTGCTTGTGAGTTTCCCTGACACCCTTTATTATCATGACAATAACGATGAGAATAATAATCAAAGGATCTTAGGAGAGTGGGGTTGGACGAGCAATTTATTTACACAGTGAATTGTCT
Source organism: Bothrops alternatus (assembly GCA_034064705.1). Lineage (NCBI taxonomy): Eukaryota > Metazoa > Chordata > Lepidosauria > Squamata > Viperidae > Bothrops > Bothrops alternatus. The sequence goes on from JARGCV010000858.1 coordinate 117,636, forward strand.
TTATCAAAGCCCAAGAGACATATACAGAAGAATCGTGAATGACTCAAAATGTATATTCCGGACCACCAATTCAAAACAAAACTGACTCCAAAATTAGTGAATAGAGTGCATTAGAAGTTTTGACTGGTATTTTCGGCTTTGGGCTTCTAGGAGCAATGCTCCTAGAAGCACGAGCAATGCTCCTAGAAGCACAAAGCCGAAAACACCAACCTGAAGATGACGAATGGGACTTTGTCGAAATGTCGCCAAGACACTTCCAATTTGACGCGGGAGAAAACCCAAATAACCAAAGACCTACATACAAACACACGCGAAAACCTCAGAAAACATATATATAGAAGCACGAAGCCGAAAGCACCATCCTGAAGATGACGAATGAGACTTCGTCGAAACGTCGCCAAGACACTTCAAATTCTATGTGGGAGAAAACCCGAAGAAAATACCTACACACACACACACACACATATAAGAAAGTTTTCCAGACAGACTGGTTTGATCGATTGCACCTTGGCATTTTGACTGCTATACTGCAGTTCTACTTTTTTAAATAATCTCTTTTGCCTTGCATCTTTTGCTATCCCAGCATCTCTTGCTATCATTATCTTGCTAAGCATGGACAAAGTCAGAGCGGAATAATTAAGACCTTTATTTATGAAGATTCCTTAGTCATTTCCATTAGTGTCGCACAAATTAATTTACATTTTTTTTGCAACATTAAAAAAAAAAGGTCACAGCTCCTGCCAAAATGCAGTGCCTATTTTTCTTATCAGTTACTCCTTGGATACCACATATAGAGAGAAAAATAAAAATCCCAGAGCAGTCAGGACAAAGCATGTCATTAATTTTGTTACCAGAATATGCCTCCACTTACTCCTATTACATAGTTGTCTTGTTCCTCCTCTAGAATTACAGAATAACAGAGTCAGGAGGGACCTTGGAGGTCTTCTAGTCCAACCCCCTGTTCAAGCAGGAGACCCTAGACCATTTCAGACAAATGGCTGTCCAGTTTCTTCTTTGAAACCTCTGGTGATGGAGCACCCAAAACTTCTGGAGGCCAGCCGTTCCACTGGTTAATTGTTCTCACTATCAAGAAATTTCTCCTTAATTCCAGGTGGCTTCTCTCCTTGATTAGTTTCCACCCGTTGCTTCTTGTCTTGAGTTCAGGTCCTTTGGAGAATAGGTTGACCCCTTTCTTCTCTGTAACAGCCCCTCAAATATTAAATCATCCAACAGTTACAAGGTCTCCTACCTTGAGTGAGCCGTTGGACTAAGACTTCTGAGATCCCTCCCAAACCTTATGTTCTATGTTTTAGGACTATCTGGAAGCAGAATATTCCTGTTTTCTTCCAGGGGATGTGGAAGAAGATGCCAAAAGTCTTCTGAGGACACTTTGTGCATTTCCAAGAGGTTGTTGACCAGAACATCATGAAACATTTCTTTTCCAGCCAATAGACTTCTAGCAGTGCCTAAATCTGGCCTACTCATCTTGGCGCATTCAGGAAACGAAATGAAAGTTCCCATTGGTGAGACTCAACCATCCAGGTCTTGGTTGTCCCAAAGATACTCTTTTCAAAAGGCAACTGGACTTAATTATTGAGTTTTGGTTTTTTTCTTGAAGATATTTCACTTCTCATCCCAGAAGCTTTGTTTTGAATTGAACTGAACAAGAAGCTTCTGGAATGGGAAGCGAAACGTTTTCAAAGAAAAACCAAGAAAGTCAAGTTGCCTTTTGAAAAAGGACCTTTAGGATTTTATTTATTTATTTATTTATTTGATTTGACTTCTATGCCGCCCTATTCTGGAGAACTCAGGGCGGCTCACAACATCCGACTGATGGGCTGCCCTGTTTTCTATATATCTATTCCACATTAATGCTCCAAGGTATAGGTTCTCCTGCTTGACTAAAAGACCTCCCTTCCAGCTCTGCTCTATTCTAAGCCATGTCTTAAGATCTCTGACCACATCTGAACATCTTTAGTGCATGCTTCATCAGATTTCTGTATTCATAAGCAATAAATAACTTCAAGAGAAGATCCATCCAACCTCTTCATGAAAGTCATGAAAGCTAACAGACCTTAATCAAGTCTCCCCACAATACAAAATACACCATCAAAGCTGATCCCAGCCAGAGCATAGAACAACTCAAAGTAGCAGTGTAAGATCAGAAAACGTGGAGACACCTGGCCCATGGAATCGCCAAGAGTTGGACACGACTGAATGGATATCATCATCATCATCATCATCATCATCATCATCATCATCATCATCATCATCATCATCACAATACAAAAAAAGTGGGAGGGGGGAGAGAAGAATAGAAGTGCTGGTGTATCCCAAATAAACACCTCCCCAAATAAATGGATCTGGCCATAGCTTAGGAAATTCTAAAGGCGAGACCACCTATTTTTGAAGGCTTCCTTAAACTAGACCAGGCATGTCAAACTTGCGACCTCATGTGACATCACGCAATGTATCGGGCTGGTTTTGCCATTGCCGGCAATGAGGTGGGCGTGGCTTTCACGCGACGCATCCAGCCCACGGGCCGGAAAATTGACACCCCTGAACTAGACTGACCGGCTCAGTTGCATAGCAAAAGTAGACATCTCCCTACTTTTTCAACATTAGCCTAAGTTCCTCTTCCGTCCATGTTTTGCCTTCAAGCAAGGCTGACCTCAACTGCCTTAAGAAGACATGACGATTGAAGTCCCGGTCCCTCCACGTCAAGAAGGTGTTTCTCCGCAGATAACGGAACAAGCCCAGTTTGCGATTCAGGGCTACTTTGTCCACCCCTTCTATGACAACTAAGATGAGGCTGGCTTTGCTGTCCACCAGTTGCCAAGACTGAGCCACCTCCAGTTCGAAGTTACACCAACGGCTTTCCAAGAAGTGGTCTGAGACAACAGCAATGACTTTCCGGCTGGTCTGGAAGCCTTCTTTGATGATGTTGGTGATGATGGAAACTCCAGGGATGAAGTCCCGGTAGAAAAGACAGAGACGGAAGTAAGGTAATTCCTCTTCCAGAGGCTGCTGCAGTTCTTGGTTCACCCACTCCTTGTCCATACTGGAGAAGATCACAAACGCATCATAGACAGTTTCATTCTCCTCTGAGGATCTGTTTCCAAGGAACAACACCATGGTATAATAGATGTAGAAATAATATTTATAAACCAGAATCAAGATTGTGATCAGAACCAGAACGAGGGTCACTGAAACAGCAACTGTAGTAGTTCTTATCTCGCAGGGCGCCAAGTCAAAACCCATCACTGGGACATTTTTTAAGTTTATGGGGGTAGAGCAGACCATGTTGTCGATGTTTTGAAGGAGAGTTGAGGAGTTTTTTGTCCACCGCAAGAAGTCCAAATGGTCACAAGAGCAATCAAAAAGGTTCTCAGAGAGATCCAGGTGTTTCAGACTAGCAGGTAAGTTCTTAAGATCTTCTTCCGTCAACGCAACCAGCTGGTTGTTGTGGAAGTCCAGGGTGTTGAGAAGAGGGGTGTGTATGTAGGTCTCTGGATGGAGACCTAGCAGTTTATTACGGCTGACATTCAACAGTTGGAGTTCATGGAGGTTGGTTAAACTGCTGAGAGAGATATGTTGGAGTTGGCAATTGGAAACGTCTAAAAAATGCAGCTCCGTGAGGTTCCGGAAGTTGTCAACCAGCTGCTCGTCGGCAAATCGGTTGCCTGCCATTTTGAGCACGCGCAACTTGTGCAAGCCACAAAACGAACACTCGGCGATCACCTTGGTGTCTGTGTAAGAAATATCAAGATAAATAAGATTGTGGAGACAGAAAAACGAAGGAACGGTTCCGGGCGAGACGAGGGCGGTGTGTTGAAAATCCAAATATTCCAGCTTGGCTGGCCCACTGCATTCAATGCTTAACCTGATTTCCGTGTTGAAGCTTAAATTCAAGTACTTCAAATTGGGAGCTCCCTTCATGAGTTTAACCCAGGATAGGTGAGTGACCAGCCTGTTAACGCTGAGGTCCAAGGTCTCCAAGCTTGGGAGGCCTTCAAAATAGTTTTTCAAGTATATGAGATTTTTATTGTAAGTGATGCGAAGCACTTTTAGTTTCTTTAAGGAAGAGAGACTCTTCGCAGGCACTATGCTCGGTGCAGAGTTCTTAAACTCAAGTTGGTAAATGTTGGAGTCATTTGGGAACGTAAACGTGTCGTCGATATTGGTATGGACCAACCGCACTCTGGAAATATTGTTGAGACAAGGCGAGAGGGTGCTTCCAGTTTCCATGGAGTCTGCTTCAATGAGAGTGAGCTCCTGCAAATGCAAGTCACACAGGACATCTACAAGGCTTTTGTCAATGGATTCCAGTCGATGGATGTTTCGGTAGTCTCCTAACACTAAACTGTTGATGTGCGAACCGGACATATTCTGGAGGCCAGCTTGCATAATTACGTCATTCTCAAAGCAGCCCCTCAGAACCAATTCCTGAAGGTGGAGTCCCTCAAAGGCGTTCCATTCGATATATTTTATGTCATTTCTAGAGAGTACCAACGTCAGGTTCCGGCTCACTAAGGCATCCAGGTCTCCTACCAAGATGGAGGAGATCTTGTTTAATCGGAGGTTCAGATGCCGGAGAAAGATGAGGTCGGAGAAATATCCAGGGAACTTCAAGGAGTCGATGCGGTTGTGGCTCAGATTCAGCTCTTGGAGAGAAGTCAAGTGTCCAATGGGAAAGCTGGCCAACGAGAACAAATTGGTTTCTACAGCAAGGAATCTTTGCAAAGAGGGTAAATCATGAAAAGCCCTCGGTCCCAAAATCTGGAGAGGATTGCCTGTCAGGATCAAGACCGAGAGGTTGGTGAGTCCAGCAAAGGCATGGTCTTCAATCTTCCAGAGATGACACCTATGGAAAACAGGATGGGGAAAGGCGAAAGTTCATAGGTGCACGTATCAGTCAAGGTCGAAGTTTATGCTGTCATTTTTTTTTGCTCGCCTCTAGGGAGGAGCATTTCGAAGTATTTCTAGCAGGATTACAGCTTTGCTCCTTATGCCCTCCGTCTTGTAAATTTGCAGGATTCTTCCCCCCCCCCGCCATATTTATGTATACATCCGAACTAAACTGTACTGTTTCTCTGTGTTGTGTGGGTGTGGGTGTGGTTATATGCATAATCTTTTGTCATGTTTATGTAGTGTATATTGGAGGCAGTTATTCTTTGAGAGCTGAATGCAACGAAATTTCATTTTAATGTATGCTGATTAATGTACATTTAATGTGACAATAAAGTTCTATTCTATTCTATTCTATTCTATTCTATTCTATTCTATTCTATTCTATTCTATTCTATTCTATTCTATTCTATTCCATTCCATTCCATTCCATTCCATTCCATTCCATTCCATTCTATTCTATTCTATTCCATTCCATTCCATTCCATTCCATTCTATTCCCTATTCTATTCTATTTCATTCCATTCCATTCCATTCCATTCCATTCCATTCCATTCCATTCCATTCTATTCTATTCTATTCTATTCTATTCTATTCTATTCTATTCCATTCCATTCCATTCTATTCCACATTCTATTCTATTCCATTCCATTCCATTCCATTCCATTCCATTCCATATTCTATTCTATTCTATTCTATTCTATTCTATTCTATTCTATTCTATTCTATTCTATTCTATTCTATTCTATTCCATTCCATTCCATTCTATTCCATTCCATTCCATTCCATGACCTTGATAAAGATTACATTGACAATCAAGAACTGTAAATATGCAATCTGATTCAGATTTGCAATTTAAACCATGCCCAAATAGGATTGAACAGATTGATCTGCTTTGGCTGCTGGATATAAATAGTCACTTAGAGTGGATCTAACAGATGTCAATTCCAAACTTTGCACAAAGTTCCCCATCTGGCATATTTTATACAAGTTTAACATTTTCTCACATCTGGATTCTGCTTTGAATCAGGACAAAGGTGGATACTGAAGATTCGCCTTTTCATAAGAGAATGAATTTGAAAACTTCCTCATTCAGCATAAAAATGAACTCTTAAGAGAGGAAGGGGAAGTGAGAACAATGTGTGCATTAAAACCAAAAGTGAATCAAACTTTTTAAGACAAGTGTACAAATACATCGTTTCAGAAGGCAAAGGGATTAATTTGAAAAGGTTGAAAGATATGAAGGGCTATTTATTTTTCCTACACACAAACACACATACATAGAAAAAAAAAAGACCCCTGTACTGAGGACTGGTATGTTCTAAAAAAAACCATCCCTGTTAAAAGTCAAAATGCAAAAAAACAGACTGCAGCCAGCTTCTATTTCAATGAAGATCAAATGTGACCTTTTGGAAAAGTAGAATTGCACTTGGATCAAAAGTCCCAAACTTAGCTGGGATAAAAAAAAATAACTTGCCCATATTACTTTACTGAAACTGGTTTTCCCGTTCACTGGTTTTAAGTTCACACAACCGATTGCCATCTGTCAAGGACCCAGGAAATGGAGACATCCCCCTAAATATGGTCCTATCCTACCTCATCTTCGCATCTTTTCTGTTCAGACACCTTACCTAGCGAGGTCCAGAAATCTCAGCTCCAAAACTGCTGAGAAATAATTTGAGTGCAGGATTTTCAATGGGTTGAAACTTAGATCCAAGATCTGGGTGCTGTTTGGGATACCGGAAGGGATCCTAGTAAGGTTCAGCTCCATGCATCTGTATGAGTGACCTGGGATTGTCTAGAATTAGAAGAGATTAGAAATTGAAACTGCTCCTTCCTTATAATCTGAGGGGGTCCCTGGTGGTCTCTGAGCTTGCTGGTTTTCTTCCAGATGTTTCATCACCCAAACTAGGTAACGTCATCAGTGTAACAGGATTGATCAAGCTACCAAGGACGACTCAGTTCTCCTCCTCCTCCTCCTCCTCCTCCTCCTCCTCCTCCTCCTCCTCCTCCTCCCTGCAAACCGCATTCCCTTCTAGCACTGATGATGTTACCTAGTTGGGTAATGAAATGTCTTCAAGGAAACAACCAAGCTCAGAGAGCACCAAGGACCCCACAGTCCTCTATCCTCCCTCCTTTTCCTCCTCCTCCTCCTCCTCCTCCTCCTCCTCCTCCTACTACTACTACTACTACTACTACTACTACTACTACTACTACTACTACTCCACTCCACACACCCTACTCCCTTCTAGCACTGATGATATCCCCTAGTTGGGTCATGAAACATCTACAAGAAAATAAGTTCAGAGAGCACCAAGGACCACAGAGTCCTCCTCCTCCTCCTCCTCCTCCTCCTCCTCCTCCTCCTCCTCCTCTCCCTTTCCACAGACCCCACTCCCTTCTAGCACTGATGATGTTACCTAGTTGGGTAATGAAATGTCTTCAAGAAAACAACCAAGCTCAGAGAGCACCAAGGACCCCACAGTCATCATCGTCGTCCTCCTCCTCCTCCTCCTCCTCCCCCCTGCAAGCCCCATTCCCTTGTAGCACTGATGATGTTACCTAGTTGGGTAATGAAATGTCTTCAAGAAAACAACCAAGCTCAGAGAGCACCAAGGACCTTGGGAGGTCTTCCAGTCCAACCCCCTGCTCAAGCAGGAGACCCTCCACCATTCTGGACAAATGGTTGTCCAATCTCTTCTTAAGAGAAACCTCCAGCGACGCAGCACCCCCAACTTCTGGAGGCGAGAGATGTCGGGAAGCCATAAAGAAAGGAGCCCTGAGAAGGCAGCTCGCTCTTTCAAAACGATTGACTGTTGCAATGCACAATGAAACATCTCGTCCCACAAGGCCCTCCCTTACCTCCAGACAAGGACCGAGGCTCCTGGTTTTCAGATTCAGCTCCAAAAGCACCACCAAGGAGAAGATGATACATGATGGTGAAAAGACCCCAGCCCTCCTGGGCATTTTCAGATTTGGCCCATTCAGGGGGAAAGACTTTTTAAGAAACAAAAACAAAAACAACAAACGGAGATCGATCCAGAGGATGTGGAAGCTCAGCGAAGGCAGATAGTCTTCCTTGTGCAAAATCCGGCCAAATCCATGGGAAGGAAGAGGCAGTCTTCTGGAAGAAGGGAGTAAAGAAAGATGCTGGGAGAACTCTTCTTCACCCGAAGTCCACCCTGCTTGCTCATAAAAGTTCTCCACGGCACGTCCTGCTGAACCATAGATTGGCGTGTGAAAGAAAAGCAAAGAGGAACTTGCTTTCTAGAAAGTGATTTCCCATTTTTGGGTAAGTTAAATATCATCATAGAGTCTTGCTTGCTTTCGTTTCTTTCTTTCTTTCTTTCTTTCTTTCTTTCTTTCTTTCTTTCTTTCTTTCTTTCTTTCTTTCTTTCTTTCTTTCTTTCTTTCTTTTTTCTTTCTGTCTTTCCTTCCTTCCTTTTTTGTTTTCTTTCTCCTCCCACCTTTCTTTCTCTTTCTTTCTTTCTTTCTTTCTTTCTTTCTTTCTTCCTTTTTCTTTCTTTCTTTCCTTCTTTCTGTTTCTTTCTCACTGTTTTCCTTCCTTCCTCTCTTTCTTTCATTCTTTCTCTTTTCTCCTCTCCCTTCCTTTCTTTCTCACTCAGTTTCCCTTTCTTCCTTTCTTCTCCCTTTCTTTCTTTCTTTCTTTCTTTCTCTTTCTTTCTTTCCTTCCTTCCTTCTTCCTTCCTTTCTTCTCCCTTTCTTTCTCTTTCTTTCTTTCTTTTCTTCCTTCCTTCTTCCTTCCTTACTTTCTTCTCCCTTTCTCTTTCTTTCTTTCTTTCCTTCCTTCCTTCTTCCTTCCTTCCTTTCTTCTCCCTTTCTCTTTCTTTCTTTCTTTTTCTTTCTTTCTTTCTTTCTTTCTTTCTTTTTTCTTTCTTTCTGTCTTTCCTTCCTTCCTTCCTTTTTTGTTTTCTTTCTCCTCCCACCTTTCTTTCTCTTTCTTTCTTTCTTTCTTTCTTTCTTTCTTCCTTTCTTTTTCTTTCTTTCTTTCCTTCTTTCTGTTTCTTTCTCACTGTTTTCCTTCCTTCCTCTTTCTTTCATTCTTTCTCTTTTCTCCTCTCTCTTCCTTTCTTTCTCACTCAGTTTCCCTTTCTTCCTTTCTTCTCCCTTTCTTTCTTTCTTTCTTTCCTTCCTTCTTCCTTCCTTCCTTCCTTCCTTCCTTTCTTCTCCCTTTCTTTCTTTTTCTTTTTTTCTTTCTTTCTTTCTTTCTTTCTTTCTTTCTTTCTTTCTTTCTTTCTTTCCTTCCTTCCTTCCCTCCCTCCCTCCGCATTTTTCTCTTTTTAAATAATCTTTTATTCATTCCTTTCCTGGACCACTGATAACTCTTCCTTAATAAATGGACGCACGCACACTCATCCTGCTCTCCCAGAAGAACGGTGAAATAAAACTCCTAGTTGCTTTAAGATCTCCCTTTTTTAAAAAGCTGAACATAATGGGAAACCACAAATAAAAAGCCCATTATTATTTCCATAGGAGAATGCAAGCAGTAGTTACGAAACTCGGCAGAATCTCACTCAAAACAGTCCCCTCAGTTGAGACTTCCCGGTGTAGAAAATTGAACTTGGTTTTATTCAAACCAGGCCATCAAATCGAATCCATTTGGAATAAAAAAAATTTTAAAAAGAAAAAAAAAGAATGGAGGGAGGGAGGGGTGAAATCTGCAGAAGGCCTCCAGATTGTCTTAAATCAATTTGGAGGCATTTGATCGGTTTGGTTTTGTCTATCGGACAACGCCGATTCGATCCAATAACCTGAGCCAAGGTGAAGAATTCGACCGAAATGTCTTTGAAACCAATCTTGGCATTGAATCTTCCTCCTTGCCTTTGTTCGCTATGTTTCACCCTTGTCCTGGGAAAATTCAGTGCATTTTCAATCCTACGAAAAATGAGAACAACAATGGAAACTCGGGCGAGTAAGAATCCCATTTGTTGCTATTCACTTTTTTAGAGAGCCGTCAATACGATTGCTAACTGCATGAATAGGTTACATGAGATCCATTTTATTCCGAAAAAATGCAGGGACCAAAAAAAAAAAAAAAGCTTTAGAAAAAGCTGTGAGCAGCTTTTAATAGCTGCACAGAAATCTACTATCAACAATAAAAACAGGAGTTCCATTAACAAAGGGGAAAAAATAATAATAGTAATAAAAGGCACTCCAAAGACTTGAATAAACTCCCCAGAGTTGAACTAAACACTTAGCACTTCCAAAGTAGCTCGTAGTAACTTAAGGCTACTATGGAAAATTGTCAACCACATCTGTAAACATTAAACAAGTTTGAATAGCAAAGGCATCTTCCTGGAGCTCTGAACTGACCTCGAAGTGGAGAGAGATTCAGCTCTGGACTTCTGCTATTTCTCTTTCATTTTCCATGCTGAGTCAAACTCTACCTTCCCGTTTCTTCAACATTTTCCTCTACAGTTGAATAACGGGTGGAGAAAGAGGCACGAACTCTTAACTTCTCAGGCTGTTCTGTAAAGGAGACGGGGAGATTTGTCCTTTCAGAGAACAAGATTCGGTTAATGTAGCCTTGCAATAAAGTTGAATTAGCTCATCTGGGGGCATTTCATGTCTTGTCTACTTGAAGAGGCTGATAGCTTCACATCAATATCCTGGAGGGACTTGCAAACCCAGACCTTGAAGTAAGAGTAGTTGGAGTCTGGAGAAGAGAGGAAGGGAGGGGAGGGGAAGGGAAGGGAAAGAAGAGAGGAAGGGAAGGAGAAGAGGAGAGGAAGGGAAGGAGAAGAGAGAAGAGAAGAAAAAGGAAGAGAGGAGAAGAGAGGGAAAGGAGAGGAGAAGAGGCGAGGGGAGGTGAAGGGAAGGAGAGGAGAAGAAGGAGAAGAGAGAAGAGAAGAAAAAGGAAGAGAGGAGAAGAGAGGGAAAGGAGAGGAGAAGAGGCGAGGGGAGGTGAAGGGAAGGAGAGGAGAAGAAGGAGAAGAGAGAAGAGAAAGGAATAGATAGGAAGGGAGGGAAAGGGAAGGAGAAGAGAAGAGAAGAAAAAGGAAGAGGAGAGGAGGAGAGGGAAAGGAGAGGAGAAGAGGAGGGGAGATGAAGGGAAGGAGAGGAGGAGAAGGAGAAGAGAAAAGAGGAGAAAGGAATAGAGGAGAGGATTGCCTTTATAGACAGTTGAGTTCCCTGTGTAAAAGGTTAGCCGTGGTCCCTTTTACGACCAGCCTCATTTCTTTCCTGGGATTCATAAAATCTGACGGGGGTCGCAGGGCTGTTAACAATAACGAAGGAAAGAAGGAATCTTGGTCAGCCCGGGGGGGAATAATAATAACTCCTTAAAAAGTGAGAAGCCTTTAAATAAACAACAAGAGCTGATGAGGCTATATATTCAGGGAGGTTAGGTGGCTTTTCCTTCTGGTTTCTTCTCTCCCTGTCCTTCTCTAGGCGTGTGGTTTAAAAACGTCTTAAAAACACATATTTTGTTTTCATCACAGTAGACAGGAAACCACAGATCTGGGCTACTTCTCTCTTTTGCTCGACATCACTGCTGAGAAGTTTGCAGTCCACCCCCAAAAAACATTGGCAAAAGAACTGCTCACTCCCAGACTTTGTTAAATACTGAAATCTTTGGGTAGGGTGGCACCAAGGAAAGGTGATTCCTTGTTGTTGTTGTTGTTGTTGTTTTAAAAGAAAAACAAAAAACTTGCTGTGAGTTGATTGGCCTTCACAGAATAAATTTAGTAGTTCAGGCCTTCCTCATTTCTCTTGTCCTCATTTCTCTTGGAGGACACCGTTGGTGGCTCTGAAATTGCTCTGCCAGTAAATCCAGATAACTTCCTCTGTTGCAAAACCTCTTCTGATCACACACACCGCACCGCCCCCCATTCAGAGTCGCTGTGGCAGGCAGAGGCAGATTGGGAAATCAGAGGGTCCACCTCCCATCTCAGCGGCCAGGCTGGCCCAGGGTTGCAGAGAGTCATAGCTGAGCGTGCAAATGGGAGGCGCAGGGATCAGCAGGAAAAAACCAACACAAAAGATCCGCTTTCAACATTTAAATGTCAGTAGGCTTGAAGAGTGGAGTCACCTAAATCGCCACTCGGCTTTTTTGAGTCTTAGGGGTGCTCAAATCACCCAGGAAATATTTCCTGTAGCTGTTTTCAGCCAGAAGATGGATAGGGATAGGGATAGAGATAGGGATAGGGGGAGGGAGGGAGGGAGGGAGAGAGATGGATGGATAGAGAAAGAGAGATGATGGATGGATGGATGGATGGATGGAGATAGATGATAGATAGATAGATAGATAGATAGATAGATAGATAGATAGATAGATAGATAGATAGATAGATAGATAGATAGATAGATAGATAGATAGATAGATAGATAGATAGATAGGGGACGGATTGATAGATGATGGATGGATGGATAGATAGGTGGGGGAGAGATGATGGATAGATAAGATAGACAGACAGACAGACAGACAGACAGATAGATAGATAGATAGATAGGATGGTTAAGTGGGTGGATGGATGGAGACAGACAGACAGACAGACAGACAGACAGACAGACAGACAGACAGACAGACAGATAGATAGATAGATAGATAGATAGATAGATAGATAGATAGGGGACGGATTGATAGATGATGGATGGATGGATAGATAGGTGGGGGAGAGATGATGGATAGATAAGACAGACAGACAGACAGACAGACAGACAGACAGACAGATAGATAGGGGACAGATTGATAGATGATGGATGGATAGATAGGTGGAGGAGAGATGGATGGATAGATAGATAAGATAGATAGATAGATAGATAGATAGATAGATAGATAGATAGATAGATAGATAGATAGATAGAGGATGGATAGATAGATAGATAGATAGATAGATATTGATGGATGGATGGATGGATAGATAGAAAGACATAGTTAGATAGAGATAGATAGATAGATAGATAGATAGATAGATAGATAGATAGATAGATAGATAGATAGATAGATAGATAGATAGATAGGTAATGGATGGATAGGTAGGGGGAGAGAGAGAGATGATGGATAGACAGACAAATTTGGGTGGGTGGGTGGATGGATGATTAGATTAGATTAGATTAGATTAGAGATTTAATTGTTTGCCTGCCATCTGGTCTACAGGCACTGCATTCTTCTCCCTCTACAGTAGCCCTCAATGTACAGCCCTAAGCGAGCCCAAAATTTATGTTGCTAAGCGAGACAGTTGTCCAGTGAGGTTTGCCCCTTTCTGGCCACAGTCGTTAACTGAATCCCTGGCTGTGGTTCAGTTAGTAACCCAGTTGCGAAGAGAGCCTGGCCTCCCCATTCTTTCCGTTCATCAGAAGGTCCTTAAAAGGGATCACGTGACCCCGGGGAGTCTGCGACCGTCCTTAGGACGAGTCGGTTGCCGGGCCTTTGAATTCTGATGACGGGACCCCGGGGGAGGCTGCAGCGGCCATGGGAAAAAAAGTCCCCTTTTTCCCATCCCGTTGTAACTGCGAAGAGTCGCGAAAGGAACTTTCTAAGTCCAGGGCTCACTTTATTTTATTTATTTATCGAATTTGTATGCCGCCCCTCTCCCAAGACCCGGGGCGGCTCACAACAATAATACAGGTATAAATAAAAATTAATAATAATAGTTAGATCCAATCGAAAAATCCACACATACAACATGCAAACACAGTCAAATAAACAATCAACGATGGAAGGCGATTCCTCGGCCCGGGGGCAGAACAGAGTTCATACCCCCCCCAAGCCTGTCGGCATAAATAGTTACACATAACAATATTGTAATAGTGTGTGAATTCAGGGCTTTTGAAATAAGAGATGATAAGAGATGGCGGGATGGAGTAATGGAGGAAAAGTCTGCATTTCAAACTAATTGGAGAATGTGGTTTATGACTGTAAATTAGAGGAGGGAATTGTGCTTTGCTACTATGTGTTCAGGGGAGGGGAATCCAGATTTTGGCTTCAACTATGTTAGTGCCGAAGTTATGGTACTCCAATAAAGATTCTTTAAGGTAAAAAAAAAAAAGTTTACGGAAAGCTAGGAGGGAGGAGGCAGCACGAACCTCCGAGGGAAGCTGGTTCCAGAGGGCTGGGGCAGCAACGGAGAAGGCCCTTGTCCTAGGACCCGTCAGATGACACTGTCTGATGGACGGGACCCGTAGGAGGCCAACCCTATGCGCCCTGACCGGTCGCTGGGATTCATGAGGCAGAAGACGGTCCCGCAAGTAACCTGGTCCATTGCCATAAAGGGCTTTATAGGTCATAACCAACACTTTGAATTGTGTTCGGAGACCAATTGGGAGCCAGTGCAGCTCACGGAGGGCTTTTTGCTCATCTCAGGGACAGGAAGACCTTCAGAATCTGCAGATGGCAACGGATGAGAGGTTATTAGATCTTAGGTGAAGCTTCCCTCTCCGTTTTGGTGGGAACACAACCAGCCCATGGGAAGCCCAAACCATGTGCTTTGTATACACGCACGCATGCACGCACAGACACACACACACACAGAATAAAAAAGTTCTCAGCTGTTAGGATACCAAGAAAACCATTTTCCCGTTTCTATGGAAGCAAATTTCAGAGAATTTGTCACACGAATAACACTTCAGCAGAAATGGCAACCATTTAGATCAGGGACATTTATTTAAATTTACAGATTCCCTTGCTGGTGTACAATACTCTGTCTGTTGGGACACACTTGGGACCTCAGTGGGTTTGTTGGCAAACCCGACTAACATGGAGGACAAGACCATGGGGGATTTATATGTAATATGCAGAGCTCTCACTAGGAAGCATGTAGATTTTGACCCTAAAAGTGTAGAAAGTATAGTCTTGGGGGAGACTTGCTTGAGCAGGGGGCTGGACTAGAAGACCTCCAAGGTCCCTTCCAGGCAAGAAAGAAACATCCACGACGCCACTCCATGAAGCCTCTTGAATATCATCCTATGGTCCTTAAACACAAGCAGTTCCCACCAGAAAGATCTCCAGTATCTTTCTGGTTCCATTGTAGCTCTTCCTTCCTTCCTTCCTTCCTTCCTTCCTTCCTTCCTTCCTTCCTTCCTTCCTTCCTTCCTTCCTTCCCTCCCCTCCCTTCCTTTATTCCAACCTTTCTTTCTTCCTTCCTTCCTTCCTTTTTTTCTTTCTTCCTTCTTCCTTTCTTCCTTCCTTTTTCTGTTTCTTTCTTCCTTCCTCCTTCCTTCCTTCCTTCCTTCCTTCCATCCTTTCTTTCTTTCTTTCTTTCTTTCTTTTTTCTTCTTTCTTTCTCCTTCCTTCTTTTCTTTCTTTCTTTCTTTCTTTCTTTCTTTCTTTCTTTCTTTCTTTCTTTCTTTCTTTCTTTCTTTCTTTCCACCGGCTAACCTGGCTACCTCTTTTAGAAACTTAGCCGTAAAATGCTGGGCTCTCTGGGATCTTCCCGAAGCTTCATTTTGGCATGCTTTGCAGATTTTTTTATTCTTATTATTATTAAAGGGAACTAAATGAATTGACACACAGTGTTAAATTTTCTGCAAACACCCTGCTGTGAAACAGATTTGTGTGATTGCTCAAGGAGGCTGCACATTGCTGCTGAACTGTGGCCGGGCCAACCTTGGCGTGGAGTGTTGCTTCTGATCTCGGGGGCCCCCTGGCGCCCAGCTGCAAGAAACAGCTGTTCTGATCCACATCTGTAAAAAACAACAGGATTGTTTTCCCAAGTTCTGAGGACAAGGGGAGGAAGAAGATGTGGCATTTGTTAGTTAGTAAAAGCTGATTGTGCCCAGTGCTCAGCTGCAGAATGTATGTAGTTCCAGTCCCAAAGAGGGGGGGGGTGGACTAGAAGACCACCAAGATCCCTTCTGACTCTGTTGTTCTATTCTATTCTATTCTATTC
This sequence comes from Bothrops alternatus, assembly GCA_034064705.1. Taxonomy (NCBI): domain Eukaryota; kingdom Metazoa; phylum Chordata; class Lepidosauria; order Squamata; family Viperidae; genus Bothrops; species Bothrops alternatus. Next base: position 133,394 of record JARGCV010000858.1, read on the forward strand.
CTTATTTTATTCTATTCTATTCTATTCTATTCTATTCTATTCTATTCTATTCTATTCTATTCTATTCTATTCTATTCTATTCTATTCTATTCTATTCTATTCTATTCCATTCCATTCCATTCCATTCCATTTCTATTCTCTTCTCTTCTCTTCTCTTCTCTTCTCTTCTATTCCATTCCATTCCATTCAATGTTTTCTATTCTATTCTATTCTATTCTATTCTATTCTATTCTATTCTATTCTATTCTATTCTATTCTATTCTATTCTATTCTATATTCTATTCTATTCTATTATATTCCATTCCATTCCATTCCATTCCATTTCTATTCTATTCTATTCTATTCTATTCTATTCTATTCTATTCTATTCTATTCTATTCTATTCTATTCTATTCTATTCTATTCCATATTCTATTCTATTCTATTCTATTCCATTCCATTCCATTCCATTCCATTCCATTCCATTTCTATTCTATTCTATTCTATTCTATTCTATTCTATTCTATTCTATTCTATTCTATTCTATTCTATTCTATTATATTCTATATTCTATTCCATTCTATTCTATTCTATTCTATTCCATATTCTATTCTATTCTATTCTATTCTATTCTATTCTATTCTATTCTATTCTATTCTATTCTATTCTATTCTATTCTATTCTATTCTATTCTATTCTATTCTATTCTATTCCATTCCATTCCATATTCTATTCTATTCTATTCTATTCTATTCTATTCTATTCTATTCTATTCTATTCTATTCTATTCTATTCTATTCCATTCCATTCCATTCCATTCCATTCCATTTCTATTCTATTCTCTTCTCTTCTATTCCATTCCATTCCATTCCATGTTTTCTATTCTATTCTATTCTATTCTATTCTATTCTATTCTATTCTATTCTATTCTATTCTATTCTATTCTATTCTATTCTATTCTATTCTATTCTATTCTATATTCTATACTATTCTATTCTATTCCATTCCATTCCATTCCATTCCATTTCTATTCTATTCTATTCTATTCTATTCTATTCTATTCTATTCTATTCTATTCTATTCTATTCTATTCTATTCTATTCTATTCTATTCCATATTCTATTCTATTCTATTCTATTCTATTCCATTCCATTCCATTCCATTCCATTCCATTCCATTCCATTTCTATTCTATTCTATTCTATTCTATTCTATTCTATTCTATTCTATTCCATATTCTATTCTATTCTATTCTATTCTATTCTATTCTATTCTATATTCTATTCCATTCTATTCTATTCTATTCTATTCTATTCTATTCTATTCTATTCTATTCTATTCTATTCTATTCTATATTCTATTCCATTCCTATTCTATTCTATTCTATTCTATTCTATTCTATTCTATTCTATTCTATTCTATTCTATTCTATTCTATTCTATTCCATATTCTATTCTATTCTATTCTATTCTATTCTATTCTATTCTATTCTATTCTATTCTATTCTATTCTATTCTATTCTATTCCATATTCTATTCCATTCCATTCCATTCTATTCTATTCTATTCTATTCTATTCTATTCTATTCTATTCTATTCTATTCCATACTCTATTCTATTCTATTCTATTCTATTCTATTCTATTCTATTCTATTCTATTCTATTCTATTCTATTCTATTCTATTCTATTCTATATTCTATTCTATTCTATTCTATTCTATTCTATTCCATTCCATTCCATTCCATTCCATTCCATTCCATTCCATTCCATTCCATTCCATTCCATTCTATTCTATTCTATTCTATTCTATTCTATTCTATTCTATTCTATTCTATTCTATTCTATTCTTCTATTCTATTCTATTCTATTCCATATTCTATTCTATTCCATATTCTATTCTATTCTATTCTATTCTATTCTATTCTATTCTATTCTATTCTATTCTATTCTATTCTATTCTATTCTATTCTATTCTGCTTATAGAGCCAAGGATGAAATTTGGATAATTTGTTCCTCTCTTGAGTTGGAAAGCAAACAACAGAAAGCAACATGATACAAGAAGGATGCCAAGGCCCTATTAAAGAGTCCAGAAAGAGCCACAAAGATAATCAGGGACCTATCAACTTCTTCTCTATCGCCAGTAACCAACTTTGGGACTGCTAGCAATGTTTAAAAACAACGCCACCCATTGGGGGATATTTTTAATGTCTAATCTGAGATTTCCAGTCTTTTTGTGTTTCAGAAGCTCTTTTTTTCAGCATCCCAACACGGGAGGTTTTCAAGAAGAGAATGGACAACCTTTTGTCCTGCTTGAGCAGGGGGTTGGACTAGAAGACCTCCAGGGTCCCTTCCAACTCTTGTTATTATTCTTCCTCCTTATGCATCAAAGCTTGTTGGGGAAAGCTTTAAACCAGTGTTTCTCAACCTTGACAATTTTAAGGCATGTGGACTTCAACTCCCAGAATTCCACAGCCAGCGCTGGCTGTGGAATTCTGGGAGTTGAAGTCCACATGTCTTAAAATTGTCAAGGTTGAGGAAACACTGCTTTAAACATTAGATGCATGGAGTGCCATAGAGGGTGGGGGGGAACTGCCCCCTTTTCCTTTACTAAATTTCATTCCAAGGGCAAAAAAAAATCATAAAGGACACAAAGATTTTTTTTCTTTTTGTTAAAAAAAGCATCTAATGATCAGTGAGGAAACGGGTGTTATTTACACGTTTGGAAGAAGCATTTAACCAATGTAAAAAAAAAAAAATCACCGTGCAATTAAAAAAAATGTGCCACGAACACAAAATATCCTCTCCTATCGATAAAAAAAAAAGTCTGCTGGTTGCTTTTATAAGAGAAACACCAACCAAACAAAATGTATTCGGAGTAAACTTGAAGAGGGAAGGGAGGAGGGAAGAACGTTTACTAAAACAGATGTTTACAAAGATTAATACCTAATGTTGTATGCTATGTTCTAGGATGATTGTTTAGCAATAGGATCCTTGGTTTAATGTTGATCACATTAATATGGAACCAGATAAGAGAAACACCAATCAAACAAAGTGTAACAGGAGTATAGTTGAGGCTAGACGCGAGGGGTGGAAAAAGGCTTACTAATTCAGACGTTTTCAATGACTAATGTATTGTATATCAGGTGCCATGATGATTGCTGCATAATATGTTTTTATGTTCAATGTTGATTGTTTTAATAAAAGAATTTTATATATTTAAAAAAAAAAAAACCAGCACCAGGGAATGAAATAATAAGCTGCAGACCTCTAACCCTTTAAACGGGGAAGTCCGAGTTTGCCAGCCAAGGAAACACAAAAGTGTCTCCTTCCAACACACCTGGAGAGAGTCCCGGTGTAACGCAGGAAACCTACATTCAAGGTTTACCCACCCCTCCTATTTGCCACGGAGAAGAGGCAAAGTCCTTTTTGTGGCCCTGCAGTGCCCTCCTGTGGCGGAACGTTGAACCTTCACCCAGCTACCTTTTGCCTTCTTTTTCAGCGTTCTTTAACACAGCAGCGGAGCCGGAAGAGAACCTCGAGGTCTTCTAGTCCAGCCCGCTGTGCCATTTGAAGCCAAAGCGGATGGGGCAGCAGAGAATAGCTTCATCCATTTAACCAATATTGCAGTCATCTGAGGCAACGACGCAAATAATGACGTGTGTGTGTGTGTGTGTGTGTGTGTGTGTGTGTGTGAGAGAGAGAGAGAGAGAGAGAGAGAGAGAGAGAGAGTGAATGCACCATCCCCATTCAAAATTCACTTTCCTATTTAGGCTACAGGTAGTCCTCGGCTTACGACCACAGTTCAGCCCAACAGTTGTGAAGTGAGCCTTGCTGCCATTTTACAACTTTCCTTGTTGTTAAATGAATTCACTGCGGCTGTTAAGTTAGTAACACGGGCCGTTAAGTGAATCTGGCTTACCCATTGACTTGGCTTGTTGGAAGGTCACAAAAGGTGACCCGTCGTAAATATGAGTCAGTTTGCCAAACGGCTGAATTTTGATCACGTGACCCCGAGGGAGGCCTGCAACGGTCATAAGTGGGGGGGGGAGAAACTGTCATAAGTCACTTTTTTCAGTGCTGGTAGAATGTCAAACGGTCACTAAATGAACAGTTCTAAGCAGAGGACTATCTGAACAGGGGTTCTCAACCTTGGCAACTTTAAGACTTGTGGACTTCAACTCCCAGAATTCTGGGAGTTGAAGTCCACAAAGTCTTAAAGTTGCCAAGGTTGAGAACCCCTGTGAATGTGAGACTTTTTTTTTTCTTCTTCTTCAAAGTTTGGGCTGCCGAAGTAAATGCAGCAAAATTCCGCTTGGGAAACGTAGGGTTAAAGTTGACTGCTTTAGAACCGAATCCCTTAAAGGTAAATTCCTTGATCCCTACGGGGATTATAATGAATGGACTCAGCTGCTCCGTGACTTCTTAAGCCTGCCCTGCCTGGGTCCCTGTTAAAGAGGCTTGACTCCAAAAGCACTTACTCCTGTGCCAGTGTGGACGAAAAGGGCAGAGAGTCAAGCATCATTAGCAGGTTCTTCCTAAAATCTATAACCTCTGTTTTCTCCCCAGAAAGAAAATAAACTCCAAATAGAGAAGGTGAATTGGATAAAGACTCTCAGGCTGGCTGAGAATGTAGACAATGGGGACAAATATACCTTGATGTGAAATTCAGCAAAGAGAGAGAGATAAGAGAGAGGATGAGAGAAGGAGAGGGGGGGGAGATAAGAGAGAGGGTAGATAGATAGATAGATAGATAGATAGATAGATAGATAGATAGATGGATGGATGGATGGATGGATGGATGGATGGATGGATGGATGGATGGATGGATGGATGGATAGATAGATAGATAGATAGATAGATAGATAGATAGATAGATAGATAGATAGATAGATAGATAGATAGATAGATAGATACATGGGTGGATGGATGGATAGATAGATGGATGGATGGATGGATGGATGGATGGATGGATGGATGGATGGATGGATGGATGGATGGGTAGGTAGGTAGGTAGGTAGGTAGGTAGAGACAGAGAGAGACAGATAGAGACAGAGAGATAGAGAGATAAGAAAGGATAGATAGATAGATAGATAGATAGATAGATAGATAGATAGATAGATAGATAGATAGATAGATACATGGATGGATGGATAGATAGGTAGGTAGGTAGGTAGAGAGATAGATAGGTAGGTAGGTAGGTAGGTAGGTAGAGACAGAGACAGATAGAGAGATAAGAAAGGATAGATAGAGACAGAGAGAGAGAGAGAGAGAGAGAGAGAGGATAGATAGATAGATAGATAGATAGATAGATAGATAGATAGATAGATAGATAGATAGATAGATAGATAGATAGATGATAGACAGATAGATAAGAAAGGATAGATAGATAGATAGATAGATAGAGACAGATAGAGAGAGAGAGAGAGAGAGAGATAATGGATAGATAGATAGATAGATAGATAGATAGATAGATAGATAGATAGATAGATAGATAGATAGATAGATAGATAGATATTATTACAGCCAGAAGTATGCTAAAGCTGATACATTTTTAACTAACCCAGTTTATTTTTGTCATGCTAAGGCAATCTATATTTATACAGTCTATAAAAGTATATCGTCTCGGTGTGACCTGGCATCTTGGCGTCTGTTGACCAAGGTCAATCCAAGATAAGACTTTGTCTCTAAGTCTCTCTCTCTCTCTCTCTCTCTCTCTCCTCTCTCTCTCTCTCTCTCTCTCTCTCTCTCTCTCTCTCTCTCTCTCCTCTCTCTCTCTCTCTCTCTCTCTCTCTCCTGTCTGCTTGCCTATACCTCCATCTTGCACGATGTTAAAAGCAGTCCTCCACAAAGAGAGATGAGCCACCCCAACTGTCCTCACCCACATCCAGGCCAACATTTATTCCTCCACCCATTTAAAAGTACTTTCCCAGAGCCATTTCAAGACAGCTTGCAGCTGTCAAACCACTCTCCCAAATCCGAGCCAATACAAAGCTGTGGCTTCTTTGCTGGTGAAAGTCGGGGGGGGGGGAGGGAGAAAGGGGGAGGGAGACTATCACTTTCCCTTCGCCAGGACAGATCAATCTGGAGTGTGTCATCAGCTGCAAGGGCTCTTCTAAAATATTTAATTTTGCAATGACAAATTGGCAGATTGTTTGGAAGAGGCAACCCAGCGACAAAAGGAAGGGAGAGACAAAAACGAAAAGAGAACTTACATTCTATTCTGTTGCCTCCGGCCAGGACTTAGCTTTTTTTGTTTGTTTGTTTGTTTCAGTAGCAAAGAAGAATTCCTCTTCAACCTTCCCTTTTTCCTAATGAAAAAAGGAATAGTTGGGAGAGGGGTGCTACCTCTAGTTCTAGTTCTATCTACAATTCTAGTTCTAGTGATCCTCTCTAGTTCTGTCTCGCTCTGATTTAGTTCTTGAGTTCTGTCTTCCGTCCAATATCTATCAGTTGTTTGACATCATTTCTAATTCTACTCCTAATTTTATATCCTCTCTAGTTCTAGCTCTATCGTTTTTAATTCTAGTTCTGTCATCTCTATTCTAGGTCTGTCTCTGTCTCTAAGCGGTTTGCAGAGTCGGCATCTGGCCCCCACCCCAACAATCTGGGTCCTCGTTTTACCGACCTCGGAAGGATGGAAGGCTGAGTCAACCTTAAGCCGGTCAAGATTAAACTCCTGGCTGTGGGTAGAGTTTGCCTGCAATATAGCACTCTAACCACTGAGCCATGATACCTTCCTTCCTTCCTTCCTTCCTTCCTTCCTTCCTTCCTTCCTTCCTTCCTTCCTTCCTTCCTTCCTTCCTTCCTAAGCAATGGCACTCAGACTTACATATTGCCCCTTTGTCCATCTCTTTTCCGGATTCTTGCCACCTAATACCTTACTCTAATGCAGGGGTCTTCAAACTTGGCCCTTTGATGACTTGTGGATTTCAACTCCCAGAATTCCTCAGCCAGCCTCCATTTTGTTTGTTAGATTTAAGACAGGGGTCTTCAAACTTGGCCCTTTGATGACTTGTGGACTTCAACTCCTAGAATTCCTCAGCCAGCCTCCATTTTGTTTGTTAGATTTAAGACAGGGGTCTTCAAACCTGGCCCTTTGATGACTTGTGGACTTCAACTCCCAGAATTCCTCAGCCAGCCTCCATTTTGTTTGTTAGATTTAAGACAGGGGTCTTCAAACTTGGCCCTTTGATGACTTGTGGACTTCAACTCCCAGAATTCCTCAGCCAGCCTCCATTTTGTTTGTTAGATTTAAGACAGGGGTCTTCAAACTTGGCCCTTTGATGACTTGTGGACTTCAACTCCTAGAATTCCTCAGCCAGCCTCCATTTTGTTTGTTAGATTTAAGACAGGGGTCTTCAAACTTGGCCCTTTGATGACTTGTGGACTTCAACTCCCAGAATTCCTCAGCCAGCCTCCATTTTGTTTGTTAGATTTAAGACAGGGGTCTTCAAACTTGGCCCTTTGATGACTTGTGGACTTCACCTTCCAGAATTGGCTGAATTCTGGAAGTTGGCTGAAGAATTCTGGAAGTTGAAGTCCACAAGTCATCAAAAGGGCCAAATTTGAAGACCCCTGCCCTAATGGATCACTAAAGGTAACTGAGGCAGTGTAATTTAGCAGTATCTATCCATATCTTAAAATAACAGAATAAAAGAGTAACAGTTGGAAGGGGTCTTTGGTGGTCTTCTAGTCCAACCCCTTGTCAAGAAGAAGACTCTATAGTACCATTCCAGACAAGTGGCTGCCCAGTCTCTTCTTAAAAGCTCCATTGATGGCCCACCCACAACTTCTGGGGGCAACTTCCCTTCCATTGGTTGATTGTTCTCACTGCTAGGAAATGTCTCCTTAGTCCTTGGTTGCTTCTCTCCTCTTTGTGCCGTAACATCGAGAAGGCATGGTCAGCCTAAATAAGTTCAGCACATGTGGATAAAGCTTCCAGATCCTTAACTGACTTGGTTAATCATGCTGAGGGAACATGAACATGAACATCAGCCCGCCAGTCATTTAGCAATGAGTTATGTGCACAGATGCTCTCCATGGTTCTGAACCCTTGTTCATTCCTGTTGGAAGGCAGGAAGATAAGTGAACCCAAGCTTGTTTCCATCTGTTGTTGATGTCACCTTCACAAACTTCAGCTATTTGCAGAATGAGAAAAGCCATCAAGCACAGGGCATCTATTTTTCACAGAGCTGGAGCACCGAATCAAAGTTGGCACGCTGCTAATTTGGATTCAGGCGTGTCAACATCAATCCAAATTGCTCGCCTAGCAAATAATCCGAGGGTGGGCCACTGCTTCTCTTTCGATCTGGGAGGTAGAGATGAGATCCTCCCGTGACAGCGACATGAATGACATGCCTGGCACCACAAACCCTCTAACAATCGTTGGTCGTAATCCGAGAACTGACTGGATAAATATTTTGGTAATGATCTGGAGAGGTGATTCACCCTTCGTTTTGTCTTGTTTGGCGTTGACATCCGAGAAGATTTGTGGTCACTGAGAATTGCACACTTTGCAGTTAATTCCAGCACAGTAGGCAAAACGAGAGATCCATCCAAATAGAGAGGAGTTGTTTTTTTTTTGTTTTGGAGGGGGTTGAAAAAGTGGCATTTGTGGAAGGTCAAATGGGGGCTTGCTTGAGAGCTGCTTTCTTCCATACCTTTCAAACAATTCATGGGAAAAAAACTAAGTGAAAAGAAAACAGCGTTTCAAGCTCCCATTTGAAGCAGAAGAGTTTGAGTTCAATTCCCAACAGGTTGCAATGATGATGATGATGATGATGAAGTTGGAAGGGATCTTGGAGGTCATCTAGTCCAGCCCCCTGCTCAGGCAGGAAACCCTACATTACTTCAGACAAATGGCTGTCCAGTCTCTTCTTAAAAACTTCCAGTGTTGGAGCATTCACCGCTTCTAGAGGCAGGTTGTTCCACTGGTTAATTGTTCCAACTGTCAGGAAGTTTCTCCTTAGTTCTAGGCTGCTTCTCTCCTTGATTAGTTTCCACCCTTTGCTTCTTGTCCTGCCTTCTGGTGCTTCAGAGAATAGCTTGACTCCCTCTTCTTTGGGGCAGCCTCTGAGATATAGGAAGACTGCTATCATGTCTCCCTCGTCCTTCTCTTCATTAAACGAGACACACCCAATTCCAGCAACCGTTCCTTGTATGTTTTAGCCTCCAGTCCCCTGATCATCTTTGTTGCTCTTCTCTGTCCTCTTTCTAGATCTCAACATCTTTTTTACATTGTGGTGACCAAAACTGGATGCAGCATTCCAGGTGTGGCCTTACCAAGGCATTAGTAATGCCTATCAAAAACCCAATACAAAATTTTGTAAAATAAAAAATAAAAAATTAACGTTCCTCCAAGTCAATAAATATTTGGACAACCGCTTTTATAAGGTCCCGCCCTCTTTTCTAAATTGATTTAGGTACTTACTCCAGTATTTCTACCTTACTGTTTTGAAATGACTGTAGGCAGTATGTGCGCCTGTGTGTTTGTGTGTGTGTTTTGTCTCAGATTTGGTAAGTTTATTAACCAGTCTTTCTTTTTTTTTTAAGTAACACATCTGTCTGCAACCACAAGAGAAATCACCTACTCTGAGGCACAGAATTTAAGACCTGGTCATAAAATTCTCATCTAGAGTTTTGGCTCAGAGCATTATAATTTCTCCATTTAACCTCTACAGGGCAAGGAGCAATTACAAACACACACCACAGCAATCGGTACACAAACAAGCTTCCTTTTCAAGAGAACAGTATATCAGTTTTTCCCAGGTAGATAGGTGTTCCTCCCAGGAGGGGGGGAAATCCACAATCTTGGTTCAGAAAGTATTTCGGACTTTGACACGTTATGTTCTTTTCAAAGAGACAACCCACTTCTCAATGACAAACCCAGCTTATCTCTTCACCTGCAGCTCACAATACAATGACACGCACAATACCCATGTCGGCATGGGTAAGAGGGAAAAGTTTTGCAGATTTGCTTCCCAGGTCTGGAGGAAAAGAAACAACTGCCGGGTCAGTGTTCACAATCTGAGACCAATGGTCTGACCATTTTTTTTTCCTATCTACACTACGACAAAAGCTGGTCCACTCCCAGGATAAACGACCCAGACACAAACTGAGCAAGTGTTCAGAATCCAATTATATTTCATTTCTAGCTATCAATTATGAAAAAACCCATTTCTACCCTCTGTGGATTCTGTCATACGATGAAGGGGAAGGGGGATGAGCAAAGGGGTTTTATGGCTCTCACTTCCTTCATTAAAACTTCAATGGACTGAATGTGGATTCTCACCAAGAGGACTGACCATAACAATATGGCCATCACCTTTCGTCTACTCCTCTCTGAAGTCTCCCGTTTGTCGGCAGTAAGGGAAAAGCGGGGGGAACAATGCAGCGCCTGGAGTCTGGGAAAAGAGAGGAGGAGGATCGTCACCCGGAAGAACTGGGGGGGGCTGCTTGAAAACACTGTGACATATGCTTATGTGTACAGTGCAGTGAGACGTACAGAGATTTGTTGGAGAAACAAAACAAACACTTCACAAACGCATGGCACAACATAGGAGAGCAAACCCATCAAGGCCAGGTCCATCTGCATTTGAGAGATAAAAGCCACTCTTCTGAAGACAGCAAAGTCCACATTTTGGACGGAGAGGACTGCTGGTTTGAAAGAGGAGCCCAAGAGGGCCATCTAGGTCAACATGGAACAGCCCTCTCTCAACGGAGAGGGAGGGATACTACACCACTTACCTCCTGTTTACAACGCAGTCTCTTTTCAGCAGTTCCCAGAAGGCTCCACCTCCGTTTGCACTACTCAGCTGACCCTGAAGGCACAGGTAAACCTCCAAGTAGCCTTAGTGATTCTCAGAGAGAGTACTAACGACCAGATGACTGCAAGGAGTATAAATCCTTCCACCCTCCGCCATTCAGTCAGAGCTGAAGAAGCTTCTTGGATGAGAAGCGAAACGTCTTCCAGCAAAAACAAAAGAAAGTCCCGTCGCCCTTTGGAAAAGCACCGTTGGGATTCTTTTTCCCGTGTCCTTCAGCCCCAAGCAGAGATTGAGAACTGTAAAAATGCCAGGAGGCTTGGCTCATCATATTTCCTTCTTACAGGCAGAGGGAAGAGAAATCCCCATCCCCCATTTCTCCTCCCGATACAACGCACGATGACACCACGAGGCAGGGAAGAAGCTAAAGGGGTGTGGGTCACCGTTAAATTGGCCAAGGGGTCCTTCGCATTCACACCTCTTTGCAACCGGATTCCGTAGCAGCTGATACTTCGCACCCTGTTGTCACTATGACACAGTGGCACTCAGCCATAAGTCGGCCTGCTTAGTCTGGATTTGGCACACGATACGAATCCTCTTTAGCCGCTGTGCTTTGTGAACCTGCTTTACGTCTTCGCACGGGTGGGTGGGGTGGGGGGGGCGACCCCAGCTGATGATGGTGCAGTTAGAATACAGAATATCACAGCTTTAAATAACTGTATACGCTCAACAGAATAGCAGAGTTGGAAGGGGCCTTGGAGGTCATCTAGTCCAACCCCTGCTCAACCAGGAGACCCTATAGCATTTCAGACGAATGGTTGCCCAGTCTCTTCTTTAAACTTCCAGTGATGGAGCGCCCACAACTTCTGGAGCCAATTTGTTCCACTGGTTAATTGTTCTTCATTGTTAGGAAGTTTCTCCTTAGTTCCAGGTTGCTTCTCTCCTCGATGTGTTTCCATCCGTTGCTTCTTGTCCAGACTTCAGGGGCTTTGGAGAATTGACCAAAATTCTTTGTGGCAGCTCCTCAAACACTGGAAGGCTGCTCTCATGTCACCCCTAGTCCTTCTTTCCATTAAACTAGACATACCCAATTCCTACAACTGTTCTTCATACGTTTTAGCCTCCGGTCCCTGATCATCTTTGTTGCTCTTCTCTGCACTCTTTCCAGAGTCTCAACAAGGCCTTGTAAAACAATATTTGTCAAAATCTCTCTCTCTCTCTCTCTCTCCCTCCCTCCCTCCCTCCCTCCCTCCCTCCCTCCCTCCCTCCCTCCCTCCCTCTCTCTCTCTCTCTCTCTCTCTCTCTCTCTCTCTCTCTCTCTCTCTCTGTGTATGTGTGTGGTGTTTGTATGTGTTTGTATGTTTCAAGGTCTAAATCCTGTCTTCCTCTTCATAGCCTCATTCGTCTTGAGATAAACCGCAGAAGCTCTGGATGCCTTTCAGTTCCAATGGGTTAAGCTCTTGTTGAGGAGCTATCATCATAAGAAGGATGAGTTTAATTTTAAAACCTGGATCCCAGACAAGAAAAAAAAAAAAAGAGGGGAAAAAAGAATATCCCAGAACATTAGACTGCTGAGAGAGAGACAAATTTCAGCAAACAAAGGCTCTCCCCTGCAACTGTTTCATTCAAACCTACATTGCCAGAGTCTATTAAAAAAAAAATCCAATAAAGCTCTCTTGATTTTTTTTTCTCCCCTTCTGCGTGGAGTTGTCACCAGATGCCTTAATTAGATATTGTTATTAACAAGAATGTAGCACACAAATTAAGCCAAACCTTCCTTTAATCTTTTCAGGCTAGTGAGCCAATTTTACCAAAATAAGCTCTGGGCGAGATCAAGTATTTCTTTTTTGGATCTCTCTCTCTCTCTCTCTCTCTCTCTCTCTCTCTCTCTCTCTCTCTCTCTCTCTCTCTCTCTCTCTCTCTCTCTCTCTCCTCTTCTTTCTCATTCCTCTCCTCCACCCTCTCCCTCCATTTCCCTTTCACCCTCTCTCACTCATTCCCTCCTTCTGCTGTCCCCCCTCTCATTCTCTCCTTCCTCTCTCTCTCTCATTCTCTCCTTCCCCTCTCTCTCATTCCCTCCTTCCTCTCCCCTCTTTCTCTCATTCCTCCTTCCTTTCTCCCTCCCCCTCTCTCTCATTCCCTCCTTCCTCTCCCCCCCTCTCTCTCATTCCCTCCTTCCTCTCTCTCTCTCATTCTCTCCTTCCCCTCTCTCTCATTCCCTCTTCCTCTCCCCTCTTTCTCTCATTCCCTCCTTCCTTTCTCCCTCCCCCTCTCTCTCATTCCCTCCTTCCTCTCCCCCCTCTCTTCCTTCCATCCTCCTTCTCCTTCCTCTCTCCCTCCCTCTCTCATTCTCTCCTTCCTCTCTTCCTCTCATTCCCTCCTTCCTCTCCCCCTTCTCTCTCATTCCCTCTTCCTCCTTCCTCTCTCTCCCTCCCTCTCTCTCATTCTCTCCTTCCTCTCTTCTCTCATTCTCTCCTTCCTCTCTCTCTCTCATTCTCTCCTTCCCCTCTCTCTCTCATTCTCTCCTTCCCCTCTCTCTCATTCCCTCCTTCCTCTCCCCTCTTTCTCTCATTCCCTCCTTCTTTCTCCCTCCCCCTCTCTCTCATTCCCTCCTTCCTCTCCCCCCTCTCTCTCATTCCCTCCTTCCTCCTTCCTCTCTCCCTCCCTCTCTCATTCTCTCCTTCCTCTCTTCCTCTCATTCCCTCCTTCCTCTCCCCCTTCTCTCTCATTCCCTCCTTCCTCTCTCCCTCCCTCTCTCTCATTCTCATCCTTCCTCTCTTCCTCTCATTCTCTCCTTCCTCTCCCCCCTCTCTCTCATTCCCTCCTCCCTCCCTCCCTCCCTCCCTCCCTCCCTCCCTCCCTCTCTCTCTCTCTCTCTCCTCTCTCTCTCTCTCTCTCTCTCCTCTCTCTCTCTCTCTCTCTCTCTCTCCTCTCTCTCTCTCTCTCTCTCTCTCTCCTTCCTCTCTCCCTCCCCTTCTCTCTCTCATTCTCTAAGGAGAAATTTCCTGACATGAGAACAAATAACTCCTGGAACTGCTTCCCTTCAGAACTTGTGGATATCACTGGAGGTTTTTAAGAAGAGATTGGACAAACATTTGTCTGAAACGGTATAGAGTCTCCTGTCCGATCAGGGGCGGGGGGTTGGACTAGAAGACCTCCAAGGTCCCGTTGAACTTTGTTATTCTGATATTCACGGACTCCAGTTGACAGCAAGCTCTCCGATTTTTTTTCTCTCCCTCCACCCAGGGATGGACGCTCAGGGTGAACGGACTCGCGAGTGGCCTAGGCTGCCGATTCATCACAATTTTTTATTCTTTCATTATGTTTGCTGCCAGTCTCATAAAATTCAGCTGTGTGTGTCTCTCCCTGTAGTTGCAGATTATCAAATTCATCAAGCAGGCACTACGGGAGAGTAGCGGAGAAGCTCTGGATGGGTTTCAAGGCCAGAGCCCAGCTCTCTGTCGCTCTCAAGACTGTAGCAGTTTATGGGCTGCAGACTGTTGATTAGGCTAGCGCCAGACTTCTTTGCTGCAGGTAGTAGCTGCAGGTAGTAGTAACCAAGGAGAGGACTCCGCTTCGGCGATTTCAACAGTTTTGCCTAGTCTGAACTTCCGTCTCCATTCATTCGGGGGTGAGTTTGCTATTCGAAGAGACAGTGTTCTTTTCTGTTTTCCATATAAAGCATTTTTATAAAATCACTAAGAGAGTTTTGTTTTTTGTTTTAAAAAAAGAGAGAGAGACCCTTCTTCATCCAAAGGGGCTTTTTTCAAACAGCAACTGGACTTCCTTTGTTTTTACTTGAGAACCTTTTGCTTCTCATTCCCAAGAAGCTTCTTCCGTTCCGAAGAAGAAGAATTGAAGAAGCTTCTGGATGAGAGCAAAATGTCTTCTATGAAAAATAAAGTCAGTTGCCTTTTTTTGGGGGGGGGTTGTACCTTTGGGACAAACGTGACCTAGAGGACTTGTGAATCTCCGTAGACCAACGCTTGTTTGGTTGCACATTTTGGAACAAACTCGGTTGTTGTTATTGTTGTTGTTGTTGTTTTCTCCCTCTCTTTTTTAGAATCCATCTTTGAAAAAAAATAAAATAAAAGTGGAACTCCACTTCTCACTTACTCAGCTTTCCTAGACGGCTTTCACAGGTAGCTTTTGCGATCACAACACGAGGCGGATTCGGTGCCTCCCAGTTGCATTGGATGATAAAACACACCTTTCTTTTTTCCTGGTTAGGCCTGATGGGAGTCGGGCCCATGTTCTTTTGGGGGGGAGGGGTCCTCTGTGTAACTAAACCGGAGGAGAAAGCCTTTGTAGGCCCCCATCGTCCGCCCCGGAGCTTCTCCTGGAATGGTGTCCTTCTCCCAGCTCGTCTCCGTTTCTTATCCCTCCATCAGCGACTGTGAGTTGACCGTGTTTGTATGCGGTATGAATGTAATTAATTTTTAAATTTTTGTTGCATTGTTGTCGTAAGCCGCCCTGGGTCCCAGGAGAAGGGCGGCATATAAGTCTGAACAAATAAAATAAATAAATAAAATAAATGTCAATCATTGTGTAAACAGGCGGGTCTCGCCTCTACAATTGACCAGGCAATCTTCTGCCATGCAGCTCGTTCTTCCCTTCCGCTAGTTAGATCAGGGGTCCCAACCTGTGGGCCGCAGCCCAGTACCAGGCCGTTTGGCCACACACGCCGTGTGAAGGGATGGCCAGCGCACGTGTGTGTGTGTGTGTGTGTGTGTGTGCGTGCGTGCACTCACCACCTCCCCCACACACACTCATGCTAGAGCCGCTTGCGAGCATCCCACCGGCGCTAGCACTGCCTCGAGCATCCCGTCGGCGTTAGAGCTGATCCGTCCGAGCAGCCTGCCAGAATGGGCACCGCCCCGAGCATCCCGCTGGTGCTAGCGCTGCCGCATTAGTGGCACGTGCTCGGGCGGCCCCATTTGTACATGCGCATGCATGCATGTAGCCAATGTGTGTGCCCATGTATGCGCATCACGGTGCCTGTCTCCCTTTCAGGGAGACCAGAAAGAGGAGGAAGGGAAGGGGATGGAGAAGGAAGAGGAGGAGGAGGAGGAGGAGGAGGAGGAGGAGGAGGAGGAGGAGGAGGAGGAGGAGGACTAACGCGCTCATTCTCTCTCTTTCTCTCTCTCTCTCTCTCTCTCTCTCTCTCTCTCTCTCTCTCTCCATCCATCCAACCATCCATCTATCATCCATCCATCATCTCTTCCTCTACCATCCATCTCTCTCTCTGTGTCTCTCTCTGTCTCTCTCTCTCTCTCCATCCAACCATCCATCTATCCATCCATCATCTCTCTTCCTTTACCATCCATCCATCTCTGTGTGTGTGTGTGTGTCTCTTTCTCTGTCTCTCTCTGTCTC
>JARGCV010000859.1:0-67916 GCA_034064705.1 Bothrops alternatus
GGAAGAAGGATAAAAGAAAAAAAGAAAAGGGGAAAGAAAGAGGAGAAAGGGAGAAAGAGAACGAGAAGGAAGGAAGGAAGGGATTTAAAGCAGGGAGGGGGGAAAAGAAAGAACCCGTGCCAAGTTTTGCCCATTTCTTAGCTGCACAGCGAAAGGGAGACGGCCAATCTTTTAAACTTCGGACGTTACTGCAGAAACCAACCAACCAAACCCGCATTCTTTCCCGCGGATTAAATCAGATCTGCAAAGCCGCCGCTTCCCTCGTTGCACCGAGGGGCTGGGGGGGGGAGAGAGGGGAGAACCGGGCACAGCAAGCGGGGAAGCCTCGGCCGGGAGGACGGAGCCAAGAGGCTGCCGCTTGCCACGATCTTGACCTTGAACGAGGACCGGAAAAAAGGCCGACTTCAACGGCGCGGGAAGCTTTCCCAAACCACCACGATCACCACCAACCACCACCAGAGACCGACGCTGGCGCCCCTTTCCTATCTTCAGGGGGAGGGGGCTGCAATTAGCCCGAAACCTTGGCAGAATGATCAAACCCCCCCCTCCCGCCCCACCTCCAGCCAGCCAAGAAAAAAACAATTAAAAACCAAACGTTTTTGCCAGGAACGGCTCCGTCCTTGGAAAAGGCGAAGTTAGAGGCCATAGAAGTCAGGCACGGGGGGGGGGGAGAGAGAGAAGTGGGGGGGGCAAGGAACCGCCGCTGGGCCGAAAGGTCTAATTTTCCGGTCGCAAAACCGGCCTGCGACGGGAAGGGATCCGGCTTAAAGCCAAGCGAAGCGCTCCAACCGCATTTATTAAGGCTTTCAAGCGCCGCCAGCAGCGCCGCCGCCGCCGCCGCTTTGGAGCCGGGCGCCTCTTTCCATTTCCGAGCAACTTTCAAACCGCATTTTTCTGCTCCGAAATGTTGCGCCTTCGTTTTTGTTTTTTGTTTTCCTCCTCCCGGCCTTAGCTAGGGAGAGAGTCGGCCAAAAGCCGGCGTCCATCCGATATAGATATGGATATAGATATATTTATATTTAAATAAAATAAAATAAAAGCCAGCACGCAACTCACACCCAACCCAACCGCCGGCCACAGTCTGGAGCCGACCTGAACTCGGGCGCCAGAAAGTTCGAGCAAGAAGCGAGAGTGGCAACTTCCTCGGGAGCCGAGCAGAGTCCCCGGTTCTTCGGCCCAGGAAGTCTCTTTTGCGGGGAGGGGTGAGGAAAAGGTAAGGGGGGGCGCAAATCGCCGCTTGATAGTGGAAGGCTCTGACATCTTACACCTGCGTTGCCCACTTTTTTACAAAAATAAAATAAAATAAAGATATATCGGTACACGCGACGGGAGGCTCTCTTCCACGAGAGTTTTCCCCGATTTCATTTTTCTGCGCCCCCCCCCCGCAAAAATAATAGAAGGAGGAGAAGGGAGAAGGGAGAAGGAGAAGGGAGAAGGAGAAGGAGAAGGAGAAGGAGAAGGAGGAGAAGGAGAAGGAGAAGGAGAAGGAGAAGGAGAAGGAGGAGAAGAAGAAGAAGAAGAAGAAGAAGAAGAAGAAGAAGAAGAAGAAGAAGAAGAAGAAGAAGAAGAAGAAGGAGAAGGAGAAGGAGAAGGAGAAGGAGAAGGAGAAGGAGAAGGAGAAGAGAAGGAGAAGGAGAAGGAGAAGGAGAAGGAGAAGGAGATGGAGGAGAAAGGAGAAGGAGAAGGAGAAGGAGATGGAGGAGAAAGGAGAAGGAGGAGGAGAAGGAGAAGGAGAAGGAGAAGGAGAAGGAGAAGGAGAAGGAGAAGGAGAAGGAGAAGGAGAAGGAGAAGGAGAAGGAGAAGGAGAAGGAGAAGAAGGAGAAGAAGGAGAAGAAGGAGAAGAAGGAGAAGAAGAAGAAGAAGAAGAAGAAGAAGAAGAAGAAGAGAGGAGGAGGAGGAGGAGGAGGAGGAGGAGGAGAAGTTGTTCCCTGTTCGTTTGATCGCCCCTTCCCCAGCTATGAACCCCAAATGAATGGGAGCTCTTTGCATATCTCCAATCTGCGCCCCCCCCCCCACGACTTGAGAGGCCTGCATGGCTTCCCCCCACCACCACCACAAACCCGGAAAAAAAAAGAATAAAACTAACATTTCAGGCCCTCCCCGCCAACTTCCAGCAGCAGCGCTTTCGCTGCCAGCCGTGAATCTCTAGCGCCCACTATTCAAAGAGTCGGGAATTAAAAGAGAGGGGAAGAAAAAAAAACTTTTGCAAAAAAAAAAAGAAAGGAAAGAAAAGAAAAGAAAAGAAATGTACACACACTCTCCGCACCAGAACTTGGAAAGAACTCGGAGGAGGAGAGGAGGAGGAGGAGGGGTTGCGAAGCTTCAACTTTTGCTTAACTTTCGCTTCTCTCTCTCTCTCTCTCTCTCTCTCTCTCTCTCTCTCTCTCTCTCTCTCTCTCTCTCTCTCTCTCTCTCTCTCTCTCTCTCTCTCTCTCTCTCTCTCTCTCTCTCTCTCTCTCTCTCTCTCTCTCTCTCTCTCTCTCTCTCTCTCTCTC
Organism: Bothrops alternatus; assembly: GCA_034064705.1. NCBI lineage: Eukaryota > Metazoa > Chordata > Lepidosauria > Squamata > Viperidae > Bothrops > Bothrops alternatus. The sequence continues at coordinate 2,496 of JARGCV010000859.1, forward strand.
TCTCTCTCTCTCCCCTCTCTCTCCCCCAACACACACACACACACACACCCCGCCATCCTGGGGAGCCCTGCGCGGCGCAGACGGGGCGACCCCCGCCGATCCCCGGGGAGTGCCGAAGCAAAACGAAAGAGCTGCTCCAGATGCGCGCAGCCCGGCGGCCGAGAAGCGAAGTCTGCCCGCCTTGGCTGTGGCCCGCAGCGGCGGGGAGAGAAACCAGTAGCCCCCCCCCACTCCCACTCCCACCCCCGCCTGGCCTGCGCGCCCTGCTCCCCGGAGAGCCAGCCGGGCTTTCTCCCCCACTCCCCCCACCCCCCGGCGCGCGCGTTCCTCTCCTCTTCTTCCTCCTCCTCCTCCTCTACCCCTCCGCTCGCCCCCCCCCGCGGGCTAAAGGGAACCTTACTTTTCGGCAGTTTCCTAGCCCGCGCCTTGGATCGCATCTTGCCGGCGCGCTGGGTCCTTCCTTGAACCCGCAGCTGCTCTGCCGCCGCGCGATCATCCTCTCCCCAGCATTGTCAGTTCGGACACCTTCGCACATGCGCAGAGAGCATTCAATCTGACACCCGCTCCGGGGCCAAAAGGGAAGGGGGGGGGAACCAGAAAGAAAAAAAGAAAAAGAAAAAAGAGGAAGGAGAAGGGGGGAAAACACACACACACACACACAAACAACCAGCACCAACCAACGCTGGTTTGTTTCTTCAAGAGTTGAAAGCCTGGGGGGGGGGAAGAGAGGAAAGAGAGAGGGGGAGAGGGGGATTTTTTTCCCCTCTCCCCTCGCCCGTCCTATCCTCTTCCTCCTGGTCGCTGATCTCCCCCCACCCTCGTTTTCTTCCTCCCCCGGATCTGCCCCTTTAAGAAAACCCTCTCTCCCCCCCCCCGTTCCTCTCTAACCCTTTCCACGCTGCCCACTCGCTGGAGGATGGACAGACTTCGCAAGAAGCGGCGCAAACATCTGGGAAGAGGTGACTTTAAAATTATTTTATTTTATTTTATTTTAATTTTTATTATATATACACCAGCATGCATGCATGCATGCATACATACATACATCTATATATCTATATATATATCGATGTATACCGATAGATGGATAGATGGATAGATGGATAGATGGATGGATGGATAGATAGATAGATAGATAGATAGATAGATAGATAGATAGATAGATAGATAGATAGATAGATAGATAGATAGATAGATAGATAGATAGATAGATAATGGCGTACTCATTCAGATAAACGGTTGCAAATTAAGGGGGGAGGCGAGGCTCGAAATTGGATAATTGCGCACCGCACTTGGCAAATTAAACCGTCGTTATTAGGGATCCTCGCCATTGGCTCTCGCCTTCCCGGCGCTGGGCCCGATCCCCTCCGCGCCTACTCGTGAGTAAAGGTCTTTTTCTCTCTCTCCCCCCACCCCTCCAATGGCCCTGCTCGCCCGGCTGAAGCCGGCGTGGCTGGCTCCAAGAAAGGAGCGCGACCTTGGCAAAGGCGGGACCGACCCGGATCTGCTTAGAAGTAGTTGCTGCCGCTGCTGATCGTGGTGGTGATTGTACGGCTATCGTAACGTTATTGCTCTTTTCTTTCAAGGAAGCGGGGGAGGGGGGGCTGCCTCGGCGGGTCCGTGGGGAGGGAGGGGGGCAACGGGCGTCAAGGCGCTTTAGGATCGGGACCGGGCTGGGGACGCCGCTCGCTTTGGCTGCGAGGCGAGCTGCTGCGTAAAAACGCGCCGGTGCCAACTTTGGGTGCCTTTGAAGAGGGGGGGGTAGGAAGCTTGCGAGCCCCATTTCCCCCCCGCATCTCAGCTGACACCCCCCCCCAGTGCTGTGAGGCCTAAGGGCGAGGGCGACGGCGTCGGGGGGGTGTTTTTCCTCCCCACCCCTCTTTAATAAAACACGTGGTGGATAGGGAGACCTTTTAATTCCTCTTTCTCCCCTTTTTAATTCCTCCTCCTCCTCCTCCGTTTTTTTTCTGGGGACGGACGCCGGACCGAATGGAAGGGGGCATTTATTTGTTTCTTTAGTCGCACCCCCCCCCGCGCGCCCGAGTCCCGAACCGCCGGCTCCTTTTTCCAGGACGAATTGCCGAAAAGAGGACGCGTCAACCCCACCCGATCGAGGGAGAAAAGAGAGGTAACCTTTTTTGTGTTTGTGGAAATACTGTCAAATTGTAAAACGCGGGCGCGTCTTTCGGGGTCCCCCCCCCTCGGTGGGGAAAGCGATCCGAGAGGGGGAGGGGAGAGACTTCCCTCCTTCCCCCCCTCCTTCCCCCTCTTCCGTGTTTCAGGAGTTTTACTTTCGCGGCAAACTTTCCGGCTTATTATTTATATTAATGGATTTATTTCACGGACACCCCAACTTTATTTCGCCCGGTTTTTGCCTTCCGTTTTCCCTCAAGCTAAATTTGCACGGCGCTTTTTTTCTCTCCAAACGTTGGCCTCTGCTACTATTATTGTTTTTGTTTTTGTTGTTGTTGTTATTATTATTATTATTATTGACATTCCTCTTTTGTTGACAGGTTCAGGGGAAAAATGGCTTGAGTAGAAAGCGGGCGAGTAAGTACCGGCTTCAGATCGGCGTTCGGGATTAAACGAGCCTATTCTTTCTTTGCTTTTTCGAAAGCGAACGGAAAAAAAATCGGATTTTGAGCTAGCCTTCCAGAAGGAGAGGGCGGAATCCAGCCGAGGAAAAGAGATGGGCGGTTGTTATTAATTATTGTTACCTAATTAATGGCGTTCTTTGGGGAGTTTCAAGTGGCGTGAAAACGATGTTGACGGGGACGGAAGCTTTCTGCGGGGATTAAAGAGGGGGGGGCGTGTGAAACCCAAAAGAAAAACCAGCCTCAGACGCTTTCAATAAACCAGATATTTAATTTAAAAAAAAAAGCGAGCGAAGGCAGAACTAGGGGCGTTTTCCTCTCCAAAAATAATAGAGGCCCGAAAAGCAGGTAGAAGGGAAAAGAGGGAAGAAGAAAAAGATGGAAGTTTTTTTAAAAAAAAAAGGTGAGATCTTTGCTAATAAAAAAAATAAGCATAAAAATAATGGGGCTTTTTTTTTTTTTTGCAAAGGACTTTCGCTCCTGCGGTGGCTTTTGTATACATCGGGCCTGTGTGTAAGAGGCACACAAATATCGGTAGGCCTAGATTCATTCCCAGTGCGTGTATCCCATTGTGTGTGTGTGTGTGTGTGTGTATTCCATATATAAACACTTGAGTACTGGAGAGGTCTTGGGGTAGTAGACAGACGTTCCACTTTGCGTTTCTTTTCTATGCGCTTTTAAAGTTTGGCTTTCAACGCGCCCGCAGTCACAAACCCTTAACTACACAGATTTAATTACAATCAGACGGGGGCGGCGGGAAGAGAAGGTCGACGGGTGTCGCTTGCTTTAATTTCCCTCGGCTTGGACGGGCGGCTTTGTTTTTTTTTTTTTTCCAAAAAAAAAATAAATCTTTCAAGGTTTCTCTCTCCGCATCACCACCACCCCTCAAGTCCGTTTTCACACGTTTCCCCTAAAACTGGGCACGGAAAACGGCCTTAAAAAGAAGAAAGCTGGAAAGGGGGGGGGAAATACAGCTAGAGACTCTAACGGGGGGGGCGGTTGGGTAACCTGTCCTTTTATTAAAGAGACTTTATTCTATTATTCTATTAGGACTTTCGGTTTTGAATTAGCACCCCCCCCAAAAAGAAAAGAGGGGAGGGGGGAATCTCACCTTCCAAGCAGGCCCACTCCCGGCTGTTTCCCCTTAGAAGGTGTCAATTGGAATTTCAGACCTAACTTTATTTATTTATTCATTTATTTAGGGAGGGGGAGAAGAGAAAGGATTAGAAACAAAATGCCTTGAACGCGGGAGGCGATTTTTTTTTCGATCCGCGGAGAAACTCGGCGATTGGAATAAAGGGGGGGGGTGGGGGGGTTTTTTCTTCCAGCGCAAATTTCTCTGCAAGGGCGAATCGGGATGCCGCGTCGGTGACTTCGCCCGGATTCGGAGGATGCGTTTACCCAGGTCAAGGACAATCTTAGGAGAGGCGTTCACACGATTTACTCAATCTGGTGGGGTTTAATTTCGGTTAGACAACGGTTGGGCAGGTGAGCGTTTAGTTACTTTACGCTTCAGAGACGTTTTTTAAAAAATGGTTTAAACAGCAGCTGTCGTGTGAACGCGGCCATTTGATGCCATTTCTCTCCACCTCTTATTTAATGGAAGTCTCCTTTCCCTCCGATCTGTTTCCGAGGAACACATGCCCGTGGAGGCGAATCGCTTGTCGTTAGCCCAAGCCCCAATCCGTTGGAACTGGGGGGGGGCGCATCCTTCCGAGTAAACCTGGGGGAAACGGCCTGAAGGCGAGCGTGATTTACTTGCGAGTAAGAGCAGTTGGGACCGCGGCTTCAAGTAGAAGAACCCTTGTAAGAACTTGGGAGCTGAGCGGTTTCTGCTCAACAAGGCGTCGCGGTTGGGTTCCCACGACGCGCTAGCTCAGGCTAAAAGGGAGGCTGGGGTCTCACTTGCGCAGAGCCCAGCCTGTGGGGGAACCCCGCTCCTCGTTTCCAGGCCTTCGTGTGAAGCCAGGAAAGGGCCCCTTTCTACAGGCAGCCAAGTCCTCTGAATCCCAGGCCGGATGGAAAGCTGACTTCGTGGGAATTCGCCAACCCAGAGAGAACGGCGCCTTTCCCCAACTCCAAAAGCTTTGCACCCTTGGACGCCGAGCGGGCTGGCCTGAAGTCCCGTGTCGGCGACTGAACTAGAGGAAAAACGAAGTGCGCGCGTGGGGAGGCGTGAACGGTTGAAGGAGAACCTCTGGGGTGCGGGGTCGGGACACGCGCACCTGCCTGCCCCATCCCGAAGGTCCAGGAGAGGCCGCGTCGGGTTAGGGGAAGAAGGGAGCGCTGTCCCTTTAAACTCCTAGATCCAAGGCGGGATATAAATCTAACAACACAGAATTAATTAACCCCCGCGTGCCCCCGAACTCTCCAAGAGAGAGAGAGGGGGGGAGGGAGGGAGAGAGGGGGGGAGGAAAGGTACCATTGCAAAGCTAACACGTGAAACCCGGTTCGCACGACCCCTTCCACGGGGGTTTTCCTTCCGGCTTATCGTCCCGTTTTCTGGGTTCCCCCAAGCAAGGGATCCCTGACCCGTCTCGTTCTCCAGCAAAGCTGAGACAGGATTGACTCGCTTGGGGTCCCGAGTGTCGTGGGAACGCACAAGCTTGTAGCGCCCCTGTAAGTTTAGGGTGGCCTACTGGAAAGGAGAGAGGGGGAGAAAGAGCCGGATTGGGGTTTAACGTGGCCTTTAGCGCCCAAATCCAGCTCCTCTCTCTTTCTCCTCTAAAGCTGCCTCTAGGGTTACTATTAATATATTTTAATTGGTTCTGAAACCTTTATTGTTTATTAATAACACCAAACTTTCATTGCTAATAGTAATAGCAGGGCCATTAATAAGAGCTCAGCGTTGTTCCGGTCTAGGAATTCCTCACCAGGCAAGAGTTGAACTGCGTTCTCACAACAAGCTGGTTAAGCTCCCCCAAGGTGTCCTGTCTCCACAACACCCCTCACTCCGCCAGAAACACAGCAGTGGCTGCTCTTGTGCTAAGCCACAGGCAAAACCTCCTGCTTTAACGCACTATGGGAATGCAGGCCTCAGTCTGATTTCTAGCCATGATCTCACCAAGCCTTCGGATGGTGGGAGTATAACCGTATAGTGGTTAAAGTAGCCTCGGTCCCAGGTGGGTCCCCAATGGCAGCGGGAATATGGGCAACTCAGTGGGCAGGTTGTGGTGTCACAGGACCAGTCACACAACCACAGGTAAGAAGTCTTCCTTGCTCTGGCTGGCCTACCTCACGGGGTTGTTATAACAAGGAGAGAAAGGAAACAGCTTGCTAATCTGCTGTTTACAAATCCAAAGTTGGGTTTGAGGTTACAAAGTCTTGACTTGGAAATAAACAAGGGTGAATTGGACCCCCGGGTTTTTTTTTCCTGCTTTAATGGTTCTCTCCCCCCGCCCCCCCCCACTCCGCCTTCCTCCATCCTTCCTCCATCCTTCTCAACTCACTCCATCCTTTGGCAGGCAAACTTAATCCTGGGAGTTCAGAGGCCCATTCCTGATGCGTGAGGGGAACTTGAGCAGAGAGGCAACACCTGACCGCATTCACAGGATACACCAGTCCAGCTCACACCTAGCTGATGGCTTTTTAGTCCGAGTTTGAGTGAAAATCCTGGAAAGTGGGGTGAGTAGATTTGGCTGAAGCAAGCCAGACCTGGGTACATCCACTGTCCTTGAGTTGGGGGAGGAGGGTGTTGGAGAGGGTTAGGGAGAGAGGGGGAGAGGGAGAGAGAGGGAGAGAAAGAAAGAAAGAGACAGACAGAGAGAGAGAGACAGACTGGATCCAAGGATTTAAAAAATGCATATAAAAATGGAACAAAACGTTTCACTGACACCCAGTTCACTCACCATCCTGTGTTCCCACTACTGTAACTGTAGTTTAGTCAATAAACCACCATTGCCTGCCTTTCCACCGCACTCTAAGTCACAAAGTTGGCTTTTGAAACCACAGTGAACTGGTTCACTTCCGTGAAGCCCAAACTGCAACAAACTTGGGCCTAAGGTGTTGTCAAAATGAGACATAAAGGAGAACTCATCGCCCAGTCTTTTCATTAAAGGCCACTCTTCAAAATATATCTGGCCGTTTCTACTAGGCAGATCTTTCCCCTTTGACCTAATTGTCCATTTTTACTAATTCCTTTTCTTTACTTCCTTCTTTGAAAAGGATTTGTTATTATTTGAATTAGTGTCTGGCAAGGGAAATCAGAAAATACATCTTTAATGGGGGGAGGGGGGGAGGAGGAGAGAATATAACTCTGTAAAAAAGAGAAATCATTTTCCTTTTGTAGGAATTAAAAGAAAAAAAATCTCCTGATTTGTCACTAGAGGATGGGAGGGGAAATGAACTTCTGTAAATTTGTAATCCATCGGTGCAAAAACTGAAACAATAATCGGAAGAAAGCTCCTGTAACAGAGGTTTTTTTTCATAGAAATTGTTGTTTGTTTGCCTGTTGTGTGTGTGTATGTGTGTTTAATTTTTATTCTAGAGTAGATGAAGCCTTCATTATTGGCCCTGGGCAAAATTCTTGGGTTTTCAGAGTGACCCAGGAAAGCATTAGTGCCAAATTTACTCCAGCATAGCCAAGCCTAGCATGTCTACACAGAAGTAGGCCTAACTCCTGATTGTTTTGGGGGGGGCTTATATTTACTCCCAACACAATATTTATTTGTTTGTTTGTTTAGGAAAAATTATACAGCCACCTACTCGCTTGGGGGCGATTCTAGGTGGCTTGCAGAAAACAGAAACGCAATGTAGGAGAAATAATAACCAAAAATAATAAAATAATCACACACACACACACACATACATGGTGACAACACACATTCAAACCAGCCACTTGATGGGCTGCATCCCACTCTGGGCTCGCTGGCAAAAACCCCAACCGATTATTGGTTGGGACTGAAGGGCATTGTAGCCTAGGATTCTCAGAGTTGTTTTTTCCTATCCTTACACGGGTTGAGTTGTTGAGTTGCATTTGTGGATCGCAACAAGCTGGAGGTTACCTTGCCTCTTTATACTGTATCTGGCACACTTCAGCACGATGGGCCCCGACACAAAGAGCAGCTTTGTGAGATTGTTAGGCTTATTGGAACCCAGTCTTGCTGTTTGAATTCTTGTTTGCTTTTTAGAAGAAGGGGGAAAAAACCCACATTAAAAAGACACGATACAGCAAATAACCCGTGTCTGTTTTTGATTAGGCACAGGAGCAATGCACAAGATCGGGCAACTGAACTTGTGTGTGTGTGTATGTGTGTGTGTGTGAGAGAGAGAGAGAAAGAGAAAGAGCACACAAAATCATGACAAAAAGGGGGGGCTGTCTTTACTATGAATAGACCCAGACTACAACTCCCATGAGCCCCAGCCAACATGGCCAAAAGGTGTGAGGATTGGAACTGTGCTCCAAAAGAGCTGTGGACAAGATCCAGGGTGCTTGAATCATTTAAAAAAAAAACATTAATTAATTAAAACAAATCATTTTTCTCAATATTGGCTGAGATGAAACAAGCCCTCAAGTTTTAGTTTCTTAACCATGGTTCGTTGGAGCCCACTTGCCTCGAAGAAGGCTACCATAAATCCTAGTTTCCAAACCATAAGTGGCTGAGTTCAAGGGGGGCGGGCAGGCCGAAGTTAGTAAACTTAACTCTGGTGGATTCAATTCACTGAGTTTCTTTGCTCTCTGCTAAGTGTCAAAAATTAACGGAGGTTAAAGCGGTGCAAGGGACGGATGAGTTGCTGGAGTTGTAATTACTCTGCCCTTATTCAATTAACCATGGCTTGTGGAATTCCGCCAATTTTCTCAATGTATAGGAAACATTCACTTATCAACTAACCGCGTGGACTGCCGTCATAAAACAGGGAATATTCCAACGGGGTGGGCTGCTTTATGCATTCACCCAATTGGTGACCCATCCTTTTATTCAAGTCTGGGCTTAATGGACCTTGTGAGTGAGTTGATCCAATCCACAGGGCCGGAGCAGACACACACACACACACACACACACACACACACACACACACACACACACACACGTATTCGGGTGTCCTGCTCACCAACCTCGACATCTCTAGAATGGCACCTGATCCTATTATAAAGCACACCAGGGGAATATATTGGCTGTGTGGGAGCAGAAAATTAGGGTGGGTCTATATGCTCGAGCAGGATTAGTTAAATGGGGGTTGATCGTGGGACAAATGTTTTTTTTTAAATTAAAAGAATAAAATAAAATCCAACCACCTATTTCCCTTCCTTCCACCTAGCATTTTTAGGCGCTACTGAGGACTAGCAGCATGACTCTTTGATTTACAGAATCTCAGGAAATGGAAGAGGGGAGGGAAGAGGGTATTAGGTATTTGTGTGTGTGTGTGTATTTAACGTAAATGCTTAGAAAAAAAAACAAAACCAAGCAGGATGAGTCTGGACTGGTGAAACCATGATCTCTTGCAGAAACAGAAAGCTCAACGCTACGACTGCCCTTTCGGATCGATATTCTTTTGTGCTAAGGGGAAAAAAAGTAATTAATACCAATTTGCCCCACGGGTTGAGAAGCGTTTAAGCAGGACGCTGGACTTTTCAAGTCCCCAACTCCTCTCTCTCTCTCTCTCTCTCTCTCTCTCTCTCTCTCTCTCTCTCTGGGGAGGGGGGTCCAGATCCAAATAAAACCCACCATGGATCTAACCCCCGCTGGATTCCAGCAGCATTAACACACCACTGATAATCCTGACAGTGTGAAACTCATGGAATAATTTTAAGTGTGTGTGGGGGGGAGTGGATCCTGGGGGAGGCGGGAAGGAGGGGTAAATAAGACATTTAGCGACCTGCTAAATGTGGAGCCCTCTCTTGTCTGCTAATAAGAGGAGGGGGCGAGTTCTCCTGCCAGGTGCTGCCTTGAGAATCCCAGGCACCCTGATTTAGAGAGGGGGGGTCTTCCTCCCGCACCGGGGTTAATTCGACCCCTCCTTTTATTTTAAAGAAACAAATCCGTTGCAGATGTAAACAAAGCAAAAAAAAAAGCCGGGTGCTGGGGCGCCCTCCCCATTAAGAAGCGGGGTCGTTGCGTTTCCTTGGCGTCGGGAGGATGGCGCTGGGGGGCTTGCCCTATCTGCCGGGAGATAGTTTCTTTCAGGGGGAGGGAGGCCAGGTGGGCGTCTAGGGGGTCCCAGAATCCAACTTCTCCGTCTTTTTTGGGGGGGGAGAGGAACGGTTCCATTGGGGGGGCTTCCTGCCAAGGCCCCCAACACAGAAGCTGGTTTTCTTGGCTGGTTTTCTTCGGAGAAGCTGATGGCGCTCAAGCGTGGTGGGTGGGTTGGGGGTGAGGGGGTGGGCTTGTAAGCCGCCCCCCCCAGCCCCTGCCTTCCATCACTTGGAACATAAAAGCTCCCGTTATTACGGCTACTCTTTTCTTATTCTGGATTATTGTGCCTGGTTAGTGCGCCAGTTTGAGAAGAACGGAAGAATGAAGGGGAGCCCGTCAGCCCCTCCCCACCCCACCCCACCCCTCTGAAATTCTTTCTCCAGGGAAATGTCGATTTTGTAAATCGCCGGGGAAGGGAAAGAGAGAAGCGGAGGTGAGGGGAGGGGGTGAAGGGCAGAGAGACGGGGAAAGGACGGGTGGGTGGTCGGAAGGGTTAAGGAAGGAAGGGAGAGAGGGGGAGAGGAAGGAAGGAAGGAAGGAAGGAAGGAAGGAAGGAAGGAAGGAAGGAAGGAAGGAAGGAAGGAAGGAGGGAGGGAGATTTATTATTTATTTATTTATTTATTTATTAATCAAATTTCTATACCGCCCCTCTCCCGAAGGACTCGGGGCGGTGTACAGCCTAAAATTTAAAAAACATATAGATATACAAAATTTAAAATAATTAAAAATGAATTAAATAATTTGGCCGATGGGAATGAAAAGGAAGGAAGGAGAGGAAGGGAAATGGGAATGAGGAAGGAAGGAAAAGGAAAAGGAAAAGGAAAAGGAAAAGGAAAGGAAAAACAGAGGTAAATCAATAAGAAACTAAAAGAGACCAGTCACGGATTGAGGAAAAATTAAACTGGATTAGCTGTTTTTCTAAGGGGGTTGAGGACAAAGGCGCTTTAGCCAAGGGCGAACTTTTCTCGCGGGATTTCGGCTTAGTTTCCCTCGGGGAAACCATAAGAAAGAAAAACAAGAATCTCAATCCCGACTTTCCTTTTTACCTGCACGTGTCTGGTGCCCGATTTAGAAAAAAATAATACCGTAGCAGCGGGGATGAAGGAGGAGAAGGAGGAGGAGGAGGAGGAGGTGACAGGTCGTGCCGGAGATGCTAGATTTCAGTCGAATCGGGAGCTTAGGCCCGTACGCCCCCCACCCCGTACTTGTTCCAATCACCCCAGCCCCGACTCGGAACGTGGGAACAATCCAACCCGCGTGTTTTTTTTTAAATTGCTTTTCAAATTCGCCTTTTCCAGCTGCCAGCCTCAAGCCTTGGCAATGGAGTCCCCCTCCCCTCCAACGGAAGGCCGGGACGTCTCCCTTGGGGGCTGAAAGGGGGCGCTTCCCCCCCGGATCCCCCAAACCTATTCGCGAGGAAAGGGGCTTTGAAGCTCTTCCCAAGCGTTTCAAACGAAAGCGCGGAGAAGGGGGTGCGCGCCCCTAAACGGCTGCTTGGGCCCTTTCTCCCCGGAAGTGTCCGAAAGGAGGGGGGGAACCTGGACTTCCCCCCCCCCCGGGAATGGTCACTCTCCCTTTGGGGCTGAATAAATATTTAGGAGCTTTTTATTTTTTTTAACCTTTGGAAAAGAGCTGCCTCAATCCAGCCAACAAATTGCACGCTGGGGTTTGAAACCGAAAGCCGACAGTTGAGAGTGGTAAACGTCCTCATTCAATAGCGTGATTCTTTATTATTAATATTAATATTAATATTATTATCCAGATCTGCCTATCCCAGGTTCTTGGTAAGGACTCGATAGGTAGACCAAAACGCCAAAACCAGTCTGAACATCTGGCTGGCTGTGCTGACTGACTTCCCAAGCATTAAGGTATAGAATAATAATAATAATAATAATAATAATAAAATAATAATAATAATAATAATAATAATAATAATAATAATAATAATGATGATGATGATGATGATGATGATGATGATGATGATGATGGGGGCGTTTGGCTTTAATCTTCTCTGCCTTGTATTGAATAATAATGATAATGATAATGATAGTGATAATAACAATAACAATAATAACATTAATAACACTAATAATGATGATGATAATGATAATAATACTGATAGTGATCGTGAGAATGATGAGTGAGAATGATAACAATAATAATAGTAATAGTAATAGTAATAGTAATAGCAATAACAATAACAATAACAATAACAATAACAATAATAATAATAATAATAATGTGCCAGTCATTAATTATGAATAGCAACTTTGGAGTCTCGCCGTTTCCCCGTATGGAGGGACAAAACGAGAGGATTTTAGGGTGGGGGTAAGATATAAATCTGATCATGGGGTGGGAATTGGGGGGGTCCGTTTTCGAAGGGAATCCAGACACTCAGTTCCAGGCCAATAAACAACGCGGTAAGTCCCTTAAACGGCTGGTTTCCCCCTTCCTCCCGCCCCCCATCTTTTAGAATAGGGAAAGCGAGAATTTGGGGGGGTGAGGTTAAATTTCGGTTTAAGGAGCGATCACCATCGCGGCAATCGGGCCTCCTTATTAAACGCCTGTCCCGGGCCCGGTTGCCCCCAGCTATAAAATTTCACACCCACCCTACACCCCTTCCCGCCTTTTCATTTCTCCCAGGCGCAGATTAGACTCCCTAATTGCGCTTTTCCTTTAATTACTATTTTTGGCTCATCCGCGGTCGCTACACGAGCAGCCGCGAGCAATATTGTGACAGCCTGATTTCAGGCGGCGAGGAAACGACAACTAATCTGCGCTTCTCGTTCGCTTATCTTGGGTATTTCTCCCTCTTTCCCCCCCCCCGCCGCAACACCCCTCCTCCGGTCGGCGAAGCAAACCGTTCCTGTAAATCCGGAATGGTCGTTAGTTGAAAGGATTGGGGGGGGGAAGGGAAGGCGCGGTTCTAGAAAAAGCGCCGCTGCTTCAAAGCCGGCCTTTTAGAATAGAATAGAGCTGGAAGGGACCCTGGAGGTCGTCTAGTCCAGCCCCTGCTCAAGCAGGAGAGCCTTAGACCATTTCAATCAATCAAAATAGAGCTGAAAGGGACCTTGGAGGTCGTCTAGTCCAACCCCCTGCTCGAGCAGGAGAACCTAGACCATTTCAATCAACGATCGATCAGAATAGAGCTGGAAGGGACCTTGGAGGTCGTCTAGTCCAACCCCCTGCTCAAGCAGGAGAACCTAGACCATTTCAGACAAGTGGCTGTCCAGTCTCTTCTTAAAAACCTGTAGTGATGGAGCGCCCACGATTTCTGGTGGCAAGTCGTTCCGCTGGTTAATTGTCCTCACTGTCAGGAAATTCTTCCTTAATTCCAGGTGGCTTCTCTCCATGATTAGTTTCCATCCGTTGCTTCTTGTCCTGCCTTCTGGGGGCTTTGGAGAAGAGGTGAACCCCCTCTTCTTTGGGGCAGCCCCTCAAACACTGGAATTTTAATTCGAATATATACGAAAGCGGAGCGTCTCGCCGCTTCGCTGTTTGCGTTGAGATTGTCCTTAAACTACAACTCAAACGCCAATAGCCGAGCGGTCTGAATGCGCTTTACTTAGAAATAAGCCTGGCTCGGCGCCTTGTAAAAAAGGAAGGGCTGGAACATCTGCCTTGCTTGTAATTAAATGTAATAAATATTGGAGTAATCCGCAGCTATTCAACCTTGGGGAGGTGGGGGGAGAGAGAGAGAGAGAGACAGAGAGACAGAGACAGAGACAGAGAGGCAGACAGAGAGAGAGAGAGAGAGAGAGAGAGAGAGAGAGAGAGAGAATAAGAAAGAGAGAGAGAGAGAGAGAGAGAGAGAAAACAAGAGAGGGAGAGAGAGAAAGAGAGAGAGAGAGAATTTAAACACGTGGATTTTTAAAAGCGGTGGAGAAAAGCGCAGGGGGGTGTATGTGAGAGAGAAAACCCGCGCCTGTATACACACACACACACACACACACACACACACACACACACACACGGAAAAGTGCTCATGATCGGAGGGAGGGGGGAGCACCACCGCCCCAGAAGGTTTACACTGGAGGAAGCGATCCATGGGACTAAAAGGCAGAGTGAAGTGGGGGGGGCAAAAAAGTGTTTAATCCAAGGGAGAAAGAGGGGTGGAGGAAAGGATAGGGAAAGAAATAAAGAGAATGAAAAGAATGGAGCAGAGCGGAGGGAAGAAGAAACCAAGAAACCAAGAGACACAAGCCATTCAAGCAAGGTGAAGATCTTTTTTTTTTTAAATTCGGATTAACACCTGCTGACGACAAAGGGATTCCATTGGGGGGGGGCAGTCCGGCCAATTCAGGGCGGCCTTTCCTTCCAAAGGGCACGCCCCCCGCCCCCCCTCCTTTCCACCCTCTCTCACCCTCTTCCGTTCTTTTCGCCCCTGGATAATTATTAGCCATTAATTGGCTCAGGACTTTCTTCCTCCACCCCCACCCCCACCACGGGATGGGGGAGAAAAATGGGTAGTCCAACATTAGAGATTAAGAGCAGACTGGGGCATTGGGGGAGGAGGGGAGAGAATAAGGAGGCCCGAAGGAAGAGAGAAAGGATGCTAAAAGAATAGCCATTTTCAGTTAAAGCAAAGATGTGTTTTTTTTTCCCTCCCCATGGAAAGTGGCTATTTAGTACTATTTCTGATTCCCCCCCCCTCTGTGTCAAGCTCCTTTCCTGCCAATAGGTTGCAAAGAGGTTGCAAGGTTGATTTGGTATAAATTTAGGATGCACACCCTCTGCCTTCTCCTTCTTACAGCCTTAAAACTGTTTTAATTGTGTTTCAGTGCTTTTGTTTTAACGATGCTGTTGGCTTGGCTTTGGTGCTTCTCCTTGTATCTGCCACAGAGTCAGAGGCGTGACACGGGCAGCTGTAATAAATGTAATAAATAAACGTTTTGTTTGCTTCTGTTTCCTGACTGTAGAAGCAATGGCGGGTGGGGAGTAATGAATTACATAGAACCTGATCTGGAAAGAAAGAAAGAAAAAAAAACAAGCAGAGAAAAATCTTGTCTATTTTGCTATCTTTTAACTAACTGGATTGAACAATCTTTCTCATCCTGGCCCCAGTCTCCTGCTCTTCAGAAACAGAAAAGAGAAAGAATCAGCAATATGGCACTATCTAATGCAAGATGGCTGGCAGCACTTTGCAGCGTAGCTCTTTTGGGTGGAGTTTTATAAAAATCCAGTTTTTCAAAAGTTCTACCGTGTACAGTTTGCAGTGTCTGGGATTCTTGCAACTCTGATTGGCCTGGAAATCATAAAAGAATAACAGAAGAACAGCTGAGGGACTTGGGTTTGGCTAGTCTCAAGAAAAGAAGAAAATAGGGGAGACATATAGCAATATTTGAGGGGCTGCCACAAAGAAGAGAGGGGTCAACTTATTTTCCAAAGCACCAGAAAGCGAGACAAGAAACAATGGTTGGAAATTGATCAAAGAGAGAAGCAACCTGGAAATAAAGAGAAAGTTCCTATAACAGCGAGGACAATTAACCAGTGGAACAGCTTGCCACCAGACATCGTGGGCGCTCCATCACTGGAGGCATTTAAGAAAACACTGGACTGTCACTTGTCTGAGACAGTAGGTTCTCCTGCTTGAGCAGGGGGTTGGACTAGAAGACCTCCAAGGTCCCTTCCAGCTCTGCTCTATTCTATTCTATTCTATTCTATTCTATTCTATTCTATTCTATTCTATTCTATTCTATTCTATTCTGCATTCTATTCTATTCTATTCTATTCTATTCTCTATATTCCACTCCATTGCATATATTCTATTCTATTCTATTCTATTCTATTCTATTCTATTCTATTCTATTCTCTATATTCCACTCCATTGCATATATTCTATTCTATTCTATTCTATTCTATTCTATTCTATTCTATTCTAATTCTAATTCTATTCTATTCTCTATATTCCACTCCATTGCATATATTCTATTCTATTCTATTCTATTCTCTATATTCCACTCCATTGCATATATTCTATTCTATTCTATTCTATTCTATTCTATTCTATTCTATTCTATTCTATTCTATTCTATTCTATTCTCTATATTCCACTCCATTGCATATATTCTATTCTATTCTATTCTATTCTCTATATTCCACTCCATTGCATATATTCTATTCTATTCTATTCTATTCTCTATATTCCACTCCATTGCATATATTCTATTCTATTCTATTCTATTCTATTCTATTCTATTCTATTTTATTCTATTCTATTCTATTCTCTATATTCCACTCCATTGCATATATTCTATTCTATTCTATTCTATTCTATTCTATTCTATTCTATTCTATTCTATTCTATTCTATTCTAATTCTAATTCTAATTCTAATTCTATTCTAATCTAGCTGGAAGGAACCTTGGAGGTCTTCTAGTCCAACCCCCTGCTCAGGAACCCTATATGGTTCCCTCTGATACAAAATGGCACTAAGTCCAATTCAGTTATTCTCTGAAGGGTTTTGCACCACACACTGATCCGGGTCAAGGTGAAAGGCCTGTGGCTTGCACAACCAGCCAGACGTGCTTGCTGTTAACACTTAGTTAAGTGCCCTGATCAGCTGCTGCCTTCCCATGGCAAGCTAAGCCCTACAGCCAGACTCACAAAAGACAACTCTTGTGTTTGCCTAATCTGCAAGAGCAGGTCACACCACCCAGAAAAGCAGTGCCTGCGTCCTGACAACGAGAGCCGAATCACACATCCTCCTTCGAGCACAGCCGAGCGCACGGCGCATAAATGGCTCTTTTGCCAAACCTCAATCAATATGAATCATCCTCTACTTACACCAGACTCCAATTTGGACGCACAAGTACAATGCTGAGTTTGTAGGCATCATTTATGTTTTCTCTCTCTGGGAGGCTTGAGGTGAATTTGCTCTGAGGCGAATAAAATGGGTTCAGTTGAAAAACGACAACAGTAAACCTGAAAGTCCAGTTATTGTCATCTCCCATATCAGCTTCTGAAGGACATCACACTTGACTGAAAGCGTATTTGCTTTCTAGGGTCATTTTTAATGTCTTTCTTCCCCTTCTGTTTACCAACCCGTCTTTCCTTTCTCCTCCTCCCTTTTCGCGTTCTCGTTCCCGTCTTCCTCCACCTCCCTCCTCACCTTCCTCCTTTATTCTTTAAACCAGATCTGCCCAAGACACGTCTTCCCTCCCACTGCAAATCGCTTCCCCCTAACAGGAAGGCACAATCAGAATTCAGCACCAAGACACCAAGCCATTTTGGCAGTCTCCAAAGACCATGTATGTGGTGGGGGGGGGGTCCTTGGGAACAGCTACAATTCAGACATGCACAACTTGTTTTATGTAAAATCTGTACAGTAATAACTTCAGACACCGGGGTGCCCAACCAACATCATTCTTGCTTGTCTTGTCAGAGGAAGTGAGACAAAGAACTCAATTTCCCAAACCGTAAAGTTAAATAGAGTGAACCAGGGAAGTTTCTCCAAAGTAATTGAGTGAAATCACCCATGTGGCTGTTTTTAAATGCCTTAAATCTAAAAGGCTCCTTATTTGCAGTTGGAAACAGATCTTTATAATCTGTGGAGTAATGTTGCAAGGATGGAATCAAATGGCCTGTAAGAACCCAGTTTTTGGTGTTTTTTTGTTTTTTTTTTTAATACACGAAATGGTATAAAAAAGAAACTCTCTTGATCTTAAAATCCTTTTTTGGTCTTTCTTGAAGCGTCGAGCGGACAAAGCAATGAACGTTAAGTCTTTTTTTAAAAAAAACAAATCAAACATAAAACCCCATCGCTACAATACAGCGTAATCAAAAGCAATTTTAAAGCACGCATAACATACTAGTGGCCACATATCACATACACAGTGAAATAATAAATAATTAACTTACCCTGGCCAAGGCTGAAGTAGGAATTGGGCTCTTTTAAAATCCACCACACTGCAACACCCCTTGTGAAATTTGTCGTATTAGACACAGCGTGCACAGAGTTTTCAAATGTCAGCTCACTGGCTGACTTTGAACCCACTGCTTTCTCCCTTTCCCCTACCCCGCAGGGCTGTCGTTAGGGAAGAAACATTGCAGGACAGAGACCGTACACACCAGTTTTATCCAAGCCTTTTTAGATTCGCCCTTTCTGTGCCTTTTACCCTTTCCCTTATATATTTAGTTTTTTTATTCTTTATATTCTCACCGTTGGTGCCTTTTATGCCTTCTGTCTTGTAAATGTAGATGCATTTTATGTGTATGTTTAGCAATTCATGTGGCTATTACACGCCATTTCCTGCCCATTACATTTTTATGTTTCTTCTTAAAAACAAAAACCCCAGCCTCTTACCGTTGGTTTACGGCTGTAATAAGTATTGATTAATTGATTGATTGGGAGCCGTCATCCCTGCAGCCAAATGTTTATGAGATGGACTGCAGCTATTTCCGGGACACGAAGCTGAGCATTAAATGGCCAGGTGTGTGAGCTGCTGTTTGATAAAAATCAGGAATAAAAGGAGTTTTAATTGTTAAGCCGCCCCAAGGCCAGAACCTGCAACGGGTGGCTGTATAAATCGAATGGATGAATTAATAAAGGAATAAACAAACTACCTCTGATTCCAAGGGGAGGCTTCGTCCTTCCAGGAGCTGTTCCTTGTTCTGTCCCTGGAGTCGAGTCCACGCTGTCTCTGGCGCTCTGCAGATGTTCACAGGCCAGCTAAACATCAGTGCAGCATTCCTGGGCTTTTTCCTTCAGGTCACTGTCCTTGAATTAAACCCAATTTCATGGAAATAGACCTCGGAGGTCTTGTAGTCCAACCCTCTGCTCAAGGCAGGAGATTAATCCCAGTTAAATGATTGCCCAGTCTATTTTTGAAGGCCTCCAGTTCATGGCTTATTTTCTGCAATACCCAAGTCTGTCTGAATCCAGCTGCCCCTTTATTTATGGGATTCATCCAGCTGTGCGGGGAAGGGGGGGCCCTTCCAAGCCCCCCCCTTTTTTTAACCTGTCCAATTGAAGCCAACCAGGTTTGTTTGTGGTTTGGGTTGCAAACAAAGGTCCACAAATGTGTCCTGTGAACCGCCCTGAGGCCTTCAGTTTCAGACACACACACACACACACTCATACTCACACACACACACACACACACACACACACACCCTCCAGGAGGCCAAAATGGCTCTGTTTGGGCCCCATCTTGGAAGCACCTTCGGAAAACCAGGTGAGTTTTGTCCCCTGGAGGATTTGACTCCCATCTTCCAAGAGAAGCTTCTTGACTCTGGGTTTGAGGTCTCATCTGGATGGTCCGCGAAGCTGGACACCGTCCAACCAGCTGGGATGGAAGCAGATCCCTTTCCCCCTCACAGCTGCCCTCCAGGGCAGTCCTTTCCCACCAAAGCCATTTTCAAGATGTATGTGGACTTCAACTCCCACAATTCCACACCCAGCATGGCCATGGAGGAGAATTCTGGGAGTTGAAGTCCCCAGGCTTGGAAGTGTCCGAGCTGTGACTAGGCCCGAAAAGGCCTCAGTTCCAGAAGTGAGGACAATTCCTCTCTTCGAGTCCTAGAGGCCTCCCTTTTTCTAATAAAGTAGGAAAATGTTGATTTTCTGGGCTAGTGGGAGGAAACGGAGTGCCCTTGAGGCCCAGTATCTGTTAAAGGCCAATGGAGGCCATTTTAGGCTGCAGGCCTGCCTCAGCTACGTCATTTGCGTAAATGGAAGTCGTTTGCGTAAAAGATACGTCAGGTACGTATCTTTATCTCCTTGCCCAATGGACATGATTGGAGTAAAAAAAGTACCTCAGCTTTTACATTTACACCATTGGCGTAGAAGTACGTAATTTGCGTAAATCACCTGTCGTGTGCCTAGAATAGAATAGAATAGAATAGAATAGAATAGAATAGAATAGAATAGAATAGAATAGAATAGAATACCTTTATTGTCACCACCCACATAGACTTTTATGCACATTGATGGTTCAAAAACCAGATTATTACCAATTAATAAAAGTTATTTGGGGCGATTGACCGTAGTAAAGCTCAACAAAACAGCTTAACAAACTCCTTACACACGTCTGGGTGTGTTTAGTTTCTAAATCTGGCTGAACCCCAGCTTTAGCAGGCCGCGTAAAATAAAAACGACTTTTAAAAAATGAAAAGAGGAGGATCTGCAGTTGATTTACTTTCCCCCCTGTGCAAAATCAAGAGAACTGCATCCTTCTTGTCTGCATTAGCCATGATTTCTGTGCAAAATTCCACAATTGGGTCCAATTTCCCAGGCGGTGTGTTTTGTGTTTGTCTCCCCCCATTAAACGATTGGTGCAGGAGTCAAGCCCATACAGGAACACACATATGGAAGTCAGCGAGCTGTAAAATACTTACACAAACTACAGTTGTATCTCATTTGTTTACAGGTTTTCACCAGGCTGCCAGAAAAACAAAATAAATAATAATAATAAAAGACCAAGAGGAATGGCAGCTGAATCGGATTCTTAACAGCTCTGTAAATGTGCACTGATTATATATTTGGTTGCAATATTTGTTAGCTCTGCTGGTGCATTCAAGCCATGGGAAGGAACGGTGTAGCAAAAAATAAAGACAACACAGAAATGAAACAATATAGAAAATGTCACTTTGTCACATGTCACTTTGTCCACTTTGATCCCTTCTGCTTTGCAGCTGTGGGTTCATTATGGAGTTGACATGTGTCAGATTTCACACACACACACACACACACACACACACACACACACACACACACACACACACACCAAAAAATCTGGCATTTTCCTCCAAGGTAAATCTGGAACTTTCAGAACTGGGAAGCTGTTTATAGCTTCTGCAGATTTTGCTCTACCCTGGAGTAGATCCAGTCAGAACTTTACACCCCAAAAGTCTAACTTGCTTCCTTCTTTCCTCCCTCCCTCCTTTCATTTCTTGTTTCTTACATGCTTTTAACATTCCTTCCTTCCATCCTTCCTTCTCTTTAATTTTTCCTTCCTTTCTTCCTTCACTTTCATTCTTCCTTCCTCATTTTCTTTTCCTTCTTTCCCATGTTTTTCCTTCCTTCTTTCATCTTCCTTCCTCCATTCTCATTTTCCCTTCCTTTGTTTTCCTTTGTTTCCTTCCTTCCCATTCATTTTTCCTTACTTCTTTGTCCTTCTTTCCTTCCTTTTCATTTCCTTCCCTTCCACCTTCATTCATTCATTCCTTTCTCCCTCCCTCTCTGCTTTCCTTCCTTCCTTCCTCCCTTCCTTCCTTCCCTTCCTCCCTCCGTCCCTCCCCCCTTTGTCATCTATCTATCTATCTATCTATCTATCTATCTATCTATCTATCTATCTATCTATCTATCTATCTATCTATCTATCATAGATCATCCAAACCACCCATCCACCAATACAGGCTTATTTTTGTATGTCTTCCAACTATTTAGGGCAAGTGGCAAAAAATCTACGGGTCTGAAAGTAAAACTCTCATGGCAAACTCCAGCACTGAACCTTGTGGCAAACAAACAGCTTCATCCTCCTACTGACATCAACTCCCCCCCTCCCACAATACACGTAAAACAACTTCAGGGGGGTCCTCAAAATACGGCCAAGGCCTGTTTCTTTGCCTCACCCATAAGGGAATTTTTGTGGCCCTGCTCTAAAAATGACGAGACATGGATTTCTTTGTGGAAAGGTTTACTAGCCCCTCGCCAGCATCTCCAATCAATTTTTTCGGAGGGTGGGGGCTTTTATAATTGGCCCATTTATTCTTCTCAGAAGCATTTCTTCTGCAGCACGGTAGAGCCAACCTCTCTGTATTCTTGCTGTGTGGTCCACATGTTCTTAAAAGAAGGCAGGCTGGTGAGCACCGATGCGCCAATCCAGACGGAATGGATCCGGTCGGCTGGGGCTTCCAGCTTGGTTGGCAGGCCGTGAGGGCCCAGGCTTTTCAGCTCTTTGAGGAGACGTTCACTAAGGCCCGGAAATAGGGTCGATCCTCCAGCTATGAGGAGGCTTCTCCAGAGGTCCTGGTGGATGCTGCCGTCACATTTGGAGATGCTCTCGGCCATCATCTGGTGAATTCCCGGTGCCGTGACTCCAGCGTCCGTCGGGTTAAACAGGGATTCCGGAGCTCGGAAGAGCTGGTCCCCAATCTCCACAGGTGTGCCATCAGGAAGTGTGTATTCGCGAACAGGCCCTTTGTCCTTCTGCGGACTCGACTCCAGAGCCACGTAGCACAGATTCTCCTTGATGTTCTTCACAATCTCCTTCTCCGCAGAACTCAAGAAGTTGTGCCCGCTCTCCAACAGAAGCGTTGCCAGATATCGGGTGATGTCGCGCCCGGCGAAATTCACTCTGGAGATGGCGTGTAGCAAGCAATGGCCTTTGTAGATGGGGACGGTCAAAGTGACCCCAGCGCCGCTATCTAAAACCAACCCTGTTGTACGGGCAGAAGCGTACAAGGCCATCAGAGCTTGAAGGCCTACAAACATGGCCGGCACCTGGAAATGTTCAAACATGATCTCTGTCATCTTCTCTCTGTTTGCTGTTGGGTTCATGGGTGCTTCGGTCAACAACACCGGCCTCTCCCTGGCTCTTACCTTAAGTCCATGCCTGTAGATGTATCTCCAGATCTTCTCCATATCATCCCAAGAGGTCACAATTCCGTGTTCCACTGGGTATTTAAAAGATAAGATACCTCTCTTGGCTTGGGCTTCCCTACCGACATAACACATTCTCTGAACCGGGCCAAACATGACCGCACGGGTCTTGGGGTAGCCAACAACTGTAGCCACTGTGGTCCTGGGGGCCTCTTCTCCAGAAAAGCCTGCTTTGCAAAGTCCTGAGCCATTGTCAATAATGACAGCTATTTTGGACTGAGACATCTTCAGTCCAAAGAACTGAATTGGTAACGCCTGTTTTCCTAGCTCTAGTAGAACAGAACGTTGCGTCCGTCTAGGTTCTAGATCCTTGAATATCACAAAAGGGATTCTCACCAGCTTCTCACATTATGGACATATGACATATATTTCTGGAAACAAAGTCTTCTCCAAATAGCCAGGACTTGTCTTGGAGAAATTGCAAGCATCCACAATGGAAATTGAGAGGTTGTTGTTATTATTATTATTATTATTACTACCAGTTTTCTTTCTGAAGCCAGCTCAAAAACGATGCTTCAGGTGACCCAGGAAGTTAAGGACCATGATGTTTCCTATCCACCAATCCTAGAAAAGAGCTCTGCGGTTTCAATTTTATTCACAATGGCTCATCTGGGGTGTTAAACTGGATTCTGATCTTCTCCATTGAATTTGGCCGATGTTTAACAGGCTTTTATTTTGATCTTCAGTGGTCAGCCAATGGAGACCAGCTTGAGGTTGACATCAATAAAGCCCAATGACCTCAAAAGAGAACAATGGAAGTGATAAGATTAGCCTATATTGGTGGCCACCTGGGTTAATGTAAGGCTAACTGCAGTAGTCTAGCTAAGAGATTGCAGTAACATCTGACAGAGTTTACCTTCCAGCTGGTAAACCATGTTTTTTTTTCGTCCTTCGGTGGGTTTAAGATTCCTTGGCTCGTTTGACACACCCTGATAGTTGAATTAACCATAGTCTAGGTTTGCGCAAGGCAGAGAAACTAGGCCAGGGGTAGGCAACCTTGGCTCATTTATGACTCATGGACTTCAACTCCCAGAATTCCTGAGCCAGCCAAGCTGAGAGGAAAGGGAGAGGTTTCCCAGCTGAGCCATGCTGGCTCAGGAATTCTGGGAGTTGAAGTCCACGAGTCATAAAAGAGCCAAGGTGGCCTACCCCTGAACTAGGCCAACAGGCAAAGTTCACACAAGACACTAAACTACAAAACCGAAAAGATTCAACTGAGGTTTAGCTCAGGGGGCTTGGCATGTGAACGGAATTGCTAAGCCTTTAACTAACCTAGTTTGGTGGGACTGTATGAATGTAGCCACCAGGAGACAAAGGTCCACATTAAGGAAAGGCCAAGACTTCTCCACTTACGATCACAACAGAGCCCAATTTTTTTTGTAGCTGAGGGAGACAGTTAAGGGAGCTTTTGCCCCCTTTTACGACCTTCCTGACCATCGTTGTTACGTTGAATCCCTACGGTTGTTAAGTGAGACACATGGTCGTTAAGTGAATCTGGCTTCCCCCTTTGCTTGTCAGAAGGTTGCAAAAGGGGGATCACGTGACCCCAGGACACTGCAACCGTCATAAATGTGAGTCAGTTGCCAAGCGGCTGGATTGTGATCACATGACCACGGGGGGGACGCTGCGACGGTTGCAAGCGTGAAAAATGTAAGCGACTCGTCCCAGTGCTGTTGTAACTTAGAATGGTCACTAGATGAACCGTTGTCGGTCGAGAATCTAGCACTTCAGGTATCTAGGCAGGAAATACATTAAATCTGGTAGTTTCTCAGGCCTTAAAATCAATTATTTATTTAACCTTTTGGGGAAAAGGTGAAAGCTTCTGTTTTGTTTTATTCGCCTTCTGCTCTCTGACCAATGCTGCTGTAGCTTTGTACAGCCAAAACGTGAGACATCTTCTTGTCCCCTCTTCAGTAGCACCGTCGGTGGACAATATTCGGCCCGTATTCTCGGTAGTCAGCAGCGGTCACCCACATCTGCTTGAAGGTGCTCAAGGATGTGATGATGGATGCCCCGATCCAGGCCGAGAACCATCGGTCTGGCGGAGCAATGACCTTAATGGGGACCCCCTGGGGGGCTTCCCCTTCCAAGCCTTTGAACATCCGTTCGTCTAATCCCGGAAAAAGGGAGGACCCTCCTGAAATCAGTACATTGGAATAAAGCACGTTACGGAGCGTGGGGTCACATTTCCTGATGCTGTGGGCCACAAGCTTGTGGAGACCTTGACCCTTGTGGTTGATGTTGCTCGGGGTGAAAAGGATCTCCGGAGCCAGGTAAAGGGGGTCCCCAATTTTGACCCTGTTGCCGTCAGGAAGCTTGTATTCTTTGGGGAGTTCTTCGGAGGGCTTGCTTTCTCGGTGGCGGGCATCAAGAGTCACAAAACACAACTTGACCTTGATGTCTTCCACCACGGTGTTGGCTTCCGGGAAGTTCCAGAAATATTGCCTGTTTTCCAGAAGAAGTTCCCTCAGGAACTGTGTGATGTCTCGGCCCCCGAGGCCCAGCTGGGTGACCGCGTGGGGCAGACAGTATCCTTCGTACACCGGGATGGCGTGGCTGACTCCAAACCCACAATCGATGACCATCCCCGTGTAACGGGCGGAAGCATAGAGGGAGAGGATGGCCTGGATGGAGAGGTAGAAAGCCGGGACCTTAAAATATTCAAACATCAGCTGGGTGAGCTTGGCTCGGTCCTCTTTTGGGTTCAGGGGAGATTCTGTCATCAGCAGAGGTCTCTCAAATGCCTTCACCCCCAACCCTTTGTCGTAGATATACTTCCAGATGGTCTCCATCTCATCCCAGGAAGTGATAACGCCCGCTTCCATGGGGTACGTCAATGAGAGGACATCTTGTCTATGCTGGGCTTCAAATCCCACGTAGCATTCTTTCTGCTTAGCCTTGGAAAGAGGCAACTTGCTTCTGGGACAACCGAGGACGGTGGCCATGACGTGCCGCGGGCTAATTTCTCCAGAAATCCCGGATTTGCACATTCCAGAGCCATTGTCAATGATCACGGCTTGTGAGCTGGAGATTCGAGTCTTAGATGCAAAACTTTCACGGCCCATATCAGGAGAACGTCTACCTGTTCAGCACCTGACCATAGGCATGGTGTGGCAGACCCAAAGGAGTATCTTTGAGAGTTCCCTGGGAATAAAAACACTTCTGGTTTATCATGGTCTCTCTGACTTGAGAAAAAATGGGAAAATGGTCCATAGCCATGACTTCACAATGAATGAAGTCCTGCCTAACCATTGTTTAGTTGTCTCTAGGAGACCAGAAAGTTCATGAGGACCTTCAAAGCTACTTTGATGGAGACAAAGATGACTTCAACTCTTCTCTTGGTCAAGATCCATTATCTTGCCCAGAGATGGTCTTCAGATATTTAAAATAAAAACTACTTCTGGTCCAATGATGAGAAGAATCCCTCCTACTCTATGATTGCATGATTCTTCCCTGTTCCTTTTGGAGGTGTGTTTGATCTACTGCTGGAGGCATCAAATGGTGGGTTGTTGTTGTTGTTGTTGTTTTGCTGGTGTGGGTTGGTGTTTCCTGTTTTACATTTTTCTCTACAATTTCTCTGGTTGCTCCTGAAAAAAGTGCTTGGATGTGGAAACGTTTCCAGAGGAACCTTTCTCCACACTGCCTGGAAGTCTTCATTCATGGTCCCTTAACCTGCCATCTTTCAATTTCAGTAGAATATAGAACAATAGGTTGGGAAGGGCCCTTGGAGGTCTTCTAGTCCATCCCCTTCCTCAAGCATGAGTCCTTCTACCCTTCTCTGCTTACAATAAAAATTACCCAAAAAAACAGAATGACCACTAGAGGGCCTCCAAGAGATCAGAGGTGTTTTTCCTTGTTGCTGCCCTCCCCCTACTGGTACTCTGGAGGATTGCACCTGGTTGGAAAAGCACTACATTTACAGAGAGGCTGACTGTAAGAAGGAAAAGCTAGTGAAAACCGTATAAAATGCTTTTTTTTTTTGTCTCGGATTGATTTGGTAATTAAGATGGCCCTTTTTCTGCCCAACCCTTGTTTGTTTTCAGGAGCATAATTTATCAACACATACCTCTAACCTGTTTTGTCTCTTTGGCCCTCCCCACCTCAGCATTTTCAATTGCCACGGGAAATAAGTCCATCACATGTCTTTATTAAGCAAGGAAAGCAAAATAAAGCTTCTGAAGAACAAAAGACAAGGAAGAAACGGCACCATGATCCTTACGCCCATCACTCCGTCATTTATTTACTGCAAATTCCAGCCAGTCAATACATCCGAAGACAGATTTCATATATATAGATAGATATAAATTACACACATACGAGAAATCTGTCTTGGGATGGACACAGCAGAAGTTCAAAGAATTAGGTATTTTCCGTGAACGTCCCACGTCCCTCTAATTGTTTGAACTTCCGCTGTTCTAACCCCTCTACAAAGGGGGATAGATGATCATTCCTAGAAACATTTCCGGTGCACCACACCAGGCCCAAATTCTTGGTAATCGTCCAAGGTGACCCACATCTGTCTGAACGCCGTTAAACAAGTCAATATGGAGGCCCCAATCCACACGCAATACTTCCTTTCTGGAGGAGCGATAATCCTGACCGATATCCCGAGAGGAACCTGAAGTTGCATCTCTTGCAAGATGCGCTCATCCAGCCCGCAGAACAAGGTCGATCCGCCAGAAAGGAGAACGTTGCCGTAAAGATCTCGTCGGACATCAATGTCGCATTTCATGATGCTGTTGAAGATCATCCGATGGACGCCGGGTGCATCGATGCCGATGTAGGTGGGGGCAAAGAGGGTTTCAGGAGCTCGGAAGAGTTGACTCCCAATTTGGATGACGTTTCCGTCGGGTAATTTGTACTCCCTGAGAAGGTACTCTGGTTTAGTTTTCATCTCTTGGATGGGGTCTAATGCTACGTAACACAGCTTCTCCTTGATGTCCTTCACAATTTCTCTTTCGGCTGTGCTGACGAAGGAATGCCCGCTCTCTAGAAGAAGCCTCATAAAGTATTCCGTGATATCCCGTCCGGCGACATCTAATCTGGAGACAGCATGGGGTAAGCAATACCCTTCATAGATAGGAACCGTGTGGGTGACCCCATCTCCACTGTCCATGACTATACCGGTGGTACGTGCTGATGCGTAGAGGGCCAGTGTGGCTTGGACCGCCACATACATTGCTGGGACCTTGAAGTTCTCGAACATGATCTGAGTCATTCTCTCCCGGTTCTGTAGAGGATTCAGAGGAGCTTCAGTCAGCAACACGGGCCTCTCGCTCGACTTGATCCGCAACTCACACTCATAAACGTGCCTCCAGATGCGCTCCATGTCATCCCAGGAGGTCACAATGCCGTGATCGATGGGATAATTCAAGGATAAAACACCCCGTTTGGACTGAGCTTCTTCTCCGATGTAATATTCCTTCTGGCCTGCTCCGAGCATGGTTGCTTTGGCTTTTGAGCGACCCACAATTGCCGTAATGACTGACCTCGGAGCGCTGTCTCCAGCAATGCCAGCCTTGCATAATCCGGATCCGTTGTCAAAGATGACCGCCGGGATATCTAAAAATCTGGGATCGGACATTCCGTGGACTGTGGCTTGCTCACCTGGAGAAACGGTCTGGATTGGAGGCCGCTTAGAATGCTGGAAAGGCAAAGCTTCTAGAGCAGTGATGTCACACACAATATTTCTTCAGGGGAACTGCTAGCAGAGGAAGACAACTTGAGAGGAAAGATGATACAGGATGCTACTCCCAATGTTAATAACAGAAAAACATTGTTGGGAGGGACCTTGGAAATCTTCTAGTCCAGGGTCCCCAACCCCCGGTCTGTGGACCAGTACCATGCCGTGGCATGCCAGCAACCAAACAAGCAAAGCACCATCCGTGGGATGCAGGCAGCACACAAAACCACACACCCTCCAGAACCAATTCATGCTGAATACTGAGATACCCATTATAATGGTTGATGTCTGGATGAAGGCATCGACAGTCTTATGGAAAAAGGAGAACTTTACAAGAAGTTTTTAAGAAGAGACTGGACAGCCATTTGTCTGAAATGGTATAGGGTTTCCTGCCTGGGCAGGGGGTTGGACTAGATGACCTCCAAGGTCCCTTCCAACTCTGTCGTTCTATTCTATTCTATTCTATTCTACTCTACTCTACTCTACTCTACTCTACTCTACTCTACTCTACTCTACTCTACTCTACTCTACTCTACTCTACTCTACTCTACTCTACTCTACTCTACTCTGTTCTGTTCTGTTCTGTTCTGTTCTATTTACTCTACTCTATTCTATTCAGAGTAGCCCAAAGAATGGAAAACATAAAGGATTCTGGGAAGGAGAAGACACGAGTTCAAGTAGAACCGGTTTACTTCTTAGTCCCCCAGTTCATTCCAATCCCTGCCTTTCTTCTCCTTCTATCCTGGACCAATGCAATTTATTTCCACGGCTCTTTTGGTTTTTCTGCTTTGTTTTTATTTTAAACCATTGAAACCAATGGCCCAGTTAATGAGAATTGCAAGGGGAAACTCACAACAGGTCTCAGGGTTATATTTTAACTGATTCTGCTCATGGCTAGGAATGAAAAGTATCCATCTTTTTTTCCTGGGGGGGGCGGAGTGGAAGAGAAGATTATTGTGATTTCCAGGGCTTTAATTCTACGTTATATATTTCTCCCCCGCCCCTTTTTAACTATGTGGTAGGAAGGTGCTGAAGATGGCGAGGTTGAAAAAAACCCAAACCAAAACATAATTGCATTAAATTAAATAAGGGTGTGAAATGAAATAATAGGTGCATTAAATTAAATAGTAAATCCGTCGTCACATTCAGTTGAATAATAAAATTTCAGGGAGTCCTCAGCTTATAGCAGCAGCACTGGAAAAAAATTATGACCATTTTTCACACTTATGACCACACTTTCTTCCCTTCCTCCTCCCTCCCTCCCCATCCCTCCTTCCCCATCCTAATAACCTGTTTAGAAAGAAAATTAAGGGCTAAAAAAGAATTCTCTGAATAGAGAACAAAATAGAGAACCAGGGGCAAATGGAGGAACATTTATTTCTCTCCCCCCCAAAAAAAAAAACATCGACAGCAGAGGGGAAGAGAGTAAAAAAGAAATTATAAACCGTACAAATAAAATGATAGAAAGAAAGAAGATGGAGCCACAGGGGGGAGAGGCCGGCGGGAGTGGGGAGAGAGAAGCCCAAACCTATAGCATTATCCTTTTATAGGAAACTTAAATTACTGACTTGGTAACTTGCAAATCCCCCTGGCTTCCCCAGACAGGGCCATCTACTTCTTAAACCCATTCCGTCCATCTGCTATCTCTGGAGGGAACGGGACTCTAATCACACCACGCAGAAAGTAATCAAGGAGGTAAAACTCTAAGGAGCACAGATTTAATTCCAAAGAATCTAGGTGTGTGTGTGTGGGGGGGGGGGGAATGGCATTTCCAGCTGCATATATTATGTCCCACTTTGGGGAAAGTGTGCAGGTTTTTCTTCCTCTTTCTTTCAACGTTGCACGAAGCCCAAGATGTAATATTTGAATAGCACGCTTGGCTGGCCATGTACATGTTTTAAGGTCCCACATGCAAACCACAGGCCAACAGTTTAGAGCAGTTTGCCAGGTTTAAGATGGGTGGACTTCAACTCCCAGAATTCCTCAGCCAGCTACCTACCTACCTAGCTACCTAGCTACTTATCTGCTTGCCTGTCTACCAATCTACTTCTCTACCTATCTATTTATCTACCTATATATCTACCTGCCTATCTGCCAGTCGCATAATTTCATGGGTAAAGTTTGTGTCTGGCTTCCTGATTGATTGATTGATTGATCGAACTGCTATCTGTCTTCTTAATTGTACCTTGTTCTCCCTTTATCTACTGGGAGACAGTGTGTACTCAAGATTTGCACATCCATCTCACTCACAGAGTTAAAACCAGTTTCTCCACCTTTTTCTCATAATTACGAGGACAAGGTCCACCCATGGCAATGAACGGACCCAGTGGCAAATGCAACTGAATTTAATTTAAGCAGAAGGGGAAGTATAAATTAAACGGAATATTAAATTTGGAAAAGGGCCTTAAGGCTGATCTTTCGAAGATACTTGATCTCTATATTTTGTAGATTTATTGTCAAATTGCAAAAAATATGTAGAATGCAGTTATTTGGATAGCAAAACTATACACCAATGGGTGGCAATAAAGAGACTCTGAAAACAACTCTATACTGCCCCTAGTGGCCACTTGATTTCACACCCTGAGAAATACTTTTAAATACACTGTACAGGACTTTAGAAATAAACTGTAAATATACATATATAATGTAAACAAATCCACCCTTCTCTTTTCTAACAAGGTTGGCTTGCGTAATCTTTTAGATGTAACTGATCTTTTTTAAAAAGTTACATTTTTGTTTTTTTAAAAAGCGACGGATAGCGATTAATCACAGATTTAGCCAGAAGACTATAACTCTTCCAGGGAAAAAAAAATCTATACAGAAAAAGGAAAAACCTAAAAGCCCAGATATGAAATACAGTAAATTAAAAACCCTGGGTAATAAAAGTGCAATATAAATCAAAATTTTGAGATTTCACTCCATGTTTACCATTTTCAAAACTTAATTTTACCGGAGTGAAAGGTTTACATTCCACGTACTAAACATTAAGCTGAACCCACCTTTTTGGCCAGACAGAAAAATAATTCAACAGAGATCACATAGTTTCTCATAATGAGTTAGGAAATGATATTTCTTTTGCATTGGGGAACAGCTAAGGTTGACTTAATGGATACAGAGATGGGTGAAAAAAATCTCATTCCGGATATTTCTTTAGGGTTTGAAATAAATGCCAAGATTTTAGTCTTTTTCATCACGGAGATGGAAAGATCTTAGGATCTGCCCACTTGAAATGAGCCATTTTGTTTGTCCAACCAGCCAGTATTTGTATAATTGGGAGCATGTTGACCACAGCATTAGCTATTTAGCAGTTCAAATAGTACTTCCCTTTCTGTGCTCTCTTAACCAACACTAAGCAGGACACAAGGCTGAGAATTTCATTCAAGTTTGAATGTTTCGTTCAAGGTTTTTTTTTATTCAATTTTTTTATTTTAGTCAAAAGAAAGTTAAAATACAGAACTGAAAAAAAAGAGACAAAAAACAGAAGAAAAAACAAAGCAATCAAGACATTTTAAACAGTGCATCAAAAAGAAAAAAATGAGTTTTTAAATTTGACCAAAAGCATAGTTTGGAAATTGATTCCTTTGTTATTGATAAACCTTTCAATCTAGATAGAAGCAGCCTTTGGTCAGCTCTGTAGGGACTTCTAGATTGAGAGACCACATAATCTGCAATAAAAAAATTAATTTTTAATTCAAGGGCTGCTGAGCCTCTTTATATGATTCTGTGGTTTCTCAACCTTGGCAAGCTGAAGATGTGCTGGCTTCAACTCCCAGAATTCCCCTTTCTGGCTGGGGAATTCTGGGAGTTGAAGTCCACACCTCTTCAGTTTGTCAAGGTTGAGAAATGCCGCTCTATCCTAGCAACTCTTTTTCCTGGAGGACCTACTGTGCCGATGGAGAAACTACCCGCCATGTGATTTGCTTACTGTTTTTAATATAACAAAATTGTCCAGTTGACAATTGTTGCATCCAGATTAGATGTTTGGCTGATTAAAACCAGCCTTCTCCCTTTAACTCAGCCCACCAAATTACTCCATTCACACGATAAATTGACTTAGCTAAGTCGTGTGAATAGGAGCAAGGGTTTAATCTGAAATTTCCCCCTGAAGGTTTTTTTTTACTTTACTTTCCCATTTTTTTTTTTTACGAATTCCCCAAATGGGTGGAGAAGTTGCCCTCCTGTACGCAAAACACGCCTCGGTGTTGGAAGCAGAAGGAAAGAATTATTCCTTGGATGCAGAAAAAAAAAATCTTGAATTTAGTTTCCAGCTTTTCAGCTGAAAGTTTCAAACGGCAGCGGATGAGAGGTGCTTTTGTCCAAAAATCTAGGAAATTCCTGCCAAAGTGGGCAATACATAAACAAGGTTGCTTCTGATGTACATTTACCAATAAATAACATTCCACACTTAAGAATGATGTTTTCAGTTCTGGACTGAAATTGCAAGCACATAATGCAAGGCGCCATATTGTAGGATTTGGGTTTTGGTTCTGGAAAGCTGACCAATATAGATAATCCCATTTTCCTTCCTTCCTTCCTTCCTTCCTTCCTTCCTTCCTTCCTTCCTTCCTTCCTTCCTTCCTTCCTTCCTTCCTTCCTCCCTCCCTCCCTCCCTCCCTCCCTCCTTCCTTCCTTGCTCCATTCCATTCCTCCTTTCTTTTATCCTTCCACCCATCCATCCTTCTTCCTCCCATCTATGTAGCTACTCCTCTATTAACTTTTTCTCTGAGGACAGAAGAACTTAGAAACCCCAAAAAAGTGTCTGCACATCCTTGAAAGCGTAATTTAACTTAGATAATTTATCAGACAACGCTCCCCACTCCCAGTTAGAATAATAATACCGGGAGGAGAAAATCAATGGGATAATGACATTCCAAAGTCCTAATAAACAGATGCAATAGAGCCCGTCTTATCCCAAGGCCTTCACTGAGCAGCAGCAGAGTTTAATGGCAAAATCAATTTATTCCTGAGCTGTTTTTGAAGACTCGAGCGCCATTGGCCAAGCTAAAGCTGTAAAACAGCGCCTCCTATTGGCAGAATCCGCGAACGACACGAGAGTCGTACAGAACCTACTCAAACCGGGTTTATGACTCAATCAGCCAGCATCTAATTCACTGCGGTTTTCAGCTAATTTCAAACACCGATTCCGTCAGATTCAGAGGAAAAGCCTGATTGAATCATCGGGTCAAGTTGGCTTAGATTTCAGAATGACAGGACGTTAGGCAAGACGTGAGCGCAAAACGGAATTGTAGGCCAGTCAAATGATTGTCTAAGACCTGTTGCAAAGGGATGAATGAACACTTCAACAAGCTCTCTTTGCGTTTTGAAGGCCACAATATGTTCTGTCCTTCCCCCCCCCCCCCGTGGCTAACCAGGCTTGCACCTTCAGAAAAATGAGAAGAAGAAGAAGAAGATGAAGAAGAAGAAGAAGAAGAAGAAGAAGAAGAAGAAGAAGAGATGGAGGAGGAGGAGGAGAAGAAGAAGAAGAAGAAGAGATGGAGGAGGAGGAGGAGGAGAAAAAGGAGAAGAAGAAGAAGAAGAAGAAGAGGAAGAAGAAGAGGAGAAGAAGAAGAAGAAGAAGAAGAAGAAGAAGAAGAAGAAGAAGAAGAAGAAGAAGAAGAAGAAGAAGAAGAAGAAGAAGAAGAAGAAGAGGAGGAGGAGGAGGAGGAGAAGAAGAAGAATCTATAACCTCATGATCGAGTTGCCAAAAATCATACATTGGCAACTCTGAGTTCGAATGCAGCAAAAATCACTGGGAACACCAAATTGACAAAGTTCTTGGAAATGAGCAAGTCAAGATCCTTTGGCGCTTGGGGATCCCAAACAGACAGACATCATTTACTGTGGAAAAGAAAAAAGTCTGGTTTATTGGTATTCCAATACCTGGGGATGCAGCAGGAATTGAGAAGAAACAGCTTAGGGAAAAATAACGAAATGTCGCGTTCTGCAAACTAAAATCGAGCGATTGTGGAGGAAGAAATTCAGTGGTTGCCCCTGGTCGTAAAGCGAGGCAAAACTCACTCAACTGTCTCACTAAAAACAGAAATTTAGGGCATAAGTCAAGGACCCTCCTGTAGAAAGTTGCGGTTTCCGATCTGATGTTGTTTCGATGTTGTGTTTGACGGTCAAATCACTCCTGTGCCACCAATAGCCAGTTTGAGGTAGGAAATTTGTGCCGGCCATAATTCCTTTTTTTTTTTTTTTGCAATTACCCCTCCCCCCAAAAAAAACCCTTTAAAAAATTCTCTTTCTGTGTTTGTTTTTGAACGTTCCTTCTTCTCCAGAGAGGAATAATTAGTTAATTGCAGGACTTTTCACAGCGGCTGGCACTTTGGGACTAAATTTTGCAGGAAGGGAAAATTATATATATATATATATGTATATTTTAAAAAGGCGGGGGGAATCAGAAAACTTTTACAGTAGATTTCAAGCCCTGCTCATTAGGCCCCCCCCTCCCCTGCCCCCCCAGTAGGAAAAATAGCACTCTTGGCAATTGTTGACGCCCCGACAAATTACTATAATTTGTAATTATCAGCCTCGGTGTTAATGAGGCTTGATTGCAGTGGGGAAAAAGCAGCGACTGTACGTGCCGCCGACATTTTTTGTTTTTTGTTTTTTGCGGTTTTAATTTTTTTCTTTTAAGCTTTTCTTTTTCTTTCTTTTTTCTTTTTTCGCCCTGAGCAAACTCCATTTGAAATATACATTTGCTACCTGGAAACTGCATGGGTCTGCAACCTATTTCTGGGGTTCATTGTATGTTTTTCCCTTCGCCCCTGGCTGAATTGACTTTCTTTTCTATGGTCCACCAATCTCGCTTATTAATTAAGGAAAGCGGTGTCTAAATTGTTTGGCTTGACCTTCCTTTCTACCCCCTTCTTTCTTTTTCTTTTTTTTTTTTTAAAAAATAGCATTATTTTGGTAAATTGCTGCAGGGTTGAAATTGTTTCTTGCGTAGCCTTCTGGGATAATGTCCTCTGCAGAGGTAATGAAAGGGAAATAATAAAAAAAGTTTTTTTTTCCTTTTTTCTTTCTTCTCTTTAGCAAATCATTAAACTCGCCTGCCATCCCATCCCTGGGTCCCTGGGATGGGAGCACAAATAGACCTCACATTTTGAGGTTGAGATGGGTGCAAGTTTCTCTTGATCCCACCTGGCGGGTTTTTGCAGTTGTAATCGGTCTCAAAACAGCACGTTCCACCTGGGGAGGGGAGGGGTGGATTTAATTGCCTTATTTGCAAAGTTTGTTCATATTTGGGATTCCTCCAGACACGGGCAAATCTTTCCTTTTGGAGGGGGAAATGAGCCTGTCAGCCTTTGCAAGGCAGTTCAAACAAGAATCCAGACCGATTCACCTGGTCCTTAATTTTTTTTTATAGAAAAAATTCTTTTATTAAAACAATCAGCATTGAACATAAAATCTTAGTATACATCAATCATCATAGCACCTGGTATACAACACTAAGTAATAATCTTTGTAAACGTCTGGTTTGGTAAACATTTTTCACTCCCCACATCAAGCCTCAACTATACGCCTGTTACACTTTATCTGATTGGTGTTTCTCTTTTCTATAGGTTATCCACAGTTTCTAGTCTATCACATATTATTCATCTCAGTATTAGTACAATCTTTTATGATCCCTAACCAAAAATCCTGAGGTAAAAGTTTAATGACCTGAGGTAAATCTTATATATGGACTATCTACTATATCTAGTCTATCCCATATTGTTCCTTCGCGCTTCTGAATTAACTTCGTCTCAGTAATAGTGCAATCTTTTATAGTCCCTAACCAAAGATCCTGAGGTAGAAGTTTCATGACCTGAGATAGAAATTCAATCCGCTTTATCAATATTAAAGCAAACAACATTAGGCATAAGCTCATGTTAAGATTTACAACCGTTCAAAGTGACAGTGGAACTGGAAAAAAGTCACTTAGGATGGTTTGTCCCGCTCAAAGACCGTTGCAGCAGCCCTGTGGTCACCTGATCAAAATTCACGCTCCTGGCAACTGACTCATATTTACGACGGTCGCAGTGTCTCCCCGGGGGGGGAGCATGCAATCCCCTTCTGACAAGCAAAGTCCACAGATTCATCCAACAGACGTGTTGCTAACTGAACAAGTGCAAGGATTCCCTTAAATGCCACGACGAGAAAGGCCGTAAAATGGGACAAAGCTCGCCGATCAATGTCTCGCTTAGCAACATAAATCCTGGGCTCAGTTGTAAGTGGAGGGCAAGCTGTATTAGGAGAATTGGTACAGCCTTCTCAAAGCGATGCGTGTGTTTGTGGGGGGGGGGAAATAGAGGTTTTTCCTTCCCCCTTCTGAAATGAGAGTAGTCAAAAGCCAGAAAGACGCCTGGAGAGAGAATTTCCTTAGCTTTTGGATCGCTACTGCCGGCCTTGCAAGGTAGTCCAGACTAGGAGAACACTCAGGAATACTAGCTCTAAGTAAGGGGACATTAACAGACCCTTGCCAGTTTGAAAGTTCCTCTCTCCCTCCTCACCTTAGCAGGCCAAGAAACTAGGAAAGGTCCCTTTGTGAGATGCTTTCCACGCCCCTTTTCCTACTCAGGGCTCAGCTACCTCTTATCTGACTGATGTCTAGTCTGTGGCTCTTCCCCCTGTGTCCCAAGGCCGTTCCCACTGACCATTACAAAAGCAGAATTTTGCAAGTCTCAGAGTCCCTCTCCTCCCCCCTCACCTTTGCAGGCCAAGGAACTAGGGAGGGTTCCTTTGTGAGATGCTTCCCACGCTCCTTTTCCTAGTCAGGGCTCAGCTGCCACAAACCACCTCGATAGTCTTCTATTTAGGACTAGAATTTCTGTTGCTGAGCAAGGCGGTGGCCCCTGATTTCGTTGGGGGGGGGGGCCTTGAAAGCAGCCCATCAAAATTCATTTGCAAAAAAAGAACATTTCAAAAAGGAAGCTTCCGCTTCCCCAAATTTTTCCTTGGTTGGCTTTTTAAATCCTTAAAAATAAAAATAAAAATATCCAGAATAGCCTTTGCTCCCCCCCACTCCCCGGAAGAGGAAGAACTGGGATCCTAGTGCTTGCCCCCCCCCCAAACAAAATTCTGGTTTTGGCAAGTGTGAAAATACTTCATGGTGCCCGCTAGCAAAGGGGGGGGGAAGCATGCCGAGGCGTATAAGTGCCATTTGCTCAGGCCCTTGAGAAAAAAAGAAACGGGTGTTTGAACAGGCTGGGAAGTCAATACCAAACGGTTAATTAAAGAGCAAATTGACTTCCGTCAGCTGCCATTTAACAGGGCCCTGGTAAATATCCTAATAGGGATTTAATGTACTGGATGGAGCTGGGCATCAGTTGCCAGAGCCGGAGTAAATGGCCACGCAGCAATTGAGCCCATGCGAAACTCAAACAGTTTGCAGAGGGCAGACCGCGGAGATGCCCCCCAAAGCTCCTTCCAGCTCTGATTTGCAACCGGTGGAAAAATTGCATGACCAGCCTGGTGCATTATAGCTGGATTGTTATTAGACCTGGATTATTAAGGCCTCTTTGGAGCAATAGAGGCAATTCTCGACTTATCAGCACAATGGGGATCTTGCCGTCGCTAAACAAGACAGTCCCCGTTAAGTCTTCTAGTCTAACCTCCTGCTCAAGGCAGGAGACCTTATATCATCCCAGTCAAATGGCTGTCCAGTCTCTTCTTGAAAGCCTCCCGTGATGGAACATCCACAATTTCTAGTGGCAAGTTGTTCCACTAGTTAATTCTCCTCCCTGTCAGGAAATTTCTCCTTAGTTCTCTCCTTGATTAGTTTCCATCCGTTGCTTCTTGTCCTGCCTTCAGGAGCTTTGGAGAATAGCTTGACTCCCTCTTCTTTGGGGCAGCCCCTCAGATACTGGAAGGCTGCTGTCATGTCATCCCTGGTCCTTCTCTTTGATAGGCTAAATTTTACCTATCTCCCTCAATAGTTCATCGTACGATTTAGCCCCCAGGCCCCTAATCATCTTGGTTGCTCTTCTCGGCACTCTTTCTAGAGTCTCAGCATCTTTTTTACATCGTGGTGACCAAAACTGGATGCCGCATTCCAGTTTGCGTGGCTTCACCATAGTTAGTCCTTGACTTACGACGACAAACGAACCCAACTTTGTTTGCTGCTAAGCGAGACGCTTTTTAAGACTTTTCTTGCCACAGTGATTATGTGAAAGTTGTTAAATTAGCTACGTGGTTGTTCAGGGAATCTGACTTGGCTTGTCAGAAGGTTGGCAAAAGGGCATTCACAGGAGCGCGGGGCACTGCGACCGTCATAAAGAGGAGTCAGTTGCCGAGCGTCTGTATTTCGATCACGGGACCCTGGGGATGCAATTGTGAAAAAGTCACTTTTTTCCGTTGCAACTTTGGGACTGTTGTAACTTCAGCACAGGATAGAGCGGAACTATTACTTTTTATGATGACCTTAAAATTTTAAGAGGATGCAGTTTCTCTCTCTTCCTGGTGGGATCGACAGAGATGTATCTCAGCTATATCTCCAGAGTTAATTCTTGCTTTTTTAGAATTAAGAAAAACAACCTGGGGGGGGGGACAAACCTTATCCGAAGAGGCACGGCAGCTCAAAAGAGAGGGCTGGAATCGCAAGATGCTGAAGGGAATTGCCCTTGTTTGCGTACGTCCCACCTAACAATATTGCCCAATCCATTATGCTCCATCCTAATGACCCTTAATAGCATTATAAACAGCGGAGAATAATATTATTGATATCTGCTTGAGAAGGCTCGATGTTCACAGCTCGGGAGTCATCCAGAATTAAATGGGTTGAGCAAGAAAAATTGGGAGATGAACGGTGGACGTATCGATCCGGCAAATTGTTCAAGACGGGTTTTTTATCTACTGGACTGCAGCCACAATAAGTATTCTTCAGCGCGGCTAAGTGATCGCCAATATCTAAGCAGCTGTCGGATCGACTGTTATCCATTCGGCAAACAAGGCTAATAGCCAGGAACTTGGCTTGTAATGAGGGATAATATGTACAACTTTAATCCCCATCAAGAGCGTGCGCTTAGTCTGAGGACTTCATAGGATGTAATGCCGTGTATCCAGACACATTTATAAAGGCACACTTCCTGTCGGTCCCGGGGCCTCAGAAGAGTTTGCAATTAAAAATAAAATAAAATTGAAATGAAAAATCAAATCAGTTCAATCTAGCCTACAGGTGGTCCCGAAGGAGCTTTTTATGTCTAGTCTACCAATAGTCCTCAACTTACACCAGTTCATTTAGCGACCGTTCACAATCAGGGCTGTTGTAACTTTGATCAGATAGCTGCAAATTGAGGGCGCTGTATTAGAGACTTCAAGAAAGCATCCAGTTTTGTTTTTTGCTTCTTTCCTGCACTGGTTGATTCTCCGCCAGGTACAGCTAAATCTTATTATTATCAATAATCAAATAATGGCACCTTAGCTTTCCCTAATGGGCATGTTTAGCATACACATATTTTTGCCCCTCTCTCCTATGAAGCTAAATCGTTCTGAACAGTTCATGGTGGATTAAATACCACATCTGTTTTGACGGTGGGATGCAAAACAGGGTTTAGAGAAAGAAAAGAAAAGAGGAATGGGGGAAACGGCAAGGAGGAAGTCTGCATCTTTGGGGGGGAAATATATATTAAAGTGAATTCTGACAGGCCTTAATTAAATGTTGCCTTCACACTACATTTCACTTTATTAAAATCCAATGTGTGCCAAACGCAACAGCCCTTCGCTGCCAGTTCCACAGTCAACTTACCTTCCTTTTTAAATATATATATATATATTAAAATAATAATTTATTTCAGTTGTACCTATTAGTTGTAAAGGCAGTGTTTTTATGCTAAAAGGAAATTAAGGCGACTAGGCTAACTCTGGCTGTATGGAAAATACGGGTGTCATGTACAGAAGTGGGTCAAAACAGCTTCCTCCAATTTTTTGGGGTACTTGCTCTCTTTTCGCTGTTTTTTGCCCTTGGAAAAGAGGCTTCCGTTTTTCTGCTTCTTCCCAGGAAACTGGGACATTTCCTTTTGAATTTTTCCCATCTTGTTGGGGACAGGAGATGATGGGCAGGTGTCTCATTTTATAGATGGCTCCGTAGTTCGTATCCAGAAAAGCCCACTGGAGGTTTTTAAGAAGAGACTGGACAGCCACTTGTCTGGAACGGTATAAGAGTCTCCTGTATTGAGTACAAGGGGTTGGACTAGAAGACCTCAGCAGTCCCTTTCAGCCCTACAATTGTTCTATGTTCTAAATGGGGGTGAAAATGCAATAGCTCTTGTCCAAAGAGCTGTATTTATTGGATGACCTTCTTTGAAAAAAAACAACAACAAACCAAATCTAATGCCTTTCTCCTGTGCTGAATTTTTCATGCACTAATTTAGTTTTTGCTCTACCTATAGTAGCATCCACTCTTTTGCAGTAGGTGTAAAGTTTTATTGTCGGGCTCTGCTTTCCAAATCTTTGTGCGCAAGGCAAGAAACCTGACACCCGATTTTACAAAATCCAACCCCGTTCCAACTGTAAAAGGTTAAAAAAAAAAGTCACTGTTATTTTTATGACAGTGTTAGATTTTTTTTTTTAGAGAAAGAGACCCATATTTCTTCTTCCTGATTCTTTGGAGGCCTTGGGATGGAAATTGATGGTCCAGTAAACGGCACCCATCCAACCCAAATTTGCTCAAATATCCCTCCTGCCACTAAGAGGGGAAATGTTTTGAGAATGGCAAAGCCACCTGCTTGCTAGGATGTAAAATAACTGCTCCAGTACCAATATTGAAAATGAAAGGGGGAAAAAACCTACAGCATTGTGTCAACAGGCAGTTCCCAACATAGAGTGCCGGGGGTTTATTATTCCTAACATTTGTTTTCTGCTCTTACCTTGGGAACCTTCTTCAGA
Source organism: Bothrops alternatus (assembly GCA_034064705.1). Classification (NCBI taxonomy): domain Eukaryota; kingdom Metazoa; phylum Chordata; class Lepidosauria; order Squamata; family Viperidae; genus Bothrops; species Bothrops alternatus. The sequence goes on from JARGCV010000859.1 coordinate 43,379, forward strand.
TGTTTCTCCAGTGGATCTGCCGACTTGGATTCCAAAGTCCCTTTCTAGCAAACTTAAGGAGAAATCTTGGGATTCTTGGGGTCCTTTTCTAATCCTCACTTGGGCGTCTTCCTATAATACCCCAAAAAACATCTTTAGAAATATTTTGAATGCAAGACTTTTGGAAAAATTACTCGGAATGCTGTCGGTATTCTCTTGGATCCTTTGATTGAACCTGACTTATTCTGAGTCAGTTTCTCCAACTAGCGAGAAGGACTAAGAGTGACATGATAGCAGCCTTCCAATATTTGAGGGGCTGCCCCAAGGAAGAGGGGGGTCCACCTCTTCTCCAAAGTACCTGACAGCAGGACAAGAAGCAACGGATGCAAACTAACCAAAGAGGGAATCAACCTGGAAATAAGGAGACATTTCCTGACAGTGAGAACAATCAAACCTCCCTCCAGAAGGTATGGGTGCTCCATCACTGGAAGCTTTCAAGAAATGATTGCACAACCATTTGGTATAGGGTCTCCGGGTTGGACTAGAAGACCTCTAAGGTCCCTTATTTCTTTGTTCTGTATTTTTGGCTCTGACCCTCCAGCAGCAACACTAGGCATGTCCAGAGATTTCAGCACATCTGGCTATCATTCCCTCTCGCCTTTTCTCTAGGAAAGCCTGTCTAAATCTGATTCCTCTTTAGAAGAAATTCGTGGGCCATCTCAGCTCAGTTCTTGGAGTGACCTGACAACAATCCGTTCCTCGCAAGGTTGATTAAAGTGCATGTCCAGCTGAATCTTCAGAAGCTTTGAAGCAAACAAGCTCTCGGCCCTGCCAGAAATTCTTGTCGAATGTGAGATATACCAGACCTTGGAAGTCACCATCTAATGGATGGAAGTCAACCATAACATGTTTAGACTTTGTTTAGAGAAGTGGGACCCAAGCCTTCGCAGACGGGAACACCGAGGGTGTCACGTTACCCCTCCCGTTCCTCCTTACAAGGACACGGAGGAAGAAGGCATACTTTGAGTTAACTTAGTTAACCCCTAGTCCTTAGGAAAAATTCATCTGCATAATTTCATTTTTGCAGCGAAGCAAAAACGGGGTGCGGAGACGACGGGAATAAGCGGTCCATCTGCAAATGGTTTCCAGCATATGGGAGGGGGGGAGGTCGACTTCCAAAAAGTACACACCAAAGAGAGAAGCCACCTTAGAACTAAGGAGAAATTTCCTGACAGTGAGAACAATTAATCAGTGGAACAACCTGCCTCCAGAAGCGATGAATGCTCCAACACGGGAAGCTAACTGGACAGCCATTTGTCTGAAATGATGTAGGGTTTCCTGCCTGAGCAGGGGGTTGGACTAGATGACCTCCAAGGTCCCTTCCAACTTGATGATGATGATGATGATGTAGGCGGAGTCTTGGAGCAATGAGTGGGCGGGGCCAAGAGGAAACCTTCCTTGCTTTCATTTCAGTGGGGGGTCAACTGAACTAAAATCTAAAATGAATTTTTTTCACCTGTCTGCAGACGATTGCAGAGGGGGGTGATCGTCGCAACTATGAATCTGGGTTATAAGTACCCTCCAGGTAGATCCATTGCTAAGTGATCAGTCGTAAGTTGAGGACTGCCCGTATATACACTGGGAAGAAGAGATATTTTGCACGCAGTTTCTGGCAGCAGTCCTGAAATTTTGGGAAGCAGCAGGAGAGGAATCTGGGGTTTGGCTGGGCTGAATTTGAAACGGTCTGATGCAGCTTTATAAGCCTCAGGAGCAGTTTAATAAACACGTTCCTGCTTTTGATGCAACAGGTAGCTGGGTCTGGTGCCCAGAGCAGCCTTTTTTTTATTCTCTCATGCCCCCTGATTTAACGCTACTTTTGAAAATCACAACTAAAAACACCTTTGTAAAACTTTAACGAGGAAGCTAATGGAAATGGCTTGGCCAGGAAGGGTGGGTGGGGGGGAAATCCTGCAAATAAAAGGGTAAGCTTTTTTCTTTTTAAACTAAGCCAGAAAGGGGAAAATCATGTCATTCTAAATAATAAATCGGGTCTTCTGGATGGGTTAGAGCCGCTTCTGAATGTATGTGCATATTTAACACACACCACCATGGGCTGGAGACGGAAGATAAGAGTGGGAGTAAAGGAGAACAAATCACCCAATGTAATGGCTTGTTTCAGCCAGAGAAGGCACGGGAGTTGTGTAGAGAGTTTTGTGGACAAACCGAGCTGACAAGGTGTTTTTTAAAAAATAAAATAAAATAAAAATGGAGGGAAAAAATGTTCCCCACTGACTTTTGCTTGGCAGAAGGGGAACACATGACACTGCGACCATCTTAAATACAAGCCAGTTGGAATAATAAGATAGGATTTGGCTCAGTGACAGCAAGTGTGTTACGGAGGGGGTAGTAGGGAAATAAAAGGATTTTCAACCCCGGCGAAATTGGGAGAGCGGGATCTGCTCCAAATATTGTTTCAGCAAGAAGGAAGCAATCAGTGGGATCCCTACGAAGGAAAGCCAATGGTCAGGGGCATTCTGGGAAGGAAAGGCCAGAGAGGGAGGCATTCTGGGAAGGAAAGGCCAGAGAGGGAGGCATTCTGGGAAGGGAAGCCCCAAAAGTGGGACATTCTGGGAAGGGAAGCCCAGAGAGGGAGGCATTCTGGGAAGGAAAGTCCACTGAGGCATTCTGGGAAGGGAAGCCCAGAGAGGGAGGCATTCTGGGAAGGAAAGTCCACTGAGGCATTCTGGGAAGGGAAGCTCAGAGGCTGAGGCATCCTAGGAAGGAAAATCCACTGAGGAATTCTGGGAAGGGAAGCTCAGAGGCTGAGGCATCCTGGGAAGGAAAGTCCACTGAGGCATTCTGGAAAGAGAAGCCCAGAGACTGAGGAAATGAAGTTCACTGTGGCATGCTGGGAAGTGTAGTCCACAGTCTGAAGAGTGGTGCCTGAGGCAGGATTGATTTCTGCCAAGACAACAACAACAAATAGAGACAACTGAATATTATCCTGACAGGGCTTTTTTTTCCCCCTCTCTTTTCTCCCTCAGCTCCTGGCTGCAAAAATGACCACAGGGAAAGATTTCTCCTGCCATTTTGTGCAGCTGCAGAGTCCGGCTGGGCCTGGCTGAAACTGGAAAGGTGGACGTCCAAAATGGCGGCCGAGCAGCCCACGCCATGAAGCGGAGGGCCTTCGCCTCCTTCCCCCCCTTCCCCCCCCCCTTTAGCTAAAATAAATGGGGGCCAGAGACGGTCCTGGCTCTACCAAGAGGCCAGCAGCTGAAATATGGAGCCGCTCCTCAAAAAATTAACCCCCCCTTTTTTATAAGGAAGCCCCGATAGAAGCATATACGGAGCAGAAGAGCTAAGATGGTGGGGGGTTTTTTTCCCCTTGTAGAAAGTCAGCAGTCCCAGAGAATGAAGTATTTTGGAGAATATTTAAAAAAAAAAAAGAAGGACCCAGGGGGATGTGATAGCAATCTGCCAGTATTTGAGGGGCTCCCCCAAAGAAGAAGAGGGGGTCGCCTGAAGGCAGCACAAGAAGCAACGGATGGAAACTAATCAAGGAGAGACCCAACCTGGAATTAAGGAGAAACTTCCTAACGGTGAGGACAATTAACCAGTGGAACAGCTTGCCACCAGAAGTTGTGGGAGAGCCATCACTGGAGGCTTTTAAGAAGAGACTGGACAGCCACCTGTCGGAAATGGTCTAGGGTCTCCTGCTTGAGCGGGGGGGGGTTGGGCTAGACGACCTCCAAGGTCCCTTCCAGCTCTATTCTGATTGTTTGATTGATTAATTGATTGATTGAAATGGTTTAGGCCGGGTCTCCTGCTTGAGCAGGGGGCTGGACTAGAAGACCTCCAAGGTCCCTTCCAGCTCTATTCTGATTCTGATTCACTGTCACCGTGAGGATGCTGCCACGGTTGTCAAGTATGGAAAATGGTCGTAAGGGGCTTTTCCCCAATGATGTTGTTTGAACCGTCACTAAATGAACTGTTGTAATTCGAGGACTACATGTTTTTATTTTCAGAGAGGAGAGGGGCAGCCTCTGGTCCTTTTCAGCTTCCCTTCCAAGCTTCGAACTTCCAGCGCCCGCTTCCTCCAGCCGAGAGACAACCGGCAACAGCTTCGTTTGTCAACCCAGCATTTAATTCGCCGAGCCGCCTGGACAGGTGGGTGAGTAACGCCGATGTGTTACAAGATTTATTTAATAAGTGTTTGTCGGTCCCTCGGAGTGCCCTATTATCTCTGCCAAGCGTCGTAATGATCACCATCATCATCATAAAAACACACACACAAACACACACACCCCATCACCAGGACGGCTGAAACGCCTGCCTTTTTGATAGCCACAATCTGTTATCGGGAAATTGAACTGTCACCCTCGTGTCATGCTCATTTGGGCTGATTAAAGAGATATTAATCTACTGTCATCGTTACAATATCTGTCATCGGATGGCTAGCAGGGGGGGGGAGGAGGGGGTGCACAATGGCCCTGAGCTCACACAGGAGACCAGGAAGAGGTAAGGACTGAATGTTAATCTAATTCTAGCCTGTTTTCAAAAACCAGGAGAAACAAGGGAGGGTTCTTAGGCTGATCCTGGTAACCAGGAACATCCTGGCCATAGAAAGAAGGGACAGAAATGACAGCTGCATCTGGTGGGCTAGCTAGAAATAATTTAGCTACAAAACAAGAATAACAAGATACCAGAGTTAGAAGGGACCTTGGTGGTCATCTAGTCCAACCCCCTGCTTAGGCAGGAAGCCCTATGCCATTTCAGACAAATGGCTGGCCAATCTCTGCTTAAAAACCTTCCAGTGATGGAGCACGCACAATTTCTGGAGGCAAGTCGTTCCACTGATTAATTGTTCTCACTGTCAGGAAATTTCTCCTTAATTCCAGGTTGCTTCTCTAATCAAGGAGAGAAGCAACCTAGAACAAAGGAGAAATTTCCTGACAGTGAGAACAATTAACCAGTGGAACAGCCTGCCTCCAGAAGCGGTGAATGCTCCAACACTGGAAGTTTTTAAGAAGAGACTGGACAGCCATTTGTCTGAAATGGTAAAAGGTTTCTTGCCTGAGCAGGGGGTTGGACTAGATGTCCTCCAAGGTCCCTTCCAACATTATTATTATTGTTGTTGTTGTTATCATCATCATCATCTATGGAGTCACTTCTCTCCTTCACTCTTTTCTTTCTCAAAATCCCTTTGCGTTTTTCCTTTCGGCAGTCTTGAGATCAAAACCCATCATTTTTCACTTTGGACCCAAAGTTTTTCTCCCACCCACCCCATTTTTTTTTCTTCCCCCCCACCCCCCCCACCACCCCCTACCCTCGTGCCATTAGCTAACCAAAATGCAGCTTCTGCATACAACTCATGAAATATGTAGAGGATTCTTATTGTGGAATTAACTATTTATCGATTTATAATTTAAAAGATTTATGCCGGTCCATAAAGGAAGGAGGGGAAATATTTTTTTTTCAGGAAAGGTGTGGGTGGGTGGGCTGGAGGGGGGTGTCCAACCTCTAAAGAGGGCAGCTGTCTGTCTGCAAATCTGCAAATGTTTCAGCCTTGCCTTTCGGTGAAGCCAGGAGAATTATTCAAGGCTGTGTGGTTCGATTAATTCACGCATGGAAGGATGATGCTTTCTTTCTGGGCTCTTGAGGTTTTTACCCCAGGCTGCACCTTCCGCAAAGTGCTTCGCTTGCAGTTTTGCAACTGGAGTGAGTTTAGGTGTGTGGGAGGCACTCTCAGAAGTGTTGGTGTCTTGAGTGAAGCTTGCACCTTGCGAGAAAGGCCGAGAGGGAACCATGATGGGAGCATTGCTGAGCCAGCAAACTTCAAACTAGCAGGCGTGAAAAAATTAAAATTAAAAAAAAAATCGGTGCATCAACCACGCAATGAAATTCAAAGACTTCCACTTGGAAATCAGAGGCTTTAGAAAACTTTGCGGGTCACGCTTCCTGCAGTGGCCTTGCAGGGTAGCAAAAAACACTTGCACAAAAACCACAAGATGATGTGCAGGAGATGCTTTTGAAACGAAGCACAGGTCTTAGGTTTCTCTCATTGTGCATCAGCTTGAGAAGTACATACGTTTGGTTTCTCTTTAGGGATCCATTTATTTAATTTATAGGGCCACCCAGTTAACTAATGGCTCAAACTAACTTGTAAGTACTACAAATGTCTGGATTTTTATCCTTCGGTTTTCTCAAGATCTTTCTTTCTTTCTTTCTTTCTTTCTTTCTTTCTTTCTTTCTTTCTTTCTTTCTTTCTTTCTTTCTTTCTTTCTTTCTTTCCTTCCTTCCTTCCTTTCTTTCTTTCTTTCTTTCTTTCTTTTTCTTTTTCTTCTTTTTCTTTCTCTTTCTTTCTTCTCTTTCCATCCATATCTATCTATCTATCTATCTATCTATCTATCTATCTATCTATCTATCTATCTATCTATCTATCTATCTATCATGTCTGTCTATCTCTCTGTCTCTGTCTCTCTCTCTCTCTCCCTCTCTCTTTCTCTAACATAGAAGTGTTTGCAATTCGCTTCTTTATCCAAGTGCTAACCACGTTCTTCCCTGTTAAACAAAAGTGGTACCCAACTGGACCCTTTACAAATATTTTTTACTACAGTAGTGATAATAGTATGCCTTTCTGTTGGGCCTAGAACAACATCATCCAAGTTGTGTGCGTGTGTGTGTGTGTGTGTGTGTGGAAACTCAAGTTAGGGGCTTTGCCAAAATTTTGGGAGAACATTTCCTGCACCAAGTTGTCTTCACACTTTCTCCTTCAGGATGGGGGGGGGGAAAGTTGGAATGGACTTTTGATTTTCTTCTATGGAGGCTGAGTTTGTGCCCTCAGATTGGTTCAACTCTTACAGGCTACACTGATTGGTTTCCTTCCCGATGATCTATCCATAACCTGATCACTGCTATAACTGAGTCCATCCAGCTTGCTGCTGGCCGTCCTCTTCTCTTTCCTTTCACTGTTTCCAGCGTTATAAACTTCTCCAAGGAGACACGTCTTCACACCCTGTGTCCCAGGTACAATAATCTGAGCCTGGCCTTTTCTGCTGTGGAGATAAAACCCGAGTTGATTTGTTCCAGGATCCATTTGTGTGCTTCCTTGGGTGTCCATGTCTCCTCAAGCATCTTCCCCAACACCCAAGTTGAAAAGCATCCATAGTCTTTGTCTCCTTCAACTTCATAATCCAACTTCTGCTTCTCAAGACATACCGGTAAAAATTGGGTAATTATGCCCATTCTTAATTTAATTTGCAATATCTCTTGTGCTCCCTTCAATAACTGTTCCCCAACAAGTCTCTCCCCCTAATTCAGATTTTGCTGCTAATAGTGTCTGGTGGGGAATCTACCTGGTTTCTATGTGTGCATGTGTGTATGTATTTCAAACCCCCCCCCTGCTTAGTTGTCACTCAACACTCCAGAGCATAATTACCCGGGTCCGATCAGACACAAACCTAGAAGTGTCTTAATGGATTATACTTGAGAAAGCAGCAATCCAGCTTTTCATTTCCACGATTTATAAATAACCACAGCTCATGGTTGGAAAGAGGTAGCTACTATAAATAATGATTATTTGAAGACTCCTGTGCCACTGTTTCCCTGCCTGTCAGAAGGATTAGCCCTTGCGAAGATAATTATGGGCGTTATCAGAAGCTAATGGGAAAGAATATTATTTTATTTTTATTTTTTTTAAAAAACCTGGTGTAATAATAAAAAAAAAAGCAAAGAGAATGCTATGGTGAAAAGCTGAGAGGCCTTTACCTGGTATGATATTACCTCATGGGAACGTTTGCCTTTCATAAAGTGTTAGGTATAAATATTGTGCCTCAACAAAACTTGATCCGCAGAAAACAACCGGTGACAAAGCCTTTTCCCACTCGGATATCCAGGATATTCAGCGCCATTTTGCCTGAGTGCCGAAAAAAGTGTTCCCCCTGCTGCCATTCAGGCTGACAGAAGTATAGAATAGAGCTGGAAGGGACCTTTGGAGGTCTTCTAGTCCAGTCCCCTGCTCAAGCAGGAGACCTAGGCCTAGATCATGTCAGACAAGTGGCTGTCCAGTCTCTTCTTAAAAACCTCCAGGGATGGAGCACCCACAACTTCTGGTGGCAACCACTGGGTTGATTGTCCTCACTGTTAGGAATTCCAAGTTGCTTCTCTCCTTGATTAGTTCCCATCCATTGTTTCTTGTCTTGACTTCTGGTGCTTTGGAAAATAAGTTGACCCCCTCCCTCCTTGGGGCAGCCCCTCAAATACTGGAATGCAGCTACCGTGTCCCCCACTTAGTTCTTCTTTTCTCTAGGCTACCCAGTTCCTACCATCAAAGTTCACACAAGCTGAAAAGTCCACAGCCACGGATGCCATCAAGGGATGGTTGGTTTAAGAGCCAACTTTGGCCGGCTTCGTTCAAATGGAAGAATGCAGTTAGTTCTTGACTTAACGACCAGAATTGGGGTGAGGGGACCACCCCGATATTTTGAAACAACAAAGAAGTACACACACACACACACACACACACCAAAAAAGTTTGAAGCACCCTGAGAAGAAAGGAGGAAAGTGGAGAAACGGGATGCTGGAATTCTGCGGAAAGTCAAGGTCAGACGAATGCTAGCAAGCTGGGTGGTCGGATTTTAATCTTCGGCTGCTGGAGATACCCTGACTGTCATCTTGGTGGGTCTTCTTCTGTTTCCAGGCCATTACAGCTGACACGGCCGGTGGATAGACTGTCAGTCATTCTTGTCGTCCCCCCCCCCCGAGAGCCCCATCCCTTTAATGGCCTCTTCCAGGAAGATCTTAGTGGAGATTCTGCTAACATATCTCAAGCATCTATTTCAGGTTGCTGAATCCGTGAGCAGCGGAGTAGAAGGGAATATCAGAGTTTAGATTTTAGAAGAACAGAGTTGAAAGGGACCTTGGAGGTCTTCTAGTCCAGCTCCCTGCTCAGGCTGGAAACCCTATACCATTTCAGATAAATACGGTAGTTGTCCCTACCCCTAACATAGGAAGAACAGTTGCAGGAACTGGGTATACTTAGTGAAAAGAAGGACTAGGGGTGATAGCAGTCTTCCAATATCTAAGGGGCTGACGCAAAGAAGGGGGTTGGAAACAACCTATTCTCCAAAGGTAGAACAAGAATGGATGGATGGAAACTAATCAAGGAGAGAAGCAACTTAGAACAAAGGAGAAAGTTCCTGACAGTGAGAACAATCTACTAGTGGAATAAATTCCCTTCAAAAGTTGTTGGTGCTCCATCACTGGAGGCTTTGAAGATGAGACTGGACATCCATTTGTCAGAAATAGTATAGGTCTCCGGTGTAAGCAGGGGCTTGGACTAGATGACCTCCAAGATCCCTCCCAACTCTGTGACTGTGAGAAGGGGCATGATTCCCTTATTCATCCAGAAAGACATTACACCTCTTTTTCTGATTTTTTTGTCTTTCACCTCTGAAAAGAGAACTCCTATTTATTTTCGCAACTTTAGGTACGAAATCAAAAATGTGGGCTATCTTAGATACCGCTTGCCTTTCGGTCAAGCTGGCAAACCGTGTCGTTTACAAACAAAACGGAAGAGAGAATTCTTCTCTCTTACACAGACAGAAAAATGTTTCTCTTTTCCTTAGCCTAAAGATCCTTAGATGTCCCTAGAAGTCGCTTAAGCAAATCTAACCAAACAGGCTGAAATCTGATCCGTCTCGACGGCTACCAATGTTTGCCCAGCTAATGTCATAAAACCTTTTTTTCCCCCCCTATTTGTGCTCGCCGGTGTCATCAGTGCGAAAAGAAAGGGGAAAAAAAAGAGGGGGTGTAAAAAAAAAAATCAACTCCAGACACCAAGCATCTGTAAATCTGTACGCTAGTTTAAATTTAGGCTTTCTAAATCTTGCTGAACAATAAATGTTAGCAATAACTACACATTTACAGCCGTTTATTGCAGTTAGTAATAAACTGTAGTAAACACACAGCTTCAACCCTTGGAAATTTTGCGCTGTTTGCGTTCTTCTCCAATTAATGGACAGCCACTGGACCACCATAGGCATGCTGGGAAAATAAAAGTGGGGGACACAAACCCGGCCCAGATTTTTGAAAGTTGAGTTGTTGAAAGTGAGCTTGTAAGTCAAATTCTATTCTCAAACCGATGGGATTTGATTCAGTTGGACACAGCAAATCAATCATTCGGGGGGGGGGGATGGTTCAATTAAAGTCTGAAGATTGTGAAGTGAACATTTTGCACACTTCACCAGCGCAAAATATTGACTTACAATATTTCATTTAGTGACCATTTGAAGGTGCAGTGGCAGTGACTCACACTTATGACCATTGCAACACCCCCATGATAACACAATAAAAATTCCGATGCTGGGCCACTAGGTCTTATTAATGACAGTTGCAGATTAGGGGTGACAGGATAGCAGCCTTCCAGTATCTCAGGGGCTGCCCCAAAGAAGAGGGAGTCAAGCTATTCTCCAAAGCGCCTGAAGGCAGGACAAGAAGCAACGGATGGAAACTCATCAAGGAGAGAAGCAACTTTAGAACTAAGGAGGAATTTCCTGACAATTAATCCATGGAACGACTTGCCACCAGAAGTTGTGGGTGCTCCATCACTGGACGTTTTCAAGAAAAGATTGGACAACCATTTGTCCGGAATGGTTAGTGTCTCCTGCTTAAGACCTCCAAGGTCTCTGCCAACTCTCTTATTCACTTAACAGGTGCAACAACTGTCTTGCTTATCAATGGAAAGTCTTCTCCCAAATCATCCTTCTAAGTCCAGGACTACCTAATATATCTAATTGTATTTTATTGAAAAGATTTATGCAGCTACAAAGAGGCTAACTCGTGTCCCCCCCCCGCTTGCTAAAACACAAGGCACGTTGTAATGAACTTCACTCTCCTTCCTTTCCCACGTTGAAGCCTGCCATCTTTGGAAGATTCCAGCCAGTTTTGGAAGGGCGAGGCCAACATCTCTCTCTTTCCCCCAAAGCCCACTTTTTCATCCATCCAACACGTGACCCTTGCACGCGGAGAAATGTGGTACCAATTACCCCGGAGAGCTGTCTTTGGGACAATTCCCATCGAGACAGCCAACCGCATATTTACGAAGCCGGTTGCATCGGGCCCTAATGAAACAATTAAGCCGGGGTCCTTGTCTTTGATGTCAATGTGGTAATTTTTACAAAAACATGGCCGAGTGATAGATACCCATAACTCAAGAGTCCTTAATTGTATTTAATTTGTTTGGAATACGCGTGTGTTTTTCATTAGGGCTGGACTTTCGCCCACATGTTTTGAGAACAGCTGTCAAAGAAAATTAAGGCTCACTTTGCTTTCAAAGTCACTGGATTTTATCAGGCTGGGACAAGCATCTTCCAGCAGAAGTTACCGATAATTAGAGAGGCTTCAGAAGAAGGGAGAAGAAGAAGGAAAAAAAACCTGAAAAGAAAAGAAATGAACGGAGCTGATGGTGTTCAGAACGTTTACATTTCTTCTGCAGGGTTTAATTTTTACCTGTGGGTTTTCTTCTTTGCGTTCACGAAACTGCCTCACACAAGCCAACATTTTGATCATTAGCTGGGATTCATAGATTGATAATTCGGTGGTCTGCCGCTGGCACGACGCAATGGTTTGTTCGAATCTTGGTTTGCTGGCTTTGCTGCAGTCGGCTGCGTTTGTTAAAGCTGCCACAGCCAATGAAACAGGATTCGGCCATTGTATAGGAACAGGGCTGCTCTTTCTTTAGATTTTTCAAACCCAGGTTTTTTGAAAGGAAAGCAGAGCAGAAAGAAAATAAACATTCTGGATTGCAGGTTGTCCAGTTTTAAACGAAAGGTTTGGAAGCCGAGCTTGATCGTGGGGTCTGCAGCTGTGGCCTTCATTAATTCCAACATTTTGTTGACGATCAACACTGTCAATCACACTTAGCCTGGTTTCACAGTCCCCTCCGTCGGTTGTTAATGCCACATCTCTTAGGTGAGGGACCCAGATTTTGAAACTTTTAATCTCCAGGCCCTCTAGAAGCGGAGAGAAAATGTTATTTGACAGGGATCTCTGGCTGCAAAATGTCAAAGAGAAAAAGGAACATTAGCAAAGCCCAACTGAAAAAGTTAATTTTGGAGTTCTCATTTAATCATTCCTCTCTCTCTCTCTCTCTCTCTCTCTCTCTCTCTCTCTCTCTCTCTCTCTCTCTCTCTCTCTCTCTCTCTCTCTCTCTCCTCTCTCTCTTTCTTTCTTTTTCTTTCCTCTCTCCCCCCCTCCCTCCCTCCCTCCCCTTCCTTCCTTCCTTCTTCCCTCTCTCCCTTTTTTCCCCCCTTTCTTTCTTTCTTTCTTTCTTTCTTTCTTTCTTTCTTTCTTTCTTTCTTTCTTTCTTTCTTCCTCCTTCTCTTTCTTTCTCTTTCTTTCTCTTCCTTTCTCTTCCATCTCCTTTCTATATCTTTCTTTTTTTCCTTCTCTTCCCTGTCTTTCCTTCTTCCCTTCCTCTTCCCTTCCTCTTTCTTTCCTCTTCCTTTCCTCTTCCTTTCCTCTTTCCTTCTTCTTCCTCTTCCCTTCCTCTTCCCAGCCCAGATCCTAAACTACTTCCCCCTGAGAGAACCTATTCTTGGCTTCTTCATCCCGGGAGACCATCCGGGGAGACCAGCAATGGACCGGGGCCGTTACACATCCCCAGCAATTGCAGAAGATGAGTTGGTGGGGGCTCCTAAAGTGGGAGCAGGCTCCCTCCCTGACAAGCCTCATCGAATATGCATGCCCTCATTAGCATAAGAGATAATAGCTCCCTGAAGGGGACCAGGCCATAAAAATTTAAGTAGAAATCAAACAGGAGCAACCACCACAGGAGGAGAGATGGGGACCGGGAGGAGAGAAAAAACGGGATGTTGTCACAAGTCAAAAAAGCAGGCCCGAGGGCGAATCTCAGCCGCAGCCAGGCCCAGGCACCCATAACTCTTATACTCGTCACCATGCAAATGGTAATGGAGCTGAAGTCCATGAATACGATCAGATGGCTGCGGAGCATTAATTGAGGTAATATGCCTTCTCCCTTGGCGACACGCAACCGCACGTCAAGCAGGGGCCGTAGCAAAATGATGGCAACGTTTTGGAAGAGATGAATGGCAGCTGTCAAAGGAGCTGGGCCAGGGCGCTAGAGCCCGAGTCGTGAAATCGAGGGGCCATGGCTGGGTGGGTGGGTGGGTGGGTGGGGGAGGAATAAGGCACCCCGTGCTGATCCAATTCATCAGTGCACTGGTTTGTCTGAGGCTCTGCTTTTCATTTTGCGCCATTAGGGTCTTCCCTGGGGGTTTTTAAGAAGAGACTGGACAACCATTTGTCTGAAATGGTTTAGGGCTTCCTGCCTGAGCAGGGGGTTGGACTAGATGACCTCCAAGGTCCTTTCCAGTTTTATTCTATTCTATTCTATTCCCCTTGCTTTAAGCAAGGGTGAACTTCAGCTGAGTGGCTGAAGTAGTTTATTTGAATCCATCCAGTGTGTGAACTGGATCAGCTTTGATCCATATTCAGATTAAGGGCAAATGTACAGAGACGGAGGGGTCCTGTCTGACTTGATCTGTAGAGTGGTGACATGATAGCTGTCTTCCAGTATCTCAGGGGCTGCCCCAAAGAAGAGGGAGTCAAGCTATTCTCCAAAGCCCCTGAAGGCAGGACAAGAAGCAACGGATGAAAATTAACCAAGGAGAGAAGCAACCTGGAACTAAGGAGGAATTTCCTGACAGTGAGAACAATTTGCCTCCAGAAGTGGTGAATGCTCCCACACTGGAAGTTTTTAAGAATAGATTGTCTGAAATGGTATAGAGTCTTCTGCTCAAGCAGGGGGTTGGACTAGGTCACAAGATCCCTTCTGACTCTCTTATTCTGTTAGTCTGCTGCTTGGCTGACTAACATCATTTCCCTGGACATTTCTCAAAGCTGTAATCTGATTTATCTCCTGAATTACGTCCTTAACCGGATCTCTTTGCTCCGATCAAACATCTCTTACCCATCGTACCCACTTACTCCAAGGTCATTCTAGGCCCTATTTCGGCAGATAACTCCAAATTGCATGGACCATCCTTCCTTGGGAGATCTCACACACACCCCTCCCTGTACTTTGGCACCCCAAAGAAGCCAGACGGTGCAGAGGGCCGACAGCCGTTAGATATTTATGAAGTTTATCCAGAGCTCCATTTAACCGCCGCCACGCAGTTTATCACCCAACTATTGAACGCCAGAGCAAAGAGGTAGGAAAATAGCAACATAAAAAATTTATCTCGGATGAGGAGGGGGCGCAGGGGAAGGAAGGAAGGAAAGTGGGATTTGACAGTGCATCGTGATAAGTCTCTCCCATCACGGCACACAGGCCGGAGTTGTGCGTTTGCAGATGTGTGCAATGCCCATTGTAGAAGGAAGGAAAGGGAGGCAGGGAGGGGGGAAGAAGTATTTGCTGATGTTCGTTGTTTAGAAAGCCCCATTTGGGGGTCTCTGGTTTGGGTCAGTGGGGGGCCAGACAGAAGAAAGGTTCCCTGGGGCTCTAATAATTGTAACTGTCAGGGAAAAAAGGTATGGGTCTTCTGACAGGCTGGCAGTGACCTGACTTTTGCCCGCTAAGAAATATATATGAAAACTATCGCCCGAGGCCCCAGCCGTAGAATCCAGGAGGATGGATGCTCATGCATGCGAGCACGCACACACACACACACACACACACACACACTTCGGTTGGTGGATTCTGCTTGCAAAGCTGGAAGCTCTTTGTGCCTCAGTGCTGCCTCTGTTGTCTTTTCCCCCACCTGTCCTTCCTTCCTTCCTTCCTTCCTTCCTTCCTTCCTTCCTTCCTTCCTTCCTTCCTTCCTTCTTTTTTTTTTTTTTTTTTTTTTGAGGTCAATCCAGGATGCTACTGATGTTTTCTTCCTCAGGATGTCTGGGTTTTAAAAATTGATGGCTGTCTTCTGTTCTTAAATCTGCCCTGTTTTGGGTTAGAGAGGGAAGCTGAACTGGCAACGGTCCCCAATTAATTTGCTGTTTTGATTCCCTGATGGAATCTGCATTGGGTTATCGCCATGGAAGGGTGCGTGGATAAAATGCTGGCTTCTGTCTTAACATTAGTGCCAGGTATAGCACTATTAAAACCAGACTGCTCTCCTCCTCCTCCTCCTCCTCCTCCTCCTCTCTGCAAACTCCATTCCCTTCTGGCACTGATGATGTTCCCTAGTTGGGTCATGAAATGTCTGCGAGAAAACAACCAAGTTCAAAGAGCACCAAGGACCACTCGGTTCTCTTCCTCCTCCTCCTCCTCCTCTCTCCTCCATATAGGATCTCCTAGTTGAACAAGAAGACATCCAAGGTCCCTTTTCAACTCTGTTATTCTATACTCTTTTCCTTCCTTCCTTCCTTCCTTCCTTCCTTCCTTCCTTCCTTCCTTCCTTCCTTCCTTCCTTCCTTCCTTCCTTTTTTTCCTCCTCCTTCTCCCTTCTAGCCTTGATGATGTTCCTTAGTTGGGTCACAAAATGTCTGCAAGGAAAGCACCCAGCTCAGAGTCCTTCCTTCCTTCCTTCCTTCCTTCCTTCCTTTTTTTCCTCCTCTTTCTCCCTTCTAGCCCTGATGATGTTCCTTAGTTGGGTCACAAAATGTCTGCAAGGAAAGCACCCAGCTCAGAGTCCTTCCTTCCTTCCTTCCTTCCTTCCTTCCTTCCTTCCTTCCTTCCTTCCTTCCTTCCTTCCTTCCTTCCTTTTTTTCCTCCTCTTTCTCCCTTCTAGCCCTGATGATGTTCCTTAGTTTGGTCACAAAATGTCTGCAAGGAAAGCACCCAGCTCAGAGTCCTCCCTCCCTCCTTTCCTTCCTTCCTTCCTTCCTTCCTTCCTTCCTTCCTTCCTTCCTTCCTTCCTTCCTTCCTTTTTTTCCTCCTCCTTCTCCCTTCTAGCCTTGATGATGTTCCTTAGTTGGGTCACAAAATGTCTGCAAGGAAAGCACCCAGCTCAGAGTCCTTCCTTCCTTCCTTCCTTCCTTCCTTCCTTCCTTCCTTCCTTCCTTCCTTCCTTCCTCCCTCCCTCCCTCCCTCCCTCCCTCCCTCCCTCCCTCCCTCCCTCCCTTCCTTGGAACCAACCTAGAACTAAGGAGAAATTTCCTACCAGTGAGAACAATTAATCAGCCTCCGGAAGTTGCGGAGGCTCCATCACTGGAAGGTTTTCAAGAAGAGACTGGACAGTCCCGTAATGGTACTATAGGGTCCCCTGCTTCAGCAGGGGGTTGGGCTAGATGACCGATAAGGATCCTGCCAGCTCTGTTATTCTATTGTTCTCTGGTGGAGGAAAGGCTGGGATCACAATGAAGATGTGCTTATAAACACAACAAACAAGGAACAAAAGTGCTCGACAAGCATTGTCGGACACTGAATTTGGTATTTGCATTTCTTGGGAAAGAGAGTGGAGGTTAATAAAATGTCATCGCTGTTGCCGGGGTTATTCATGTCACAATTATTAGTCTAGTGGAGTCAGGCCAAGGGGGAAAGAGACACAAAGGGGCTGACAGGACATACATTTTATTAAATTTGTTAAATAAAATTAAGGAAAAATGTTGGCAAGAGTATTAGGTCTATTCGCTGTGTTGACTAAATCTCCTTCCCTCTCCCTCTCTCTAAATAAAAAGCAGGATAAAAATATAATCCTAAAAATAAAACGAAAGGTAAAAACTGACCGCACGAAACACCTAGCATATAAAACAACGTAAAATACAATAACATCCATCTAATACAAACGTATATAAAACGCAATCGTAGAAAAAGAACCGAATGGACTCATAAAACAAAAAATAACACAAATGCACACCGATAACAACCTCTTAATCATAGAAAAGAAATAAAACGATTAAAACCAACTCTACCAATACACATGAGACGTGATCCTAGGAAATAAACAGAATAAAGTCAACCCAAAGAGATAAAATCACAATGCAAACAGCTATAAAAGGGGATCGTGCGAACTGGACAGATCTGCAACCATCTTCTAAAACACACAGCGTGAAAGGAGAGCCAGCTCCTCGGCTTTGTCTGGCTGCAGTGACGCTGCACACCCTGTCCCAGCGGTGTGATTGTGAAGTTGTGGCACGCTCCTTACCTGTGGCTCTCCAGGGCTTTCCAGGGCCTACTAATGTTATCGCTTCTCCGGTGAAGCTAGGTGCGTGAAAGACCTCAATGTCACTCAGGGTGCAGGGACAGGAGGAACGTGACCCCGGGAAGGGCGCTGGACCCTTTCTCCCCCCCACCCACCCACCCCCAGAACATGATAATTTTCTGCATCAAATATTTTGATAATTAAACAAAGCTGATCAAAAACTGGCCTGTCTCGAGGGCACCGGAAATCAGAGGGCCATTAAATGCAAGAGTCAGAAATTGCCCGAGGCAAAGGACCACAGATTAATGGCAGTGCGGTAATGGATTTTCCCAAGGACTGGGACACAGGAGACAGCTTCGGCCTTGCCAGTCCGGGGATGCGGCTGTTAAAGGAACAGTAATATTAAATCACCGGGTCTCCGTGGGGGCGCAGGGAAGGAAGGAGCGACGGGGGGGGGGCATCTGGGATTCCACTAAGGCAGGAGGCGTAAAAATCACCTCCCAACAATGGGGATCATAAGCTCATGGCAGTGAAGCCGGGCAGAGTCTAGATCTTCCAGCTGATATTAAAAGGCACACAAACACACAGACACACACACACACGCACGAAGCCATTTCATGCAAGCCATCCTTTGGGGGTGGGCTTGGGGGCAACCATCTTATTTAGAACTTAAATAAGAACCTTTTTAAGCTCTGGACAACCCTTTTGTCTGGAATGGTGGGGGGGGGTGTGGGGGGGTGTTTCCTGCTTGAGCAGGGGGCTGGACTAGAAGACCTCCAAGGTCCCATCCAGTCATAGGATTGTATGATTCTGAGATAGATAAGATTCATGACCGGCAGATAGACAGAGGGATGGATGGATGGATGGATGGAAGGAAGGAAGGAAGGAAGGAAGGAAGGAAGGAAGGAAGGAAGGAAGGAAGGAAGGAAGGAAGGAAGGAAGGAAGGAAGGAAGGAAGGAACTGCCTGCCTTCAGAATGATTAGATTAGATAACCTTTATTGTCATTTTTTTCCTGTGGGCACAATGGCACACGTAAAAAAAATGAAATTTAGTGGCTTCCTGTCAAAGAAGTTGTGGGTGCTCCATCATTGTCTGGAATGGTATAGATTGTCTTGCTTGAGCAGGGGGCTGGACTAGAAGACCTCCAAGGCCCCTTCCAACTCTGTTATTCTGATTACTACCACCTTCCTTCCTCCCTTTGGCCGTAATTGACCAAAAGGAATATTTTGGGTCCAATGAAAAGAAGGCCGCTTTGAGTACGACTCTTTTAAAGTAATAAATTCACCGGTGAAGGAGATCACCTCTAGTCAACAGCCATCCATCCTTTCTCTGAAGGGGGGAGAGGAAAAGAGAGAACGAGAGGACTCTGAATTAAGATTCAGCTTTATCTTCGAAGGGGATGAGATGAAATAAAAGCCACGTGGAAAGAGATGCTCTTCTTCTCCTCAAGTCCTAATCAACCTCATTAAAGGTGATTATCTCACTGCAGAAGCTTGTCTCCTGGCCTAACCTCCCACCTTTTCAAATAGCCAGCTAGTCCAAACAATTTCGACCCATTTCTCTAATAAAATAATTGAACAATAACAGGTAGAGGGGACAGTCTCCTGGAATGGATTAACCTCTCTTCAGAATGTTCTCGGTGCACAGCTGGATATATATGGGAACCAGATGACCATTTAGAAAATCGGAAACAACATTTTAGAATGGACTCGTGTCCTGATAGGAACACATCAGAAAGGTTGAATTCCCCGTTTTTATCCAGGAGTTTTTCTTGTTATCCGTGCTGAGTTTATGCCCTGTTAGACTGGACAAAATTTTGTTCTGCTAATGAGATAAAGTGGGAGGAAGGAAGGAAGGAAGGAAGGAAGGAAGGAAGGAAGGAAGGAAGGAAGGAAGGAAGGAAGGAAGGAAGGAAGGAACAATAATATATAGTATTTTTTCCCAGCAAATCTATTCTTCAGGAATTCAAGCTCCAGCCAAGTATATATATACAGATATGCTTATCTGTATATATTTAGGTGAATAATTGCTTCAGCACTGTGCCTAATATCCTTCCCTTTCTTATTTTTCATTTGCTTTTGCTTTTCCTCCCTTCCGCTTTTCCTTCTCTTTCTCTCTTTCTTTTCCTTTGCAATTCTCATTTGATTAGAAAACACATGGCTTCTGAATATGTTCTTTGAAAGGAATCACTTAGCATTAAAGTAATCATGGTGTTACAAAGAAAAGCAACGTGTTTCTGCTTTGCTTGATCATAGAGGTGAATTTTTTGAAGCCGGAGCACTATCCAAATAAAGAATATTCCAGCCAGTGAACTAATTAGTTCAAAGGCAAATTAATCTGCCATAGTTTTATAGGATTTTTGTTTGGGGTTCCATCCTGTTTCTACATCCACCTAAATTCACGACTTTCTTTAATTCCTCTGAAAAAAAATAAAGTTTTTCCATTTCTTTCTTTTTTTTAATGCAGGCATTTGAGATGGATTGTTTTACCCAAGCATGCACTTCTGAGCCAAAAGCTCTTACTCTAAAATTTAGCAGAATCAAAAAAAAAAGTGTTCGAATTGAATTATTAATCTAGGAAGTGTCAGTTTGCTTAAAAACAAAATTGTCAGGCATTCTTAATCCTCTCCCTCCCTACTTGCCTCCATCTCTTTTCTCTTTAACGGGCACAAAATATATGGTTAAAACTCAAGACAGTAGAGAGCTAAGTGTTATTTCAGTATTGATTAAGATCCTGGGGTTTTCCTAACTCTCTCCATACATCCTTAGATAGATAATGGTTTAATAAAGCACTCTGTTTTTTATTTAAAGGACTGGTAGTAAAACTCAGATCAGATTTCTCACTTGGTGGGTTGAAAAACCGCTTACGCTCATTTCTGCAATGTAAAACGACACTATATCAAATCAAACATTTCCAGATGTGAGCAGCTTGGACATATTAGCAAGAGGGAAGGTGATAGAAAAAAAAACGCAATAAAAAGCGGGATTATCAGGGCGTTTTGGTAAAGTAGGTTTCGCCCGCCACCTGCTGGCCAAAAGGGTTACAACTCCTGCATCCAGTCGTTAAGAAAAGCAGCTTTTTGAACTGAAAAACCGTCCTGCGTTTCTCCCACCTTCTAAGAATAAGATAGCAAAACGGAAGCCTGTTCCCACAACTCCCTTGATATGGGTACCAAGAATGAGGTAGAAAAATGGAAGCCTGTTCCCACAACTCCCTTGATATGGGTACCAAGAATGAGGTAGAAAAACGGAAGCCTTTTCCCACCATTTCCTTGATATGGGTAACAAGAATGAGGTAGAAAAACGGAAGCCCGTTCCCACAGCAACCTTGATATGGCTAACACGAATGAGGCTGAAAAACGGAAGCCCGTTCCCACAACTCCCTTGGTTTTAGGACTGAATTATAGGAAAACTCTGAGATTTCACAGCAGGATAGCTAAGCCTTAAAAATCTAAGATGAAAAACTTTCAAAGCCAGCACGCTTTGCTATTGTTAAAAAACACGGCACTTTTTCAATCTTCACGCAAGTTGACTGAAATTCTCCATTCTCCGTTGCACTGATTCAAAAACTTTGGTTTTTATTTGTTTATTGTTTCGTTAAGTCTGAACAGCAACAGAACTGTAAAACTGGGAAGAATGAAAGCTTGTTGATTCCCCAGTAAAGCTTAACTGGACGTCCCTCTTTAAGGTCATAATCCTATTTTCACGGGTGGGAATTTTGCCAATATTCCTGGCAGTGGGGCAAATAAAGAATATCACAAAAATTAGAGGGAGAAGCATTGCTTCCAAGTTGTATCCCAGAAAGATGGGTGCATCTGTTTCTCTTTGCTTCAAGGTTTGTTTGTTTTTTAAGTCTCATTTATGGAGACACTGGCGAATCTCTATATTGTTACTTTTGAACAAAAAAAAATGAATCAAAAGAGATATTCACTCCCCTATATTAGCTAAATTCCAAGATCAAAAAAGGCAGGTTGCCACGAGGGTCACAAAACACCTAGCATCTGTCCTGAAAATAAATAAAAAAAAGTAGCCATTTTAGTTCAAAACCACATATTTTATATCATGTTAGCAGGTTTTCAGCACCACTCACAGTTAGCTGAAATCAGATTATCCTTCATGAAAGACCAAGGGAACTTTTTTTACCCAGGAAAGTTTGTGATAATATACTGTACGGCCGAGTCTCGGTTAGTGCTGGACTTGAAGAGATAATGCATTTTCAATGGAGATCTTGTTGGACAAGGAGTTTGGCTAATTCTTCCAACATGAGTGGATTTCTTTTTGACAGAGACAGAGAGAGAGAGAGAAGAAAAGAGAGAGAGAGGGAGGGAGGGAGGGAAAATCAAAACATTCCTTTACTCAACTCCTGGAAAAAATCAATTTAGCTTCCCTAGCTCCAGCAGAACCAAGAGGAAGATGGGAGAAGACTGACCTCGTCTTGATCTGCTCCTGGTGAAATGGAGACTCAGGAGGAGAAAATAGAAAGGAACAGGAAGGCAATGGAGATGGTGTAATTCAATGAAAACGCCTATTAAGAAATTATTTGGAAACTTCCTGCACTGGGCATGGGTGGATGGGGGGGGGAGTTTGGACAAGAGGTACTTAGTTTTAGATTTAAAAAGTGTTTTTGGAGACAGGCTGAAATGCTTCAGTCCAAAGTCTGAAAAGCCAGATGGAGATAAATGGGAGGAAGAGGAGGAGGAGGAGGAGGAGGAGGAGGCTAGTTTGCTTGATTGTCCTCCACATGGATAGTTAACAGAATAACGGAAGGGCCCTTGGAGGTCTTCTAGTCCAACCCTTTGCTTGAACAGGTTGTCCAGTCTCTTCTTAAAAACCTCCAGTGATGGAGCACCCACAACTTCTGGTGGCAAGCAGTCCCACTGATTAATTGTCCTCACTGTCAGGACATTTCTCCTTAGTTCTAGGTTGCTTCCCTCCTTGATCCATTTCCATCTGTTGCTTCTTGTCCTGCCTTCTTCAGGCGCTTTGGAGAATAGGTGGACCCTCCTCCTTCTTTGGGGCAGCCCCTCAAATATTGGAACACTGCTATCACGTCCCCCCTATTCCTTCTTTTCACTAGACTAGGTGTAGCCAATCCCTGCCACAGTTCTTCTGGGCGACCTCGATCCCGGGGCCCCTTCCAATTTTGGATTAGATCAGAAAGCCACCTTTGTTCCCTCCAAATTCTGCAGTCCGTAGTTTGCAGAAAGTGAAGCTGAAGCTGGCCCAGCCATTTCCCCCCCACTGCCCGCCTCCATTTTTTCCCTTTTCACCCACCCTTTGGAGTTAATTCAGTTCAGGCCTCTTTTGAGGTCTCTCTCTCTCTCTCTCTCTCTCTCTCTCTCTCTCTCTCTCTCTCTCTCTCTCTTCTCTCTCTCTCTCTCTCTCTCTCTCTCTCTCTGCATCTCAGGAGCGCAGCCTGTGTTCGCTCTTCCCCTCGGGAAGATATGCCAGGCGTGCCGGCTGGCCCATACATCTCTGTCAAAATCTCTATGAATAAATTAACCTTTTTAAAGATTAGTGCACCTCATACCACAGGCTTTGGGGCACCTCTCCTCCCGGCCGCCAAGAGAGGCAGAACAACTGCTAAAAATGTTTTGACAGGCAGCGCCAAGGTGCTAAAAGAAAGAGAGAGAGAGAGAGAGAGAGAGAGAGAGAGAGAGAGAGAGAGAGAGAGAGAGAGAGAGGAAGGAAGGAAGGAAGGAAGGAAGGAAGAAAGAAAAAAAGAAGGAAGGAAGAAAGAAAGAAAGAAAAGAAAGAAGGAAGGAAGGAAGGAAGAAAGGGAAGAAAGGAAGAAAGAAGAAAGGAAGGAAGGAAGGAAGGAAGGAAAAAAGAAAGGAAGGGAGGAAGGAAGGAAGGAAGTCCAGGGGGCTGGACTAGATGACCTCCAAGGTCCCTTCCAACTCTATTCTATGTTCTACATACTGTATCTCTCTAGGTATTTCCTTGACCAAACCTACCAGGGCAAAATACGTGTGGGTTTGTATAAGTGTGTATGTGTGTGTGTAAAAGCAGACTAATCCCTTTCCCCGTGTGCTGTGTATTTTTTTTTATTTTTTCAAAAAAAAAAAAAAAGAAAGAAAGAAAGAAAAAGAAAAAGAAAGGGAACACTTTATAAGTTACACGGGACAGATGTTGTCACCAAGGCCGCCCTTGTAAACAAGATGTAGAGATGGGGTGGATCGGGTTACCTCCGCGAAATATTTTAAAATAAATAAAGCCGGGCATGGGTCTCTTTCAGGTGAATTAGCCTGATTGGAAATGTCAGGGTCTGATTCCTTCTCCCCTCTCCCATTTTTTCAAAGCGCCCATAAACAGCAATCAGCACTGACCCATAATGGAAGGGAGCCGGGATTCCCTCTCGCAGATCCAACCCACCATGGATTTGGTCCCGTTTACTTCCGAGTAAGTCCAACTTGGAATAGCAGCCCCGGGAAGGGGGGCTGAAAGACCCCTTTTAAAGACCCCCACCTCGACCACTTTGCCAAGAAAAGCGGCGCTTTCTTGCCATTTGTGTGGTGTTGTGTTGAAGCCAGAGATTTAATGTGAGGTTTCTTAATCGGCTTAAAAGAGAGGCAAACGCCGTCGATGTTTCCCGCTGGTGGAATCGGGGAAACCGGTCTCCAAAACGGATACGGTTCCATGCAGGCTGTCCTCAACATACGGACACCATTGAGGGGCCAACCTTTCTGTCGCTAAGCGAGAACATTTGTTAAGGGAGCTTTGCCCCATTTCATAACTTCACAATTTTTACAACTTACAACGTGACCCTGGTCGTAAATGTGAACAACAGTCCCGAGTTCCCTTTTTTGTCATTGCCGTTGTAACTTTTTAGCGTCACTAACTGAACTGTTGTAAGATGGAGGACCGCCTATATTTCATGTTGCTGGACACTGATTGGATGAATGAATGAATGAAAAAGAGATAGATAGATAGATAGATAGATAGATAGATAGATAGATAGATAGATAGATAGATAGATAAATAGATAGATTGAAATAAGCAGATAGATAGATAGATAGATAGATAGATAGATAGATAGATAGATAGATAGATAGATAGATAGATAGATAGATAGGTAGGTAGGTAGGTAGGTAGGTAGGTAGGTAGGTAGGTAGGTAGGTAGGTAGGTAGGTTGGGTGGACAGGCAGACAGATGTCTCCTCCTTTGCCAGCAATGGTATATATGAAACAATGAAACCATTGTAATTACAGATCAGTAAAATCAGTTCAGACTCCAGTAGACAAATATAAATGCTAAAATTATTATTAGATTATTATTATTATTATTATTATTATTATTACTACTACTATTATTTCTCCTCTTCCTCCGTGGTGCATAACAAGCGAAGTATTGTAATTACACATTAAAATGAATTCAGAGCCCATTTACCAAGTGTGAATGCTAAAATTACTGGACAATACATCCATCCATCCATCCATCCATCCACTCACAAGGCTTAT
>JARGCV010000860.1:0-41766 GCA_034064705.1 Bothrops alternatus
GGTATATAGATGGAATTTCTAGCTTTGCAGAAATTATATAATTATTTATTTGTATGCCGCTTTTATTATTCTGACAAATAACTCGAGGCGACGAACATATCCCACACGACTTCCCTCTCCTATTTTCCCCAAAACAACAACACTGTGAGGTGGGCTGAATTGAGAGAGAATGACTGGTTTAAAGTCACCTATCTGGCTTTCATATCTAAGGCAGGACTCGAACTCACCATTTCTGGGTGATGGGCCCAAAGTCACCCATCCGGCTTTCATGCCTAAAGCGGGACGAGAACTCACAATCTCCTGGTGACTGGCCCCAAATCACCCAGTTGGCTTTCATGCCTAAGGCGGGACTACAACTCACCATTTCCTGGTGACTGGCCCAAAGTCATGCCGTCAGCTTTCATATCTAAGGCGGGATTAGAACTCACCATCCGCTAATAGTTGGCTTAAAGCACCCCAGTTTCAATTCATGCCTAAGGCAGGACTCGAACTCATCGCGCCTCCTGCTTTCTAACTTGGTGCCGTGACCACTAGATCAAAGTGGCATACCTGAGGTTGGTCATAAGGACTAGCGAGTTGCCAAGTGCCAACATTTTCTTCATGTGGCTGAGCGCTGCAGTGGCCATGTCTTCAAACAAGGGTAGTTCTTTTCTTCAGCGACCTCCTCACCGGACAGTCATAAGTCAAAGACTCCCTAGAACAGCGGTTCTCAACCTTTTCCGGGGCTCAACCCCGGCCCACATCGCGCATGCACGGTGCGACGGGGCGCATTGCGCATGCGTGGAGCGACGGCCCGCATCGCAAAGGGGAAAAAAATGGCCGACCAAAAATAAAATAAAATGGCCGACCCCCCCAAAATGGCGGGCCCGTATTGCGCATGCACTGCGCGACGGCCCGCATCGCAAAGGGAAAAAATGGCCGACCCCAAAAAAAAGTGGCCGACCCAAAAAAAAAATATGGCGGACTGTGGTGTTTGGCGACCCCCGTGAAATGGTCGTTCGGCCCCAAATGGGGTCGCGACCCACAGGTTGAGAACCGCTGCCCTAGAAAAAAACATAGAAAACTGATGGCAGAAGTAGACCTAGTGGTCCAATAAGCCTGCCCTATGAGTTCATTTGCTCTTCCCGTTTGTTTCCTTTTTTTATTTATTTATGATTTTTAATCATTATTTTTAAAAAACTTTTTATTTGATTTTTTTAAAAAATGTTCATCAGATGGGCTTCTCTACATTTTTTTGTGGATTTTTTTTTTCAGAATGTGTGTGTGTGTGTGTGTGCGCGTCATTAATACAGATCGTCCTTAACTTACGACCACAATTGAAGCCCAACGTTTATGTTGCTAAGCAAGACATTTGTTAAATGAATCTTGCCTCATTTTACGACCTTTCTTGACACAGTTGTTAAGTGAATCCCTGAAGTTGCTAAGGTAGTAACATGGTTGTTAACTGAATCTGTCTTCCCATTGACTCCGCTTGTGACCCTGGGACATGGCAACCGTCATAAATATGAGTCAGTTTACAACTCTTTGAATTTTGATCACGTGACCATGGGAATGCTGCAATGGCCGCAGTGTGAAAAATAACCCGCAGTGTGAAAAATAACCATAGGTCACTTTTTTTCAGTGATGTTGTAACTTTGAAACGGTCACTTAAATGAGGACTCTGTACATTGGGAGAACCAGCTTTGTTTTGACTTGGCGCTTGCTCAGCCCTTTGTGTAAAACCTGAAGACAGGTTTGCCAACAGAAGGAAGTTGTGCCAATGCAACCACAACTTGTTGCTCCTCAGACAGTGACTAATCCTGACACCTTAAAAATTACATCATGACAAAAAAACTTTACAAACTGCTCAGGGAAATGTTGTGACAACCGGTGGCCTTAGGGCTGACGCAAACAGAAAAAATGATGCTTGCGTGAATCAGCCATCAAAAGGAAAAAAATATATATTTGTTACTCGCACCCAGCTAAAATTTCCTTACAAAAATTTTCTCACTATACTGAGATGAATAAGATGTGATAGACTAGAAACAGTGGATAGACTATAGATAAGAGAAACACCAATCAAATAAAATGTAACAGGCGTATAGTTGAGGCTTGACGTGAGGAGTGAAGAATGTTTACCAAACCAGACGTCTACAAAGAATAACACCTAATGTTGTATTTTATGTTCTATGATGATTGCTTCTTAATATGATCTTATGTTTAATATTGATTACTTTAATACTGAAAAAGCGGATTGAATTTCTACCTCAGGTTATTGAATTTCTACCTCAGGATCTTTTGTTAGGGATCATAAAAGATTGCACTACTACTGAGATGAATAATATGTGATAGACTAGAAACAGTGGATAGACTATAGATAAGAGAAACACCAATCAAATAAAGTGTAACAGGCGTATAGTTGAGGCTTGACGTGAGGAGTGAGGAATGTTTACCAAATCAGACGTTTACAAAGACTAATACTTAGTGTTGTATTTCAGGTTCTATAATGATGGCTTCTTAATATGATCTTATGTTTAATGTCGATTGTTTTAATAAAAATTAAAATTAAAAAAAACTTTCTCACTACCATTTATGCAGCTAGTCCTCGTTTAATGACTGTTCAAAGTTATAACGGCACTGAAAAAAAGTGACTTAGGGGCGTTTTTCCCACTTACGACCTTCACAGCATCCCCATGGTCATGTGATCAGATTTCAGACGCTTGGCAACTGACCCATATTTATGATGGTTGCAGCGTCCCGGGGTCACGTGATCCCCTTTTATGACCTTCTGACAACAAAGTCAATGGGCAAGCCAGATTCACTTAACAACCGTGTTACTAACTTAACAACTGCAGAGATTTGTTTAATAACCGTGACAAGAAAGCTCGTAAAATAGAGTAAAACTCACTTCACAAATGTCTCGCTTAGCGACAGAAATTTTGGGCTCAGTTGTGGTCGTTAAGTCAAGGATCACCTGTACTTCAATATGAGAACAAATTAGAAAGAATTGGCCCCGTACAAGAAAAGTTTATTTCAGAACCCTAATTTCTCTTTCTCCATTAAAAAAAAAAAAGACACTTATATCATGCCAACAATCCAATTAAGAAACCAATTGGGAGAAACATTCCCGTACAGGATTTCTCATATACGATCTTGTTTGATTCATAAACGTCCTCATTATCTATGCCAGTTGAATTGGAAACCTTCATGAACATCTGCAATATAATAATTGAACAATTCTTTTCTTTTTATTACATTATACCAGGTTGTTGTTATGGGGTGGCTTTTTCCTTTTTTTCGTCTTCTTTTTTTTTTTTTTACAAATCTCCTGTTATTATTCTGGGGAATGAAACATATATATTTCATTCCCCAGAATAATAACAGGAGATAGATTTGAGTCATCTCATATGGAGTTTGGCATAAATTAACTTTTATGTTCAGAAGTAACAGCAAACTATGCATTTATTGCTAATCTTTGGGTCCCGCAAGACATCCAAATGTTTATCAAAGACATTAATCTAGGAATACATTTGTAAAATCAAATTTAACACTCAGAAATCTGGTGGATGGGGTCCTTGGCTAAACTTTTCGTAGTGGAAGTGCCTTCATACCAGTTGGATTGGTCTAAATCAGTGTTTTTCAACCTAGTGCACTGGCGAGGGAATTCTGGGAGTTGAAGTCCACACATCTTTAAATTGCTGGTTAGAGAATGCTGGGAGTTGAAGTCCTTACATCTTACAGTATAGTGGCTAAGGAATTCTGGAATTGAAGTCCCTGATGATAATAATAATAATCATAAAGTTGGAAGAGACCTTGGAGGTCATCTAGTCCAACCCCCTGCTCAGGCAGGAAACCCTATACCATTCTGGACAAATGGCTGTCCAGTCTCTTCTTAAAGACTTCCAGCGTTGGAGCATTCACCGCTTCTGGAGGCAGGTTGTTCCACTGGTTAATTGTTCTCATTGTCAGGAAGTTTCTCCTTAGTTCCAGGTTGCTTCTCTCCTTGGTTAGTTTCCATCTGTTGCTTCTTCTCCTGCCTTCAGGTGCCTTGGAAAATAGCTTGACTCCCTCTTCTTTGGGGCAGCCCCTGAGATACTGGAACACTGCTATCATGTCACCCCTAGTCCTTCTCTTCGTTAAACTAGACATACCCAATTCCAGCAACTGTTCCTTATATGCTTTAGCCTCCAGTCCCCTAATCATCTTTGATCTTAAAGCATGCTGGCTACAGAATGCTGGGAGTTGAAGTCCTCACTTCTTAAAGTTGCAAAGTTGAAAAGTTGTAGTAAATTCAGATTAACAAGGGTGAATTAGATTTTATCCGAAACTTCCCCTTCCACAAATTCAAATAAATCTCCTGAGAAGTATTGGTAGACAAATAACAACAACAACAAAAAAAGGTCTTTCTGCTGTTTGCTTTATCATCCTAAATCCATACGATTTGACAGTTCTCCGCATGGAACAAGAGACGACACTGGGTCTTTTCAAGTAGACAGTTTTTATAGTCATATTAACAGGTTTTTAACAGAATAACAGAGTTGAAAAGGGTCTTAGTAGTCTTCCAATCCAGCCCCCTGCTCAAGCAGGAAATTCTACCATTTCAGATAAATCTTTTCTTTAAAACGTCCAGTCTTGGAGCGTCCACAACTGTACGTTTCTTGAATCAAAGCAATCAATTAAGCCATCCCTGCTAACTCTTATTAACTTCTGCGCTGGCAGTCCATTGTAGGAATCTAACATTAATTAGCCACAAAATTGTCAGTTTTGTCTGATTAACTTCGGGATTCGGGCTGGAAAATAGTATTTCTTTGGCTTCCTGAAACAGTTTTGTTTGCTGAAGTTTTCTAAAACAGACTGTGTTTAATACATTCTCCGGAGACTCTCTGCTAGCCGGCTTGCATTTATTAAAATCCCTGGCAGAAGACAATTAACAAGAAATAAAGTGTTGCACAAATAAGCAACATTTCACCGGCTTGACTCATAAGATGGTACCAATTAGAGGCAGAGAGTGTCACATTATTCCCTTTAAAAAAAAAAAGGATTTTCATTACAGATAAAAATCTATACAGGTAATCCTCGCTCACAATAGTTCATTCAGTGACCGTTTAAAGTTGCAAAGGCACTGAAAAAACTGACTTATGATAGTTTTCACACTTACAACCGTTGCAGTGACATGATCAAAATTCGGATACTTGGCAACTGACTCATATTTATGACGGTCACAGTGCCTCGGGATCATGTGATCCCCTTTTACAACTTTCTTGACAAGCAAAGTCCATGATTGCAGTGATTCCCTTAACAACAGTAGCAAGAGAAGTCATAAAATGGAGCAAAACTCATTTAATAAATGTCTGGCTGAGCAACAGAGATTTTGGGATCAGTAAATCAAGATTTCGCTAATATCCTGGCTGCTACAAATCAGGTAAAAAAATCGTATTTGCAACTTAGATATATGTTTGCAATCTTCCTTTCAGATTTTGTATTCTGTGTTTTGTGTTTTATCCCTGGGTTCCCTTTTACTGCAATATGTTATGAATGGGCCACATAATAAATAAAATAAAGACATTTCATTACAAAACTCAAGTTATAAGATTTCTAAACCCACCAGGGAATTTGGTTTCTCTTTTCTTCTTTCCAGAAAAACCATCGTACTGTTTCATTTTCATAAAAGACTTTATGTCTTTTCTATTTTATGCCTCTCTCATCCGTCACTGACAATATTGTGGACATCCTCGACTTACAACAGTTCATTTAGTGACTGTCCAAAGTTACAACTGCACTGAAAAAAAGTCTCAGGATTCTCTGTTGCAAACTTCCCGATAAAGAAAGTCAATGGGGGAAGCTGGATTCACTTAACAACCTTGTTACTAACTTAACAATTGCAAGCATTCACTTAACAAGTGCAGCAAGAAAGGTCGTAAAATGACCTTTAGCAACAAAAAAATTGGGCTCAGTTGGAGTACTCAACTGTCCTGGTACTCATTGTTTGCTTGGTACGCAACGCACGAATTAAATCTTATTGGTGGGAACTTGGATTTTTTCCTTGCAGTCATGTTTCATGACCCAACTAGGTAACATCATCAGTGCTAGAAGGGAGGGAGATTGTGGAGAGGAGGAGGAGGAGGAGGAGGAGGAGGAGAAGGAGGAGGAGGAGGAGGAGGAGGAGGACTGTGGGGTCCTTGGTGCTCTCTGAGCTTGGTGGTTTTCTTGCAGTCATATTTCATGACCCAGCTAGGTAACATCATCAGTGCTAGAAGGGAGGGAGATTGTGGAGAGGAGGAGGAGGAGGAGGAGGAGGAGGAGGAGGAGGAGGAGGAGGAGGAGGAGGAGGAGGAGGACTGTGGGGTCCTTGGTGCTCTCTGAGATTGGTGGTTTCCTTGCAGTCATGTTTCATGACCCAGCTAGGTAACATCATCAGTGCTAGAAGGGAGGGAGATTGTGGAGAGGAGGAGGAGGAGGAGGAGGAGGAGGAGGAGGAGGAGGAGGAGGAGGAGGAGGAGGAGGAGGAGGAGGAGGACTGTGGGGTCCTTGGTGCTCTCTGAGATTGGTGGTTTCCTTGCAGTCATGTTTCATGACCCAACTAGGTAACATCATCAGTGCTAGAAGGGAGTGGGGTTTGTTCTTTATTTATACACAAGTATAATTGCTGGTGTGAATGCTCTTGGCCATTCCTTCATCAGGTTGTTGTTTATTCTTTCATTGTTTGTCTGAGTTGCTAGTTCCTTGATTGTTTCCTGCTTGATTTTTGACCAGTATTAATCTTGGGACTAATCTCTGTTTATCGGAATGTTAATTGATTGAAGAGGTGTTTTGATCATTTTTGGCTTTTGAATTGTCTCTTTTGAACCTTAACCTTAATCCACTTCTTTCTAGCACTGAAGATGCTAGAAAGGCTTTAAATGTCATCTCTCCTCCTCCTCCTCTTCCTCTCCTCCTCCTCCTCCTCCTCCTCCTCCAACCCTATTCCCTTCTTGCACTGATGGTGTTTCCCTAGTTAGGTCATGAAATGTCTGCAAGGAAAAAGCCAAGTTCACACCAATAACCAAAATTGTGGTGATAAACGGAGGAGAGGAATTTAGAGAAAAGGATAAGAGGATAAGAAGAAGATGAAGCCAAAGCACCTGAAGGCGGGACAAGAAGCAACGGATGGAAACTGAAGGCATAGAATCGAGATCACGTGAAGTATTAGTACCTCTGTATATAAAGCCCTAGTGAGACTACACCTGGAATACTGCAGCCAGTTTTGGTCACCATATGACAGTGATGGCGAATCTTTTAGAGACCGAGTGCCCAAACTGCAACCCAAAACCCACTTATTTATCGCTGGGTGCCAGGTGGGTGTGGCCCACTGGGTGGGCATAGCTGTGGTGGTCATGGCAGACTGGGTGGGTGTGGCCAAGGTGGGCGTGATCACCTCGATGTTGCTCGTGGGGAGGGACGCCTGTGGGGGCCGGGCAGGGTTGGGGGAGATCCAGGGGTCTCTGGTGGGTGGGGCGGTGAGCAGGATGCTGGTTCTGCGGGGTGAGGTGAGGCAGGGCGGGGGTGCCATTGTCGCAGGGCAAGGCGAGGCAGGGGCCAGGATGGCTTCTGCCTGACACCATCGGCCCCCGCACACAGAGGCCAGCGAGCGCATGGATGCTGGGATGCATCCAACCACGTGGGACCTCGGTGAGTTAGCGGGCAGCTGGTTGAAGATGGACGGTTGCCATCTCCGCGTGCCCACAGAGAGGGCTCTGAGTGCCGCC
Source organism: Bothrops alternatus (assembly GCA_034064705.1). Classification (NCBI taxonomy): domain Eukaryota; kingdom Metazoa; phylum Chordata; class Lepidosauria; order Squamata; family Viperidae; genus Bothrops; species Bothrops alternatus. Next base: position 7,725 of record JARGCV010000860.1, read on the forward strand.
TCTGGCACCCGTGCCATAGGTTCGCCACCACTGCCATATTACAAAAACATTGTTGAGAGTTTAGAAAAAATTCAGAGAAGAGCAACTAAGATGATTAAAGGTCTGGGGGCTAAAACATACAAAGAACGGCTGCAGGATTTTGATTTGGCTAGTCTAAAGAAAAGAAGAAATAGGGGAGACATGATAGCAGCGTTCTAGTATTTGAGGGGCTGCCACAAAGAAGAGGGGGTCAAATTATTCTCCAAAGCACCAGAGGGCTGGACAAGAAACAATGGTTGGATGCTGATCAAAGAGAGAAGCAACCTGGAATTAAGGAGAAACTTCCTGACAGTGAGGACAATTAACCAGTGGAACAGCCTGCTTCCAGAAATCGTGGGTGCTCCATCACTGGAGGTTTTCAAGAAGAGACTGGACATTCACCTGTCTGAGATGGTATAGATCTGTGATGGCGAACCTATGGCATGCGTGCCACAGGCGGCACTCAGAGCCCTCTCCGTCAACATGTGCGCCATCACCCCAGTGCTAGGCCTTCAGCTGGGTTTTATAAAAACTTTTCGCTTTGGGCCTCCACCGTCATGTGCAAAAAAAAAAAAAAAAAAGGTTCAATCAATCAATTAATTTCAACTTCTCACGTGAAAAAAAAAGATCTTGCAAAGTTGGAATTGATTGATTGAACTTTTTAGTCTTTTTAGATTGTGAGTTGACTGTGTTTGCATGCTGTATGAATGTGATTAATTTTTAAATTTTTGTTGTATTGTTGTTGTAAGCCGCCCTGGGTCCTAGGAGAAGGGCGGCATATAAGTCTGAACAAACAAATAAATAAATAAATAAATAAATAGTCCCACCCAGTCTGCTGTTACCACCGCAGCCACGTCCACCCAATGGGCCACACCCACCCAGTTGGCCACACCCACCCAGTGGGGCATGCCCCCAGCACTCGACGATGCATAAGTGGGTTTTGGGTTGCAGTTTGGGCACTCGGTCTCTAAAAGGTTCGCCATCACTGGTATAGGGTTTCCTGCCTGAGCCCGGGGTTGGACTAGAAGACCTCCAAGGTCCCTTCCAACTCTACTCTGCTCTGCTCTGCTCTGCTCTGCTCTGCTCTATTCTAAACAAGGAAATAAACAACCTGGAACTAAGGAGGAATTTCCCAACAATGAGAACAACAATTTAAATTCAATATATGGAACAGTTGTGTTAGCTAGCTAAAGTTCTTTAAAACAGACTGTGTTTAATACATTCTCTGGAGACTCTCTGCCAGCCAGAATTGTTTGCATTTATTAAAATCCCTGGCAATAGACAATTAACAACAAATAAAAATGTGGCACAAATAAGCACCGTTTCACTGGCTTGACTCATAAGATGGCACCAATTAGAGGCAGAAAGTATCACATTATTCCCTTTTTTTTTTTTTTTAAGGGATTTTCACTACACATAGAAATCTATACAGGTAATCCTCGACTTACAACAGTTCATTCAGTGACTGTTTAAAGTTGCACTGAAAAAAGTGTCTTCTGAGTGTTTCTCACGCTTACAACTGTGGTCACGTGATCAAAATTCGGACGCTGGGCGACTGAATTTTGCAACCCGTACAGTTAGTTCCTGAGTTACTGAGCCCAAAATTTCCACTGGTAAGTGAGACAATTGTTGAAGTGAGTTTTGCCCCATTTTAAGACCTTTCTGACCACAGCTGTTAAGTGGAATCCATGCAGTTGTTAAGTTAGCGACACGGTTGTTAAGTGAATCTGGCTTCCCCCATTGAGTTTGCTGATCAGAAGGTCGCAAAAGGAGATCGCGTGACCCCGGGACTCTGCGACCGTCGTAAATAGCAGTCAGTTGCCAGGCGTCTGAATTTTGATCACGTGGACCACGGGGGACGCTGCAACGGTCGTTAAGTGTGAAAAAGGTCATAAGTCAGTTTTTTTCAGTGCCGTTGTTATCTTTCATCACTAAATGAATGGTTGTAAGTTTGAGGACTGGGCTTTAAAACAGCTCATCCAAATGTGTTTTCCAGAAACGTGATGCTACCAAACGGGCTCGGACAAACACTAATTTAGATGCTGAAATATTTATTTATTTTTGAACAATTTTTCTGACTCTGTCCTTTCCCCCCCCCCCCAAAAATCCATTTTGCAGCTCTTCTCTTATTGAGTCAGTTGTTCTCCCAGCTTATTGTGGAAAGAACAATTTCGTTCTGGAAATTTACGCTTGGATAGATTTCTGCAAAGATACAAAATTCGATTTGCTACGCTTCGAGACTGAAGCCCAATAACTGCACTTAATATCATAACTCATGTCTAAGACACTGAGGGAACATTATTCTTCATTTCGAAAGAACCCCACTGATGCCTGGAAGGGGGGGGGCATCTTCAGCCAGACACAGGAACAACTTATAGTTCTTCTACTACAGAAGAGAATACTGGCAGCTCAGGGTTGAAATGAGAGGTTCTTGGGGGTCTTTGAGCCTCGTGGTTTCCTTACAGACATTTCATGTCCTAACTAAGTAATATCATTAGTGCTAGAAGGGAGGGAGGTTTGAGGAGAGGGAGGAGGAGGAGGAGGAGGACTGTGGGGTCCTTGGTGGTCTCTGACCTTCGTGGTTTTCTTGCAGACGTCTCATGACCCAGCTAGATAATATCTTCAGTGCTAGAGGGGAATGGGGTTTGCAGAGAGGAGGAGGAGGAGAAAACTAGGCAGTTTTCATGACCCACCTAGGAAACATCATCAGTGCTACAAGATAGTGGGGTTTGTGGAGAGGAGGGGGAAGGTGGAAGCGGAAGAAAGGAGGAGGAGGAGGAAGAAGAAGAAGAGAAGAAGAAGAAGAAGAAGAAGAAGAAGAAGAAGAAGAAGAAGAAGAAGAAGAAGAAGAAGAAGAAGAAGAACAAGAACAAGAAGAAGAAGAACAAGAACAAGAAGAACAAGAACAAGAACAACAAGAACAAGAACAACAAGAACAAGAACAAGAAGATGAACAAGAACAAGAAGATGAACAAGAAGTTGAACAAGAACAACAAAAAGAACAAGAACAAGAAGATAAACAAGAACAAGAACAAGAAGAACAAGAAGATGAACAAGAACAACAAGAACAAGAAGATGAACAAGAACAAGAACAACAAGAAGATGAACAAGAAGAACAAGAAGATGAACAAGAACAAGAACAAGAACAACAAGAACAAGAAGATGAACAAGAAGAACAAGAACAAGAAGATGAACAAGACATTGAACAAGAACAACAAAAAGAACAAGAACAAGAAGATGAACAAGAACAAGAACAACAAGAACAAGAAGATGAACAAGAACAAGAAGATGAACAAGAAGTTGAACAAGAACAACAAAAAGAACAAGAACAAGAAGATGTACAAGAACAAGAACAACAAGAACAAGAAGATGAACAAGAAGAACAAGAAGAAGAGCAGAAGGAAGAGGAGGAGGAGGAGGAGGACAACTGTGGTGTCATCTGAGCTTCATGGTGTTCTTGCAGATGTCTCATGGAAGTAGGAAACATCATCAGGGCTAGAAGGGAGGGGGATGTGCAGAGGGAAGAAGAAGGAGAAGTAGGTGTAAAAGATGGAGGAGGAGGAGAACTGTGGGGTCCTTGTGATCTCTGATCTTGGTGGTTTTCTTGCTGACCTCATGACTCAACTAGGTAACATCATCACTGCTAGAAGGATGTGGAGTTTGCGGAGAGAAGAAGGAAGAGGAAAGAGAAAGAGGTGGACAACTGTGGAGTCTTTTGAGGTTCATGGTCTTCTTGCAGATGTATCATGACCCAACTAGGGAACATCATCAGTACTAGAAGGGTGCGGGGTTTGTGGAGGAGGAGGAGGAGGAGGAAGACCGTGGGGTCCTTGTTGCTCTCTGATCTTGGTGGTCTTCTTGCAGACGTCTCACTTTCTATCTAGGAAACATCATCAGGGCTACAAGGCAATGCGGGTTCTAATTTCTAGCTATATCCCGTTTTAGCCACAGTTGTTAAGCAAATGACTGCAGTTTCTAAGTGAATCGTGCAGTCTTTAAGTGAAACTGGCTTCCCGATTGATTGTGCTTGTTGGAGGCCACTGGGAAGGTTACAAATGATGATCACATGACGACGGGACATCGCAACCGTCATAAATATGAGTCAGTTGCCAAGCGCCTGAATGTGAAAAACAGTCATGTTGCTCTTTTCAGTGCTATTGCAACTTCTCACGGACACTAACAGATGGCTGTAAATCAAGGACTCCCCATACTGGCATTTATTTTACATTTTTTTTTTGAATATTCAGACTGTCCCAGACTGCTCATATCTACTTTAAAAGCAGACTTCAAAATCAGATCAGCAACAGGGATTATATGATGATGAAATCCGCTCAGTGTTTATTCTGAAAGTGTCAATTATATTTGCCACTCCTGAATTCATTTCCAAACTTCAATTTGCACACTTTTCTCGTCTTCGCACAGGGGACAACGCTCCAAAGCCGCTCTGCAAAACAGAAGATTGGCACAGAAACGGGAACATACCCATATAAGGGTGCTCACGAAATCGTTAGGCTGGGAGAAAAAGGCCTGCAGTATTCATGGTGATGGTGTTAGGAAAATGGGCACAGAACAGGCACAGTGTTTTCACATATAGCCAAGAAAACAAACCAATACATCATTCGTTTGAACTGTGAGCTGTCCAGGGCCATTTGCTGAGATGGGAGAAAGAAAGAAAGAAAGAAAAAAGAAAGAAAGAAAGAAAGAAAAGAAAGAAAGAAAGAAAGAAAGAAAGAAAGAAAGAAAGGAAGGAAGGAAGGAAGGAAGGAAGGAAGGAAGGAAGGAAGGAAGGAAGGAAAGAAAGAAAGAAAGAGGGAAGAAGGAAGAAGGAAGGAAGGAAAGAAAGAAAGAAAGAGGGAGGGAAGGAAGGAAGGAAGGAAGGAAGGAAGGAAGGAAGGAAGAAAAAGGAAAGAGAAAGAAAGGAAAGGGAGGGAGGGAGAAAGAAAGAAAGAAAGAAAGAAAGAAGGAAGGAAGGAAGGAAGGAAGAGGGAAGGAAGGAAGGAAGAGAAAGGAAAGAAAAAGGAAAGAGAAAGAAAGAAAGAAAGAAAGAAAGAGGGAGGAGGGAAGGAAGGAAGGAAGGAAGGAAGAAAAAGGAAAGAGAAAGAAAGAAAGACCGCCTTCTGCCAGTTAAATACCTCCCATCGACCAGTTCGCTCCCACAGAGAGGGCCTCCTCAGGGTGCCATCGGCTAAGCAGTGTCGGCTGGTGGCGCCCAGGGGAGAGCCTTTTCTGTGGGGGCACCGACGATGTGGAACCAGCTCCCCCCAGAACTCCGGACATGTCATGATCTCCGCACCTTCAGAAGAGAATTGAAGACTCATCTCTTCCATCAAGCCGGCCTGGCCTAGACCTCCTCGGGTTTTATGTAAATCTCTATGTAAATTTTTTAAACTAGGTTGTTTGGGTTTTAGAATTGGGATTTTAAAAGGTTTTAGTAACAGCCATGTATTAATTTAATTCATTTTTAAATATTTATTATTATTATCTGTTTTAATTGGGCTGTAAACCGCCCCAAGTCCTACGGGAGAGGGGCGGTATAAAAGTTTAAAAAATAAATAAATATATAAATAAAATAAATAAAAAGAGAAAGAAAGAAAGAAAGAAAGAAAAGAAAGAAAGAAAGAAAGAGGGAGGGAGGGAGGGAGGGAAGGAAGGAGGGAGGGAGGGAAGGAAGGAAGGAAGGAAGAAAAAGGAAAGAGAAGAAAGAAAGAAGGAAGGAAGGAAGGAAGGAAGGAAGGAAGAAAAGATGGAGGGAGGGAAGGAGGGAAGGAAGGAGGGAAGGAAGAGAAGGAGGAAAAAGGAAAGAAAGAGAAAGAAATAAAGAAAGAAAGAAAGAAAGAAAGAAGGAAGGAAGGAAGGAAGGAAGGAAGGAAGGAAGGAAGAAAAGATGGAGGAGGGAGGGAAGGAAGGACGGAAGGAAGAGAAGGGAAGGAGGAAAAAGGAAGAAAGAAAGAAAGAAAGAAAGAAAGAAAGAAAGAAAGAAAGAAAGAAAGAAAGAAAGAAAGAAAGAAAGAAAGAAACTCAGAATTATCACAAGAGGCACACAGGATTAGGCTCAAATTCCAGGCAGTCCTCGACTTACAGCCATTCACTTAGTGACTGTTCGCAGCGAAACAGCATTGAAAAAAGTGACCCCACTGATTCTCACACTCTCATGACGGTCGCGGTGTCCCCACGGAGGGTTACCTGTATTGATGTCATGTTGTCAGTGAATGCATATTCAAGAATAAATCAAATTTTGATAGAAACGTAGGAAAGGGGCAGCAGAAAAGGGCCGGAGGGTTCATCAGATCTGCCCTTTGAGGTTTGGTTTGCTTTCGTTTTCTTTTTAAATAATCACAAGTAGTCCTTGACTTACAACCGCAATTGAGCCCAACATTTCTGCTGCTCAGCGAGACGTTTGCTAAGCACGTTTTTGCCCCATTTTACGACTTTTCTTGCCACGTTTGTTAAAGTCACGTGCTTGTTAAATGAATCTGGCTTTTCCCCATTGACTCTGCTTGTCAGAAGGTCACAAAAGGGGAATCACGTGACACACACACACACACACACGGGATATTGAAACCGTCATAAGTACAAGCCAGTTGCCAAGCATCTAAACTTTGATGACGTGACTGTGGGGAACATGACAATGGTCGTAAGTGTGGGAAAACAGCCATAAATCACGTATTCAAGGAGTGTGTTAACTTTGAGTGGTCACTAAACAAATAGTCATAACTCGGGGACTACCCGTAGTTAGTTGCATTGGGATGGGAATCCGGGTTAATCTACCCCTGTAATCAGGGAGGGGAGGGGCCTCCTGGGGTCAGCCAAGGACAGAGTTTTCTACCCAAGCAGGAAACATCATCAGTTTTGCCGTAATAAATTCAATTTCTAAAAATCCAATTAAGGGCCAGGATCGAACAATTGAGCTCCATCCTTTTCTTACAGCCCAAAGAAAGTATTTAGATTATAAGAAAGGACCCCCCACTAATCCTGTTTCTTGGGGTGATTTAAAGAGTTACAACGAAGAGTTACAACTTATTCTGGTAGTTTCAGTGAATCTCCTCCTTCTCTTCTCTTTCTTCTCCTCCTTTCTCCTTCTCCGTCTCTTCTTCTCCGTCTCTTTCTCCTTCTCCTCCTTAGGAGTTTCTTTAGAAACTGTTTCAGAAACCTCTGACTTCCTTTCTCCCTTCTTCCCTCCCTCCCTCCCTTCCCTTCCACCTTCTTCCTTCCTCCTTCCTTTCATCTCCCTCTTTCTTCTTCCTTCCTTCCTCCCTCCTTTCATCTCCCTCTTTCTTCCCTCCCTCCCTCCCTCCCTTCCCTTCCACCTTCTTCCTTCCTTTCATCTCCCACTTTCTTCTTCCTTCCTTCCTCCCTCCCTCCTTTCATCTCCCTCTTTCTTCCTTCCTTCCTCCTTTCATCTCCCTCTTTCTTCTTCCTTCCTTCCCTCCTCCCTCCTTTCATCTCCCTCTTTCTTCTTCCTTTTCCTTCCTCCTTTCATCTCCCTCTTTCTTCTTCCTTCCTTCCTTCCTCCCTCCTTTCATCTCCCTCTTTCTTCTTCCTTTTCCTTCCTCCTTTCATCTCCCTCTTTCTTCTTCCTTTTCCTTCCTCCTTTCATCTCCCTCTTTCTTCTTCCTTCCTTCCCTTCCACCTTCTTTCTTCCTCCTTCCTTTCATCTCCCTCTTTCTTCTTCCTTCCTTTCTTCCTCCTTTCATCTCCCTCTTTCTTCTTCCTTCCTTCCTTCCTCCCTCATCTCCCTCTTTCTTCTTCCTTTTTCTTCCTCCTTTCATCTCCCTTTCTTCTTCCTTCCTTCCTCCCTCCTTCCACCTCCCTCTTTCTTCTTCCTTCCTTCCTTCTTTCCTCCCTTTCACCTCCCTCCCTCTTTTCTCCATCTCTGCTTTCCCTCCCTCCCTCCCTTCCCTCTTCTTCCTCCTACCTCCTTCTTCCCTCTCTCCTTCTTTCCTCCCCTCTTTTTTCTCCCTACCTACTTCCTCCCTCCCTCTTTTCTTCCTCCATCCCCGTTTTCCCTTCCTTCTTTCCTCCCTCTCTCCTTTCATCTCCCTTTCTTCTTCCTTCTTTCCTTCCTTCCTTCCTCTTTCTTTCCTCTTCCTCTTTCTTCTCCCTCCCTCCCTGCTTTTCCTTCCTTCCTTCCTTCCTTCCTCCCTCCCTCCTCCCACCCTCTCTTCTTCTTCCTCCATCCTTACCTTTCCTCCCTCCCTCCCTCCCTTCCTTGCAGCTCTATCCCATCGGGCATCTATATGCAGATCTGATTTCAAATAAATAGAGTAGGTCTCATTTACATTTTGTTTTTCTTTGCCAAATGATAGCTACATAAGCAGCAGCTAATCAAGTTGTCTGGAGAGCGCAGAGATTTATTTCACCTTCCATCACAACTCGGAAATAGAGAAGGCTTCCTTAGCGGAGAATTGATTGAGCTGCAGCCTCCGTCTCTTTCTATGCTGCTTTCCCCAGAGATACACAGCATTTGTCTGTCATTTTTGCACCCAGGAGGACCTGAAGACCGCAGAGAAGGACTTGCCATATTCCTAGATCAGGCCTCCATTTAGGATCTAAGAATTCTGCAGATCCTTGGTCAACAAAAAGGAAAATCTGCTTCCAGTTAGGCCCGTTGTGAAGATCTCTAGCCTAACATCAAGGTCTCCAAGTTGATCTCCTTGTGGCCTACTATTCTCCAAGCTGATGGCCTTCTCTGAGGATTGCACTGTTGTGGAGGGCAGCTGGGGGGGGGGGTTGCAGCTCCCGATATGCATTAAATACTCAGTCACCTGAGCAGCCAAATAGAGGTAGTCCTTGACTTACAACCACTACATAAATATGACAAAAATAAATAAATACAGAATTATGCATCTACCCACATATGTTCTATGACACAGACAAACAACATAGTCTAGTTCGGGTTATGTATACATGTGCATGGTGAGAAAAATGAATCTTCCGAGTTTACCAGACGGATGGCACAGGGAACAAAGCTATTACAGAATAGGGTAGTCCTGCTATAAATACTTCAAAACCTCCTCTCAGAGGGGAGCAACAGAAACAGACTATAAAGTGGGTGTGTGGGGTCTCTAACAAAGCTCCGAGCTCTAAGCAGATATGAGCGCTTGTAAGCCGTATCCTGAATAACAGAGAAGTGAGCTAGAACATAAGAACCTAAGAAGAGCCATGCTGAATCAGGCCAAAGCCCATCGAGTCCAGCATTCTGTGTCACACAGTGGCCCACCAAATGTACATGGGGATCTTGAGCAGAAAGAGAAGGCAAAACCCTCCCTTTCCCTTGACCCCCAACAAATGGTACTCAAGGGAATCCTGCCTGCCTCAACCAACATAGAGGCGGCACATGGACATCCGTTTTAATAACCACCGATACACTTTGCATCCATGAATCTATCTAGCCCTGCCTTGAAGCTGTCAAGGCTGACAGCTGTCACGACCCCTTCAGGAAGTGAATTCCATAAATCAACGACCCTCTGGGTGAAGAAATATTTCCCTTTATTTGTCCTCACTTTCTTAGCTATGAGCTTTAGGGAGTGCCCCCTTGTCCTGGTATTGTGTGATAGAGAAAAGAATTTTTCTCTATCCACATTTTCTATCCCATGCATGATTTTATACACTTCGATCAAGTCACCCCTTAAACGCCGTCTTTCAAGGCTGAAAAGACCAAGGCGTTGCAATCTGGTTTCATAAGGGAGGCGCTCCATTTCCTTGATCATTCTTGTTGCCCTTTTTTGCACCTTTTCCAGTTCCATTATATCCTTCTTGAGGTGCGGTGACCAGAACTGTACACAGTACTCCAAGTGTGGTCTCACCATCGATTTGTACAGAGGCAATACAACACTTGCTGACTTATTTTCGATTCCCTTCCTAATCATGCCAAGCATGGAATTTGCTTTTTTTACTGCTGCTTCCTATGATCTTCTCGGCTGTCCTCACCACTCTCCATACGGACCTTCTTTCCATCTGAGACTCTGCTGTTACCAAACCAGACAGTGGTGCAGTTTGTTAAGACTCTCTCAATGGCGCCTTTGTTAAAAAGTGGCCAGGACAGAAGGAGAGAGACGGACGTGTTCTCCTCATCCGACGCAGGAAATGCAGATGCTGGTTTGCACGCTTCACTAAGGATGAGGTGTGGAGAGACCAATTCAGATTGTTAGTTATCTGCACCCCCAGGTACTTACTACTGCTGGCCACCTCCACGGCTGCAGCCTTGATACTGAGTGGAGCCTGATTAGGCCGGCTCTGTCTAAAAGCTCTTTCAGCTGGTTTTCATATCTAAGACAGGACTGGTGATTATCCCAAAGTCATTGCACAGAAATATTCCTTGGTGATCTCTCAGGAAAATCCATACTGGTTCTGACTTGTATTTTTTATAACTGGGGAAAAAAAGGAGAGCATTAAATTAATTGTGTGTCTCTGTCCATGGTACTGAAGGTTTAACCCACCAGCCCTCGTGAACCTGTTTCTCAGTGTATCCCACTCACTATGTTTGATGATGATCAGATTGACAGAATTGCAGCCAACAATTTTTGGATTGGCTGCTTCATCCATCTAATTTCCAGATTCGTGAACATCTGAAGTGGCTTAACTTGACAAAATTTTGCTTTGTAGCCGATTATTTTCGAGAAGGAGTTTTATATAGTTTGAAGAAGGTCCAACGGTCTGGAGGGTGGCAATTGAACAAAATCGTTTGTCTAATTAGTCAACCTTGGCAACTTTAAGACCTGTAGACTTCAACTCCCAGAATTCCGCAGCCGGCATGGCTAGTTGGGGAATTCTGGAAGTTGAAGTCCACTAGTCTTAAATTTGCCAAGGTTGAGAAACACTGAACTAGTAACTGAATTAACCCATTTTCTGGTTAAATGCCATCCACCCAACCAAAAATTGGATTTACACAATGCTTTAAGCCCCACTAAACAAACCATGATTAAAACTAGCCAAACCTAGTATGATGCCCACAGTAAGCATCAGGATGTAGAGCAGCGGTTCTCAATCTTTTCCGGGGCTCGACCCCGGCCCGCATCGTGCATGCACGGCGCGATGGCCCGCATCGCAATAGGGGAAAAAATGGCCGACCAAAAAAAAATGGCTGACCAAAATAAAAAAAAATGGTGGGCCCGCACTGCGCATGCGCAGCGCAACAGGGCGCATCGTGCATGCACGGCGCAACAGCCCGCATCGCAATAGGGAAAAAAATGGCCAACCAAAAAAAATGGCGGACTGCAGTGCTTGGCGACCCCCGTGAAATGGTCGTTCGACCCCAAATGGGGTCGCGACCCACAGGTTGAGAACCGCTGATGTAGAGCTATTTAAGTTTACTTTGCAGACCCATCTTATGTATCCCAGTTCATAAATGTAAGAATGGCTGTGAAGATAGTCCTCAATTTATAATAGTTCATTTAGTGACTGTTCAAAGTTACAACGGCACCTATGGTCATTTTTCACACTTAACGACTGTTGCAGCCCTCCCCATGTTCAAAAGTCAGATGGTTGGCAACTGGCTCATATTTATGACGGTCGCCGTGTTCCGGGGTCACGTGATCCCCTTTTGCGATCTTGTGACAAGTAAAGTCAACGGAGAAGCCATATTTACTCAACAAGCATGCCATTAAACGAACAACTGCAAACAACGAGCAGTCTGCAAGGAGTATAAGTCCTTCCCTTCCCCACCCTCCAGTCAGAGCTGAAGAAGCTTCTTGCATGAGTAGCAAAACGTCTTCAAAGAGAAAAACAAGAAAGTCCAGTTGCCTCATGAAGAAAAAACACCTTTGGGGACAACCACAACCTGGATGAGTCTCCGTAAAGAAACTGCCAGGATTCACTTAACAACCATCGCAAGGAAGTTCGTCAAAGGGAGGGGGCAAAACTCACTTAGCAACCATCTTGCTTAGCAACAGAAATTTTGATCTCCACTGTGGTCGTAATTCAAGGATTTTCTGCACCATAATTCTGACTTTTAAGGAAATGATCACCCTCTTCTGCATTTAATTTCCTGATGTTGTGTTTTACAATCCAGTGTCTCCAGTTATCTGTTTGAAATGCTTCTCTCGGCTGTTAAAGGTCATAAAAACCCAGGACTATAATGAACATTTCAATTGCTGATAATGACGCCGGTCTCAGAGTATTTTGAGGGCAAGTTGACATTTCCTTACAAAATGTATCCAGGTGCTTATTTCTCATTTATATATATATATATATATATGAAGAGAGGTATAAATTTCTATTGCCTAAAGCCAATCTGAAACTTACACAAACCAATCAAAAGCGAAAGCAGAGATGAGGGGGGGGAAAAGCAGAAGAAAAAAGACAGAAGTGCAGATAGAATAGGAAGAAATAATTTTTTTTCATTTCTTCTGCAACAAATACAGGTAATCTTCCACTTATGACCGCAATTGGGTGTATCTAGTTTAATGAAGAGAAGGACGAGGGGGGACATGATAGCAGTCTTCCAATATCTCAGGGGCTGCCCCAAAGAAGAGGGAGTCAAGCTATTCTCCAAAGCGCCTGAAGGCAGGACAAGAAGCAATGGATGGAAACTAATCAAGGAGAGAAGCAACCTGGAACTAAGGAGAAACTTCCTGACAGTTAGAACAATTAACCAATGGAACAACCTGCCTCCAGAAGCAGTGAATGCTCCAACATTGGAAGTCTTTAAGAAGAGACTGGGCAGAGCCATTTGTCTGAAATGGTACAGGGTTTCCTGCCTGAGCAGGGGGTTGGACTAGATGACCTCCAAGGTCCCTTCAAACTTTTTATTATTATTATTATTATTATTATTATTATTATTATTATTATTACAATTGAGCCCAAAATTTACGTTACTAAGTGGAACATTTGTTAAGTAAATTTTGCCCCATTTGGTGACCTTTCTTGCCACAGTTGTTAAGTGAGTCACGCAGTTGTTAAGTGAATCTGGCTTCCCCATTGACTTTGCTTGTCAGAAGGTCGCAAAAGAGGATCACGTGACCCCCCGGGATGCTGCGAGTCAGTTGCCAATACGAGTCAGTTGCCAAACCTTTGAATTTTGATCACGTGACCCTTCTGACAAGCAAAGTCAATGGGGAAGCCAAAATTACTGTGTTAGTAATTGCAGTGTTTTGCTTAACAACAATGACGAAAAAAAGGGTCATAAAATGGGGCGAAACTCACTTAACAACAAAACTCTCGCACAGCAATGGAAATTTCAGGCTCACCTGCAGTCGTAAGTCAAGGACAACCTGTAAGAGGTTTCCGGGAAGCCATAAATGAAATATTAGGGTTTTGGGGGTATGAAACAAATTTTTATTTTATTAATATATCATTGTGAGAGGTACAAAACAGCCAGGATCTGTTCCGCTGTGTCCTGTCCCTTTAAGTCCTGTCTTTAGCCAGCTTAGCTATATGTTGGCTATGAGAAGCAGTTGGGTGTGGTAGTGTTATTATTGTGTGGGACAGAGGGAAGGGTGTGGGTGTGGGTGGGTGTGTTTGTAAAGCAGTCTGAAGCACCCATAGCAGACAGAAAGAGCTGCTCTTCGCCAGCCGAACAATATAACAGCTGGAAGGGACCTTGGAGGACTTCTAGTCCATCCCGTATCTCCTTTTGAACAAGTGGTTGTCCAATCTCTTCTAAAAAAAAGTCTAATGATGGAGTAGTACTTGGAGAAGCAGGAGGAGGAGGTGTAGCAGAGGCGGAAAAGAGTGGAATAGGGAGCAGTGAGTTGCAACCTTGGAGTACTGGGGTGTGGGTTAACTAGAGACTGATGTGGCTGTAAACAACACAACCTGTGACAACCATGTTTATTATTTCTACAAACAAAGTGGGGCACATGTCTAACACGCCTTCCTCCTCCTATTATCTTCAGAACAACAACCTTGTGAGGTGGGTTGGGCTGAGACACAGAGGGACTGGCCCAAATTCACCCTGCAGGCTCATTTTAATGCCTAAGGCAGGGCTAGAACTCCCTGTCTCCTAGTGATTGGCCCAAAGTCACCCACCCAAAATCATTTGTGGCTAAAATGAGACTAGAACTCCCTGTCTCCTTGTGACTGGTCTGCTGGCTTTGATACTTAAGGGAGAACTAGAACTCACAGTTCTCTAGCAATTGGCCCAAAGTCACCCAATTGACTCTAATGCCTAAGGCAGGACTAGAACTCACAGTCTCTTGGCGATTGGCTGGCTTTCACGCCTAAGGCAGAACTAGAAGTCATCGTCACCTGGTGATTGGCTGAATGTCACCCAGCTGGCTTTCATGCCTAAAACGGGACTAGAACTCACCATCTCCTGGTGATTGGCCAAAAGTTGCCCAGCCACTTTTCATCCTTAAGACAGAACTAGAACTCCCGGTCTCCTAGGTAGTACCGTTGTGAGTATTATTAACCTTTTCCACTTTTGAGCATAGAGCAGTGTCACTGCAGTTTCCATATACAAAAAGAAAATGTCATGGCTTTTTTCTAGTTGCTAATCTGTTAATCCCAGAATAAAAATACTGTAACTGGTCAGCTGGAGGTACGACCTTTAAAAAGTTCGTATTTTTAACCCATCTGTTGCTTAAATGCAAAACGGTTCTTTTACCAGGCAATGAAATCTTTTGGCCTCCCTCTCCCCAATAATTAAAAATTAAAAATTCCATTTCCAAGAGCACCAGGTCCCCTCCAGCTCTTATATGAAGCTGTTCTACATCAAGGGGGGTGGGGAAAAATCCTAATTATTTTTTTGGCTACCAGCAATGCATGCTTTTTCACCGATAACCGAAAAATTGTTTATACGATGGTTTTCTTGAATTTTATCAGCCTGGGAATTAAAGCTCCTATCCCCCAGAAAATGATAGTGTTTTAAAGATTCTGGCTTTATTTCAATCCTCTCTGAAAAGATCCACTTAAAGAAAAAAAGCGTTATGTGTAATATAAAACTTCATTAGTTTTCTTTCCTAATTGAGCAGTATCCAGGAGTTGAGGTTCCGTTTTCCACATAGTTCTTCGTTATTTTAAATTATTCAATGCCCACAACGATCTGAAAAAAATGCAGATTGTTCTCAGTTTATTACCATAACATTTTTTAGTGACTCTTCAAAGTTAGAACAGTGACTTAAACTGGTCCTCGCACTTACGACCATTGCAGCATTCCCCCACAGTCACGTGATCAAAGAGGCTCGGCAACCGGCGTGTAATTACGACGTTTGCAGTATCCCGGGGTCACGTGATCACCGTTTCCAACCTTCCCAGCTAGCTTCCGACACGCAAAGTCAATGGAGGAAGCTGGATTCATTTCATGGTGTGATTCACTTAATGACTGCTGTGATCCACTTAAAAACCCTGGCCGAAGTGGCCATAAAATTGGATTTGACTCACTTCACCACAACAGAAATTCCAGTCTCTATTGCGGTCATAAGTTGAGGACTGTCTGTGACTGCGTTAATAAATGAATCTAGTTCAGAAATCCTGTTTTGCTGTGTGTTGTTTTCCCTAAACAACACAACAGTCCAGTATAGAGAATGACAAGAGTTGGAAGGGACCTTGGAGGTCATCTAGTCCAACCCCCCTGCTCAGGCAGAAGACCCTTACAGAATCATAGAATTACAGAGTTGGGACTTTAGAGGTCATCTAGTCCAACCCCCTGCTTAGGCAGAAGACCCTTACAGAAACATAGAATGACAGCATTGGAAGGGACCTTGGAGGTCATCTAGTCCAACCCCCCCCCCCGCTCAGGCAGGAGACCCTATGCCATTCCAGACAGGTCTAGGCTGTCTAGTGTCTTCTTAAAAACTTCCAGTGTTGGAGTACCCACAACTTTAATTAAAATTAAAATTAAACAAAAAACAACCAACAATTAAACAAAAAGCAACAAAAAGATTTATATGTCCAATCATACAAGATAAGCAGAAACTAAAAGAGGGAGAGTATCTCTCACAAAGCCAGGCCTTATGACGTGAAAAACTTTATAGCTGTGATAAAATGTCCTGATTCCCAGGAAGGCAGGGCTCCATTGCAGAAGAGAACACAGTTCATGTGTGAGAAAGAGGGTGAAGACAGCTCCTTCTCAGTAGTTCCCAAAGAACAGGTACTTCTCGGCTTCCAGTCATCCATTCAAAGTTACAACCGTACTGAAAAAAAGTGATTTTATGACCATTTTTCACACTTATGACCATTGCAGCATCCCCGTGGTCACATGATCAAAATTCAGACCCTTAGCAACTGGTTCACATTTACAGTGGTCGCAGTTCTCCTGGGGTCATGCGATCCCAAAGTCAATGGGGAAGCCAGATCCACTTAACAACCGTGCTCCTAATTTAACAACAGCGGTGATTCACTTAACAGCTGAGACAAGAAAGGTTGTAAAATGGGGCAAAACTCATTTAACAACTATCTGGCTTAGCAACAGAAATTGGGGCTCCATTGCCGTCGGAGGTAGAGGACTAGCTGTATCATGATCTCTGTTGTTCTTCCTCACCAAAAGAGCAGAGGGGATCCAAGTATTCAACTCCCAGAATTCCCTAGCCGGCCATATTTATCTGGTTGCTGGAGAATTCTGGGAGTTGAAGTCCACACACCTTAAAAGCTATTTTCCAAGGCGCCTGAAGGCAGGACGAGAAGCAACGGGTGGAAACTAATCAAGAAGAGAAACAACCTAGAACTAAAGAGAAACTTCCTGACAGTGAGAACAATTAACCAGTGGAACAACCTGCCTCCAGAAGCGGTGAATGCTCCAACACTGGAAGTCTTTAAGAAGAGACTGGACAACCATTTGTCCGAAATGGTGTAGGGTTTCCTGCTTGAACAGGGAGTTGGACTAGATTACCTCTAAAGGTCCCTTCCGACTTTATTATCATTATTACAAAACTGCCAAGGTTGAGAAAGACTGCCTAAGATCGTGAAGGAAAAATTCTACTTGATCCAAGTTAAAACAACTTTCATTAATCTCTAATAAATTAACCCATGCTAAAGCAAGAATTTTTTTCCCCGTTGACTTTACAAGCAAAGTCAATAGGAAAGCCAAGATTCATTTATCAACCGTGCTACTAACTGTACACCTACAATGGTTCACTTAATAACTGGGGCAAAAAAGGTCATAAAATGAGGCAAACCTCACTTAATTGTCTTGTTCAGCAAAAGAAATTTTTGGCAGAATTGTCAAGGACCACCTGTAACCCAAAATAGAATCCATTCCTGAACCATAACTTTACCCAAATCCCAAATTCGGATTCTCCCATGTTTAGAATTCAGTTCCATGGAATATTTAAAGCAGATCAAATTCTCCATGTCTTATAGCTTGTAATTTTTTATGGTAGCTGATTATTGTTCTGCCCCTGGTTCTTAGAATGCATCTTTGTTTAAACCTTAATACAGGTATTAATATTTTAAGAATTAATATTATCCGGATTGATATAGGGCACGGGTAGGCCACCTTGGCTCTTTTATGACTCGGGGACTTCAACTCCCAGAATTCCTGAGCCAACATGGCTCAGCTTGGAAACCTCTCCCTTTCCCCTCAGTATGGCTGGCTCAGGAATTCTGGGAGTTGAAGTCCACGAGTCATAAAAGAGACAAGGTGGTCTACCCCTGGTCTAGGCCTCGGCCGCTTTATGACTCGTGGACTTCAACTCCCAGAATTCCTGAGCCAGCCTGGCTCAGCTTGGAAACCTCTCCCTTTCCCCTCAGCATGGCTGGCTCAGGAATTCTGGGAGTTGAAGTCCACAAGTCATAAAAGAGCCAAGATGGCCTACCCCTGGTATAGGGTCTCCTGTTTGAGCACGGGGTTGGACTAAAAGATCTCCAAGGCCCTTCCAACTCTGATATTCTGTATTTTGCATATTTAGTGATCTAAATCCTTATTTTTTCAATCTTTGAACCTTTGAGATATGAGGACTTCAACTCCCAGAATTCCCCAGCCAGCATGGCAACACGTTTTAAAGTCCCCAAGTTTGAGATACGTTGATCTAAATTAATATACAGGTACTCCTTGACTTACAATAGTTTGTTTTGTGACTGTTCAAAGTTACAGCGGTACAAAAAAAGTGATTTTTGACTATTTTTCACACTTATGACCAATGCAGCATGTGGTCACGTGATCAAAATTCAGACTTGCGGCAAATGACTCATATTTGTGACGGTCACAGAGTCCTGAAGTTGTGTGATCCCCTTTTGTGACCTTCTGACAAACAAAGTCAATGGGGAAGCCAGATTCACTTAACAACCATGTGACTAAATTAACAAATGTGGCGATCCACTTAACAATGGTTGCAAGAAAGGTCGTAAAATGGAACAAAACTCAACAAA
Source organism: Bothrops alternatus (assembly GCA_034064705.1). NCBI lineage: Eukaryota > Metazoa > Chordata > Lepidosauria > Squamata > Viperidae > Bothrops > Bothrops alternatus. The sequence goes on from JARGCV010000860.1 coordinate 25,989, forward strand.
TGTGAGAGAAATTTTGTGCTCAATTTTGCTCATAAGTCGAGAACTACCTATATTATTATTTACTAAATGATATCCTGGAACACTATAACCTCCCTGATTTTTTTTAGACCCCCGCCTTTATTCCTTTGTGCTTTATTCTCTCTTTTCTTGATCTCTTTTCTTTTTCTTTTTTTAATCTTTTTAAATTTGGGCTTGCTTCTATTCTTTCTCTAGAAAAGAAAGAAAAAGGAAAAAAAATATTACATAAGAGCCAGTTTTGATAGAGAAAAAGAAGGTATAATGAAAAAAGAAGAAGAAAACTTCATAAGGATTTTAAAGGAGGCTTGGCAGCCTCCCAAAATAAGAGAATAATAATGAAAGAAAAAAGTGGCATTTTGAAAAAAGATGTGAAGGAACAATTTAAGATTTTAAAGCAGCACATCTAAGAAAAACGGAAGCGTATCAGCAGGTAACTAATGCAGAAGTTAGAAACGTTAATACACAAAACGAACTTTTGACTTGCAAAGCACTCAAGGGCTCTTTTCCTTATGTCAATAGCGAAGAAAGCATTGTTTATATATTTAAATATAAGGGAAAACTCCTAACAGTAATATTTGTGCAACCATAGAGATAACTATGGTTACTAACTAACAGGTAACTAACAGCACGGAAACTGTTTTGGTCGCGCTGACTGATGATCTCTGGTGGGCCCGGGATGGAGGTTATTCCACTATCCTGGTGCTTCTTGACTTCTCAGCGGCATTCGATACCATTGACCATGGTATTCTTCTGCGCCGGTTGGAGGGGCTTGGAGTGCGGGGCACCGTTTTACGATGGTTCACCTCCTACCTCTCTGGCCGGTCGCAGTCGGTGTTTGCAGGAGGTCAGAGATCGGCTCCGAGGCCTCTTCCATGTGGAGTCCCTCAGGGATCTGTTCTCTCACCTCTGCTTTTTAACATCTACATGAAGCCATTGGGTGAGATCATCCGCCGACACGGGGTGAGTTGTCATCAGTATGCTGATGATACTCAGCTTTATATCTCTACCCCATGTCACTACAGCGAAGCAGTGGAAGTGATGAACTGGTGCCTGGAGGCTGTTGAGGTCTGGATAGGTGCCAACAGGCTCAGACTCAATCCTGACAAGACGGAGTGGCTGTGGGTTTTGCCCCCCAAGGACAATTCCAACTGTCCGTCCATTACCCTGGGGGGAGAAGTTTTGTCCACCTCGGAGAGGGTTCGCAACTTGGGTGTCCTCCTCGATCCACAGCTAAGCTTAGAACACCAATTTTCGGCTGTGGCGAGAGGAGCATTCGCCCAGGTTCGCCTGGTGTGCCAGTTACGACCCTATTTGGATCGGGAGTCACTCCTAATAGTCACTCATGCCCTTGTCACCTCGAGGTTCGACTACTGTAATGCTCTCTACATGGGGCAACCTTTGAAGAATGTCTGGAGACTGCAGGTTGTCCAGAATGCGGCCACGCGAGCCGTCTTGGGTCTTCCAAGACATGCTCATATCACTCCAGCCCTTTGTGAGCTGCACTGGCTTCCAATTGGTCTCTGAACACAATTCAAAGTGTTGGTTATGACCTATAAAGCCCTTTATGGCAATGGGCCAGGATACTTGCGGGACCGTCTTCTGCCTCATGAATCCCAGCGACCGGTTAGGGCGCATAGGGCTGGCCTCCTACAGGTCCCGTCCATCAGGCAATGTCATCTGACGGGTCCTAGGACAAGGGCCTTCTCCGTTGCTGCCCCAGCCCTCTGGAACCAGCTCCCCTCGGAGGTTCGTACTGCTTCCTCCCTCCTAGCTTTCCGTAAACTTTTGAAGACCTATTTATGCCCACAGGCTTGGGGGGTATAAACAGTGTTCTGCCCCCGGGCCGAGGAATGTGCATCCATCGTTGATTGTGTATTTGATTGTGTTTGCATGTTATATGTATGGATCTTTGGATTGGATGTTATCATTATTATTAATTTTTATATGTAGCTGTATTGTTGTTGTGAGCCGCCCCCGGTCTTAGGAGAGGGGCGGCATAGAAATTTGATAAAATAAATAAATAAATAAATAAATAAAGCATATGAAGAACGGCTGCTGGAATTGGGAATGTCTAGTTTAATGAATAGAAGGATGAAAGGGGAGATGAGAGCAGTGTTCTAATATCTCAGGGGCTGCCCCAAAGAAGAGGGAGTCAATGCTATTCTCCAAGGTGCCTGAAGGCAGGACAAAAAGCAACGGGTGGAAACTAAGCAAGGAGAGAAGCAACCTGGAACTAAGGAAGAATTTCCTGACAAGTGAGAACAATTAACCCGTGGAACAACCTGCCTCCAGAACTTGTGAATGCTCCAACACTGGAAGTTTTTAAGAAGAGACTGGACAGCCCTTTGTCTGAAGCCTTCAGACTTGTCTGAAATGGTCTCCTGGTTGAGCAAAAGGTTGGACTTCCAATTCTGTTATTCCGTTCTGTTGTATTCTAGATCATGACTGGCTGGAGAATTCTAGGAGTTGAAATCAAGATGTCTCAAAACTGCCAAAGTTGGATACCCCTGTCCTAGATGAATTTGAGAGGGGTAGTTAGTTGTAAAACCAACAAGGATGGATACACAACACAGGCCCCGTCATCAACAGTCCAGCCAAAGAGGTAGCAACAAGGTGTGGCACGTGGGAAGAACTTGGAATTTAAAACGGTGGATAGTGTGCGTGCACACACACACCCATATCCACCTAGCCTTTGTTTGTTTAAATTTAAAGGTCACGCAACTCCAGAGGACTCTGCGTGGTTTTACAGTTGAGAACCATAAAAATGAAGGAGAGGAAGATGATAAACGAATGTATTGCTCCAGGAGAGAAAGGCTGATGGACTCACCCCAAATACAGGCCTCGGAGAAAAGTCTTCACTCCACAGATCCTTCCTTCCTTCCTTCCTTCCTTCCTTCCTTCCTTCCTTCCTTCCTTCCTTCCTTCCTTCCTTCCTTCCCTCCCTCCCTCCTTCCTTCCCTCCTTCCTTCCTTCCTTCCCTCCTTCCTTCCTTCCTTCCCTCCTTCCTTCCTTCCTTCCCTCCTTCCTTCCTTCCCTCTCTCCCTCCTTCCTTCCCTCCTTCCTTCCTTCCTTCCTTCCTTCCCTCTCTCCTTCCTTCCCCCCTTCTCTCCTTCCCTCCTTCCTTCCTTCCTTCCTTCCTTCCCTCCTTCCTTCCTTCCCTCCTTCCTTCCTTCCCTCTCTCCCTCCTTCCTTCCCTCCTTCCTTCCTTCTCTCCTTCCTTCCTTCCTTCCCTCCTTCCTTCCTTCCTTCCTTCCCTCCCTCCTTCCTTCCTTCCCTCCTTCCTTCCTTCCTTCCCTCCTTCCTTCCTTCCTTCCCTCCTTCCTTCCTTCCCTCCTTCCCTCCTTCCTTCCTTCCTTCCTTCCTTCTCTCTTTTTCTTCTTTCCTTCCTTCCTTCCCTCCCTTCCTTCCTTCCCTCCTTCCTTCCCTCCCTCCTTCCTTCCCTCCTTCCTTCCCTCCCTCCTTCCTTCCCTCCTTCCTTCCTTCCTTCTTTCCTTCCCTCTCTTTCTTCCTTCCTTCCTTCCTTCCCTCCTTCCTTCCCTCCCTCCTTCCTTCCCTCCTTCCCTCCTTCCCTCCTTCCTTCCTTCCCTCCTTCCTTCCTTCCTTCTTTCCTTCCCTCTCTTTCTTCCTTCCTTCCTTCCTTCCTTCCCTCCTTCCTTCCTTCCCTCCCTCCTTCCTTCCTTCCTTCCTTCTTCCTTCCTTCCTTCCTTCCCTCTTTTTCTTCCTTCCTCCCTCCCTTTCCCTTCCACTCTCCCTCTCCCTCTCCCTTGCTTTCCTCTATTCCATGCTTCTGTCCATCTTTCTTTCCTCCCTCCCTCCCTCCCTCCCTCCCTCCCTCCCTCCCTTCCTTTCTTTCTTTCTTTCTTTGCATTTCTTTTCCTTCCTTCCCTCATTCCTTCTTTCTCTCCCTCTTTTCATCCTTCCTTCCTTTATTCCCTTCTTCCCTCCCTCTCTCCATCCTTTTCTTTCTTTCCCTCTTGTTTCCTTCCTTCCTTCCTTTCTTTTTTTCCTTCTTCTCTCCCTCTCCTTCCTTCCTTCCTTCCTTCCTTCCTTCCTTCCTCCTAGGCCAGTGATGGCGAACCTTTTAGAGACCGAGTGCCCGAACCGCAACCCAAAACCCACTTATTTATCGCAAAGTGCCAGGGCTGCATCAGCATTGTGGTGCCCTCAGGGGGGGCATGGGGGCATGGCCCACTGGGTGGGCATGGCTGCAGCAGTCACGGCAGACTGGGCGAGTGTGGCTGGGGCCAGGGTGGCAGGGGCCAGCCCCTCGACATCTCGTGGAGCCAACGCCGCTTACTCACTCACTTCCTGCCCTATCGCTTCCAAACGCCACGTGCTTGCTACTCTGGCAAACTCTGTGGGGGCCAATGGCGTGCGTGCCCACAGAGAGGGCTCTGAGTGCCGCCTCTGGCAGGCGTGCCGTAGGTTTGCCACCACTGTCCTAGGCTACTTAATAACCATAATTAAGATTTTTTATCATTGTCTTTTTCTTGAATTTAGACTGAGATCCTATGAAGAGAGAAGCCATTGGTGTGGCCTAGGGCTAACCTCTTGACAGCACGATCCGACAAAAACAGAATAACTTGGAAGGATTACTTGCTGTGATGTGCCAATCATATTTCCATTGATGCAGCTGAAAATTGCACCTGGCTTTGGGGAAGCTACATAAAAAAAAATGCAAGTTTAATTCACCTCAACTAAGAAAACTCACTGCATTGGGATGTCTTAGACTTAGCTACTGTCTACTGTACATCCCAGTTCAAAGTTCATAGTTTTACCCCATCGGACAAAGGGCTTTTGACAATCTCATTTGGAAAAGAAAGCCACGCAATTTGAAACATCCGTTTCCAGAAACAATAGATGTTTACAAAAACAGGTTGAAAATTAATTCCCACTATGCATTTCCTTAAACAACTATTGAAAAATGTGTGACTGACATAAGAGAATATTTACAGCGCAGGATTGAACTTCGAGCTGTCTGACCTTGACTGTTTTCTTAAAGACATTTTATTACCCAACTAGTTAACATCATCAGTGCTAGAAGGGAGTGGAGTTTGTGGAGAGGAGGAGGGGGAGGAGGGGGAGGTGCTCTATGAGCTTGTTGGCTTTCTTGCAGATGTTTCATGACCCAACCAGGTAACATCCTCAGGGTTGAAGAGATGGGTTGAGGAGGAGGAGGAGGGGGGGGAGGGGGGAGGGGGAGGAGGGGGAGGGGGAGGACTGTGGGATCCTTGGTGCTCTCTCAGCTTGGTGGTTTCCTTGCAGACCTTTCATAATCCAGCTAGGGAACATCATCAGTGCTAGAAAGGAAGAGGAGGAGAAGGAGGAAGAGAAGGAGGAGGAGGAGGAGGAGGAGGAGGAGGAGGAGGAGGAGGAGGAGGAGGAGGAGGAGGACTGTGGGGTCCTTGGTGCTCTCTGAGCTTGGTGGTTTCCTTGCAGACATTTTATGACCCAACTAGGAAACATCATCCATGCTAGAAGAGAGTCTGGTGAGCTCTTGTTTTTATTTACTAGTGCCGTGGTGGTGAACCTATGGCACACGTGCCAGAGGCGGCACTCAGAGCCCTCTCTGTGGGCACATGCGCCATGCCCCGGAGATGGCAACCGTCTTCTTCAACCAACTGCCCACTAACTCGCCGAGGTCCCACATGGCCGGATGCATCCCAGCACCCATGCGCTTGCTGGCCTGTGTGTGTAGGGGACAATGGTGTCAGGCAGCCACCGCCCCGGCCCCTGCCTCGCCTTGCCCTGCGACATGGCACCCCTGCCCTTCCTCGCCTCACCCCGCAGAACCAGCCTCCTGCCCACCACCCCACCCGCCAGAGACCCCTGGATCTCCCCCAACCCTGCCCGGCCCCCACAAGCGTCCCTCCCCACGAGCAACATCGAGGTGATCACGCCCACCTTGGCCACGCCCACCCAGTCTGCCATGACCACTGTAGCCACGCCCACCTCGTGGGCCACACCCACCCGGCGGTCACGCCCACCCGGCACCTGCCTATACATAAATGGGTTTTGGGTTGAAGTTTGGGCACTCGGTCTCTAAAAGGTTCACCATCACTGATCTAGTGGCTAAAAATGTGTTTCTAGTCCTGCGCATTATAAAGGCACTGTCCTGTGAACTCATTACAGCAATTCTTACAGAAGAATGATCAAGCTACAGGCATTCCTCAACTTATGACTGCTTGCTTAGCGAGGTTTCAAAGTTATGACCCACTTGAAAGAGGGGACTTACAACTCAGATCCGAAGTTCTGACAGGAGCTCCTTTCCCACCTCAGGGTGTGCAGTAACACAGCGCGCTATGGCTATTTGCACTGTCTTGAAGTCACAGTTTAAACTTTACAGCAGTTGTGGTGAAAACCTGTGCCTCCATTATGGGACAAAACCACACCTGTAGCAAATAGTGGCTTCCAACTTATGACCAGCGCATTAACTTAATGACCGTTGCAAAACTAAGAAGAGGAGGGTGTGTTGGATACATTTGTAAAGATAACATTTATTTATTTATTTATTTATTAGATTTATATGCCGCCCTTCTCCCAAGACTCAGGGCGGCTCACAACAAACAAAAACATAGGCGGGATAGAAATAAATACATTATAAAAAATTTATAAAATCAGATTGGTCACTTGGCCAATCCGCTTAACAACTCTTACAGGGCAGGCTCCGTTACAGTCATAACTCAAGGACTACCTGTGTAAGGATACGATAAAAAAAGGAAACAGAAGTACCCATTGAGTTGAATTCTGCTCTTTCACCCATGGATTTTTTTTTCCCCCAAAGCAGCATAAAAGTGATTTACCAACTTTCTAGATATTCTTTCCATTTCTAGTAGCTCAAAATCTGGACATTGTCACTGGCACCTCATCCAAAAACTAGCCACGTCCATCTGCACAGGTAGTCCTCAACTTACGACTATTTGTTTAGTGACCACTACAACAGCACTGAAAAAGTGACTTATGACTGTTGTTCACACAACCGTTGCCGCATCGCCCTGGTCATGTGATCTACATTCAGACGCGTGGCAACCGACTCATATTTATGACGGTCACAGTGTCCCGGGGTCACGTGATCCCCTTTTGTGACTTTCTGACAAGCAAAGTCAACGGTCAATCCAGATTCACTTAACAACTGTTTTACTAACTTGACAACTGCAGCAATTCACAATGACTGCAGCAAGAAAGGTCGTAAAATGGAGCAAAGCTCACTTAACAAATGTTATAGAAATTTTGGGCTCAGCTGTGATTGTAAGTCAAGGACTATCTGGACTGACCAGTCATTTCTCTAATAATATATTTAACTAATCAGTAAATATCAAAATCAGAATTTCATTTTTTTTCCCGTCTTGAGCACAAAGTCCAGAAGTGGTTTCCAAGTAGAAGCAAAACTCAGTATATTCTTGGATTAAAACAGTTAATTTGGCTACCTCTGCAGGCTCCATCAGTTTTTCCATCCGTTCTTCCATCGTGGGGATTAATACTGTGTATCTCTCTCCATTTTTGCCTGTAAAAAATTCTTCCTGCAGTCAGCATCTATAATAACAATATATTTTTTCAAGTCCTAAAAGTCTCTGGTTTCAGTTTTGTATTTATTTTAAGGATCTCCTGCTTTAAAATATGAAACCTGGCCCCTTGTTTAGACTAGATTATTTAGGAACCTGGATTCGGGTAGTAAACTGACATTATGCTTTTGTAAATTTAAACCAGAGGAATTAAAATTAATCTTTGGTGTTGTTGTGATGTTGTTGTCTTCTATTGTCTATTTTTCCATTGGAGTAATTTTCCAGCAGATTGACCACCATGTGGAAATGGTTCAAATTCTTTCCTGTTTTTAACTCATCTGCTTTATCAAGGATTAGCAACTTCAATCTGCAATGTTTTTTTTTAAAAAAGTTACAGGAAATTTCACATTTAGATCAATTTCACATGCTTTAGATCAGCGGTTCTCAACCTTTTCTGGGGCTCGACCCCGGCCCGCATCGCGCATGCGCGGCGTGACCCTGGCCCGCATCGCGTATGCGCGGTGCGACCCCAGCCCGCATCGCACATGCGCGGCGCGATGGCCCGCATCGCGTATGCGTGGCGCGATGGCCTGCATCGCGCATGCGCGGCGCAATGGCCCGCATCACGCATGCGCAGCGCGACAGCCCGCATTGCAAAGGGGAAAAAAATGGCCGACCAAAAAAAAATGGCCGACCAAAAAAAAAATGGCCGACTGCGGTGTTTGGCAACCCCCGTGAAATGGTCGTTCGACCCCAAATGGGGTCGCAACCCACAGGTTGAGAACCGCTGCTTTAGATAAAGACAATCCTCAACTGGCGATCCAAAATCTCCACTGCTAAGCTAAGTGAGCTTTGTCCCATTTTACAACATTTCTTGCCGCAGTCGTTAAGCGAATCACTGCAGTTGTTAAGCAAATCATGTGCTGGTTAAGTGAACCTGGCTTCCTCCATTGACTTTGCTTGTCATAAGGTCGCTAAAGGGGATCACATGTAACCATCGTAAATGTGAGTCGGTTGCCACGCGCCCAAATTCTGATCACAGGGATGCTGCAATGGACGTAGGTGTGAGAACCAGCCATAAGTCACTTTTGTCAGTGCCATTCTACCTTTGAACGGTCACTAAACAGATCGTTGGAAATCCAGGACAACCTATATCACTTTCCAAATGTGATTTTTTTTAAAAACAAAACAAAACATGATGACTGAGATCCTTTTACATACTGATTAGGCTTAAAATAATATGAAAAATACAAACCAGTTGCTAAGTGTCTGAATTCTGATCACGTGACCATGAGGATGCTATAATGGATTTAAGTGTGAAAAATGGTCATAATTACTTTTTCACTGCCGTTGTAACAGTCGCTATAAAAACTATTGTAAAAATCAAGGACTTCCTGTAGCTCTAATCTCCCTTTCTTTCTTTATACGTTTTTTTTTTAAGTTTTACAAAGAGCATAAAAACTAATAAAGAGCAAAAGTGGTAAAGAAAAAAAGTAAGAAGAAAGAAAACAGAAGTGCAGCAAGAAAAAAAAAGATTTTTTATTTCCTTTTGCAGAAAATATAACTACAGTGACAAAATTATCTTTTTCTATCATGACAAGAAGAACCACACAGTTTTTATTATCAGGGTTTTTTTTTCTTATCGTCAAAAATACTTAGAATTGCAAGCGCATTTGTTTATTTCCATTTCATGCAAAAAAAAAATTATGTGTCAGCCAAAAATGCAGATATTGTCTTGTTTATCAAACCAAACATATTCATTTGGCAAGTTCCATTATCTTTTCTAATCCTTGCTGAAGGTAATGCTGAATCTTTCCATCCCTGTGCAATTATAATCTCAATGCAATTATTGTATATAAGAACAAAATTCCATTAATTTTGTTTGTACATAAATCCCCACCAAAAAGTTTAAAGGCTTCAATTGCAATTAACTTTTAAAACTGCCTGAATTGATGCATGTAAAGTCGCCCAGGCAGCTCTCTTGTCTAAGGCGGGACTAGAACTCACTCTCGCCTGATGATTGGCCTAAACTCATAGAATCAGCTTTTGTGCTTAAGTGGAACTAGAACTCACCATGTCCTGGTGATTGGCTGAAAGTCACCCAGCCAGCTTTTGTGCCTAAGGTAGAACTAGAACTCACCATCTGTTGGTGATTGGCCCAAAGTCACCCAGCCGGCTTTCATCCTAAGGTGGGACTAGAACTCACCATCTCCTGGTGATTGGCCGAAAGTCACCCAGCCTGCTTTTCTTCTTCCTCCCTTTCTTGAGAGACCTGGTCAAAAAAACCACGGGAAGAAAACCACGGAAAGGCTTGGTAAACTTTAATAAAACTGAAAGTCAAGTTCTGATAACCCTTCTTTTTTTGATAGGCTGAGGGTTTCCTCTATTTATCGAGTTGCGTTGCGAGTTTGTTTGCTGGTCAAACTCTGATTCAGCACATTCCTTCCTGCTTTCTTTTATCAGCTGGTGCATATCTTTCTCTGTTACCTTAATGTGCAAGGAAACCATAATAGCCTTCTGCAGAACAAATATTATGGTCTTATCGGGGTTACCAGAGAGATGGTGGTTGCTTGAGAAATAAGTCCACACACAAACAAATATATATATTCGGATTTTTAATGATATTATTCACACACACACACACACACACACACACACACACACACACACAAACACGTATGTATGTATGTATGTATCTTCATGAAGCACGAAGCCGAAAGCAATGAGAGAGACTTATATAGGGTTGATCAACCGGGTTTGCACACAAACGTTGATCAACCCTATATAAGTCTCTCTCATTGACTAGCATTAAAGCCCTGACGATGTCGGTAGTTTTCCGACAAAAGCTTGGTATTTATTAAACTTTTCTAGTTTAAATTTTTCCTGGTGTTCATGTTTGGTTCGTCTTTTGTAGTGTGTGTGTGTGTGTGTGTGTGTGTGTGTGTGTGTGTGTGTGTGTGTGTGTGTGTGTGTGTGTGTGTGTGTGTGTGTGTGTAAGGAAGGAAGGAAGGAAGGAAGGAAGAGTGGTTTATTAAATCCTTTCTGTCAAAAAGAGTGGATGACTATTTTTCTAAGCCAAACCACCGATCAATGCCAGACCAGATCCATCAATAAGCAGCCATCTCCATGTTTCATTTCCCACTTTTATGGAGTTTTGCCACCAAATTTCTTGCCCACAATCGGGACCTCGAGTCCTCCCGCTTTGGCACCGACGGTGCGGAGACCGAAGCGAGACAACTGAAACCCACCACTCAGGGCAGAAACTGAAATGAGACTTACGAAGGCATCTCGCAGCTTTGGATTCTCTTTGGCTGCTTAGTTTGGAGAACAAATTGAGGGGGCCTCGGACTCCCTTCCTTCCTTCCTTCCTTCCTTCCTTCCTTCCTTCCTTCCTTCCTTCCTTCCTTCCTTCCTTCCTTCCTTCCTTCCTTCCTTCCTGCCTTCCTTCCTTCCTTCCTTCCTTTTTCTCACTCTTTTCTCCCCAGCTCTCTCTTTTAATCTTTTCTTCTCCTTCTCTCCTTCCTTCTTCTCTCTCTTTTCTTCCATCCATTCTTTTTCTCCTTCCTTCATTTCTTCTCTCTCCTTCCTCTCCTCCCTTTCTTTCTTTCTTTCTTTCTTTCTTTCTTTCTTTCTTTCTTTATTTATTTATTTATTTATTTATTTCTTCTTTCTTTCTTTATTTCTTTTTTCCCTTCCTTCCTTCCTTCCTTCCTTCCTTCCTTCCTTCCTTCCTTCCTTCCTTCCTTCCCTCCTCCAGCCTCTCCCTTTCTCCTCCGCCCGATCGTTCCGGGCGGACCTCACCTGCCTCGTGGGACTCGCCCCGGCCCTGCCAGCCTCCCATTGGCCTTCCCATCCTCCGGCCCCGCCCCCTTCCCCTCCCCCCCGAACCTGGGAAAAGGGACTCCCCGCCCTCTCCCTTCCCGACCCGGCCGTGGGAGACCCGCGGCTGGGCTCGCCCTCTTCACGCCGCGCTGCTTCTTCCTCCACTGCGGATCCCCGGCGGCTCTGCCAGCTGCTGGCCAAGGAAGCCGCGCAAGAGGCAGCTGGAAGCGTCCCTTGCAACTTGCACCTCTGTTGCGACCCCCGACGCTATCCGGGGACGCGCGATGCAAGCCCGCCGTCCTTCCGCACCCTAACCGCAATAATTCCGATTTTTCTGCCCGACGACTCTGCGGGAAAATCAGATTTTCGCCTTCCTCTCGCCCGCGATGGATTCCACGTTCCTGCGGTTTTGGCTTTGTGCTGCTTTTTCCGGCTTTTTCCTGCCAGGGGTGAGTGAGGGTTTTTTTGGGGGGAGGGGGGGTCGTGCGGGTCTCTGCAAAGATGGTGGGGGGCTCCGAACTCAGCATTGCCCCTCCCATCCTCCGTTTTATATTCCATTTATTTCGTTTATTAAATTGCTATGCTGCCATTTCTCACTTTCCCGAGTATGCCTGTTTGTTTGCTTATTTGTTTATTTACTTATTTATTTACTTAATTAATTTTAATTAATTTGTTTTATGTATTTATGATCTATGCCCTATAACTGGCTGTTTATATGTACACTGTGAACTTATGCACAAATTCCTTCTGTCCAATCACACTTGGCCAATAAAGAATATTCTTATTTCTATTCTATTCTGTTCTGTTCTGTTCTGTTCTGTTCTTTCTATTCTATTCTATTCTATCTATTCTATTCTATTCTATTCTATTCTATTCTATTCTATATTCTATATTCTGTTCTTTAAATTAGCTTGCTTGCCTGCCACCCCCCAAAAAAACTCTGGCTGCATGGCAACTTCCAATCTCCAAAGAGTCCATGTAAATAGACAGGCAAATATATACAGATTCCCAATAAAATCATAATTAAAATTGTGGGTTGTAACTAATCTTAAAAATCAGGCATTTAAGATGGAATAAATAAATAAATGGGTGTCTTCTGTTGGATGACTCTATAAGGCACTTGGCACTTCCTACCTGTAACATGTCACCTTGGTTATAAGGGCTGTCCATCCCAGTGATCTTTTTGCATTAATGTCACATTTGGCCTCTGAGAGTATGTGTGTGTCACTCACTTATGTGTCAGACATTAGGCACCTCTCTCTCTTCATCCAAATCAAGACTCACATCCTTTGCTATCTTTGCTGAATCAGAAAAAAGCACTCTGCACATGCTCCAAAAAACACTCTGCACATGCTTGGGTGCTCACCTGGTTGCTCATTTCTCAGCATGATTGGTTGGAGGGGTTAAAACCTGTGGCTGGTTCTGATTTGAAAGTCAGCTCAAAATACTCTTGTGGATAAACTTGGGGTTCTCCCCCCCCTTTTTTAAGTCTGGTTGAAAAAAAGGCTTCCGAGAGGGGAAAAAAAACCTCCCTGCAGGATTATTGTAGGTGCCAAAAATATTTTAGATTTTTTTTAATGCCTGGAGTCACCTACATGTGGCCACTTAAAATGATTTAACAAAATAAATAAATAAATATACACTGTCCAGAGTCCAGTAGGGTTGGGCAACCAATACATTTAAATTAAACGCAATATTGTGATCGATTTACCCCACATTTATGAAATTCTGGGTCTGAGCTGCCCTTCCAGAGCCCTTAAACCCACATTTGTTGTTTAAACTTGACAAACTTAGTTAGTTCTAAATTCCATATTTCTGATCTTCAAGTTCAGCCACTGATTCGTTCTTTCTCCTTCCCAAAATGCTTAAAAGTCTGTTAAAGAGCTAAATTTTGGCTGGATGAGTTCAGAGCTGCCAAAATCAGCAGTTTCCCGCCTCCCCAAGGAATGGACTACAGTACCCATCATCTCCAGCAAGATGGGAATTATGGGGCTTGGTTTGGGGTTGTCAAATTGAGGGATGCAGTCCTTCATCTCTTCCGTTTTCTGCGGCATGCATAATCCTTTGATTGTACTACAAATTGTCTTTCTAGAGCGTCATTTTCTTCCTAAAGAGAAAAATTGTAAAATATTATATTGCCCAGCCTAGGCTGAATGTTGCAAAAAAAAAAAATTCTCCTTTTTCTGCACTGGCTTTTCTGCTTCCAGGCAAACCAAAAGGTGAACAACTTTGGTTAGATAAGAGTTTAACTTGAGCGTATATCATTAAAAAAAAGTGATACAAAAATAAAAAGCAGCCTGGAGAAATCCGGATTTAAACTTTCAGTAAGTTATGAAATTCCTTTTTGTGAGTCATAATTTCTCCATGGGTCTCGCAAAGATTGTTGTGAGGTTGAAATATTTGTGTGCAAATGGAGATCAGTAGATGGGTGCCTTTCTAATTAATGTAAGAAATGCTTAAATAAATAGAATTATACCTATTGATTACATTTATGTATATTTATTTTCAGCAAAGGGCCTTTGGTTGTATAAATATAAGATGAAGAAACAACTAAACAAAAAAAATTGCAAGAAGGATGCTTTTGTATATATTGTAAGGAATGCTCAAATGAATAAAATTGCATCTATTTAATAAATAGGTGTGCATTTATAAAAGCATAAAGTCTTTGATTTTATAAATGTAGGGTGAAAAACTGCTTAACTAAAGAAAAAAATGGCAAGATGCCTTTTATATTTGTGCAAGAAATGCTTCAGTAAATAAAAATTGCATCTATTTAATACATTTATGTTTATTTAAAGTTCTTTGGTTATATAAATACAGTATACAAAACACTTAACTAGATAAAAATTGCAAGATGGTGTCCTTTTTACTCAAGTAAGAAATGCCTGAATAAATAAAATTGCACCTATGTAATAAATCTATGAGTATTTAAAAAAGGCAAAAAAATGATTTTATAAATATAGAGTGAAGAAACAACTAAAGAAAAAAAATGTAAGATGCTTTTGTATTGTAAGAAACACTTAAATAAATAAAATTGTTATCTATCTATGTGTATTGATAAAAGTAAAGATCCTTTGGTTTTATAAATACCGGGTGAAAAAATACTTAAGAAAAAAAATGGCAAAATGATGCCTTTTTGTTCACGTAAGAAATGCTTCAGTAATAAAATCACGTCTATTTAATAAATCAATGTGTATTTATAAACCAAAAGCTCTTTGGCTTCACAAATGTAGAGCATAAATGTTTCATAAATGCAGGGTATAAATATTTTATAAAAGAAGGGTGGAAGAAACGCTTAACTAAAGAAAAATATGCAATTAGATTCTCAATAAGCAATTTACAATATGGATCAAAGATTTGGGAGTAAAGAAAAACGCAGATAAATTCAAGTAGTCCTCGACTTACGACCACATTCAGCCCGAAATTTCTGTTGCCAAATGAGACATTTGTTAAGTGAGTTTTGCCCCACTTTACGACTTCTCTCGCCACTGTTGTTAAATTAGTAACATGGTCGTTAAGTGAATCTGGCTTCCTCACTGACTTTGCTTGTCAGAAGGTTGCAAAAGGGGATCACGTGATCCGGGATGCTGCGACGGTCATAACTACGAGTCAGTTGCCAAGCCCCTGAATTTTGGGGGTTGCTGCAAAGGTCGTAAGTGTGAAAAATTGTCGTAAGTCACTTTTTTCAGTGCCGTTGTAACTTTGAACAGTCACTAAGCGAACTGTTGTAAACCAAGGACTGCCTATAGTCCAGCCTGACTACAAGCATCTTCTTGTGCTGGGCCAGGTGTTTCATAATCCCTTCCTGGCAGGCCAGCTCAGAATGATGGTGATTGTAGTCCCAGGTACTTGAAAGGTGCTAGGGTTGATTGACTGTAGAACCAAGGAGTTATCTAATTAAAATAAAAGGGGGCTTCTCATCTTGGTTTATTCTATCATACCTGAGATTCCGTCTTACCTGGTCACTGGCCAGTGAGTTTTGGAAGCTGACAATTGTGGATAGAGGGCTGGTGGCCTCAGTCTGTTGTTATTCCTGTCCGTTGTTGCTATTGATAATTTCTGCTTGTAGTTCTCAGCCACCCAAAATAGCATCTGTTGGTGCCCAATTTAGCATGAATTTCTCTGGTCTCCTTTAACTCTTTCTAAATCAAGCTGTCAACACGTCCAGAGGCAGCCAACAACGCTGCTGAAATACACACCTTGCTTTAAAAAAGAAAAAGGAAAAAAACTCTCTCTCTTTTTTGACCCTGAGTGATACAGACACGATCCCCCCCCCAAAAAAATTCTGAGGCGAAGAATTTGAACGCAGGGAGAAAACCCCTCTTTACATGTGTGTGTGTGTGTATAATGGATGAGAATATAAGGAATGCCTCTGTTAAATCTTCTCACAGCACGCTAAGAAAAATTACAGAGACTGTTGCATTAACTTCTAGGCT